>NW_010577480.1:485412-503138 GCF_000705375.1 Tinamus guttatus | reverse complement strand
CGCGCTCCCCCCTGCCCCCGCGGCCGCCGCTTGGGGCTCGTCCCTTCCCCGCGCGGGCTTTGCGGCTCGGCAGCCCCCTTCCTCATGGCGCAGGGGCGGGCTCCGGCGCCGCCAGCCTGTCCCGTCCGGGCAGCTCGACCCGCGGGCATCCTGGCGAGCGATGGGGCCCGTGGCGGAGCCAGCACTCGCCTTCTTCAGGCTTTTCTCTTTCGCTGCTCCCCCGACTATGAAAATGAAACCGGCTGAACCTTCCCGGCCGTGCTGCTGTGGGGACGCGTGTGTCGCGTGGTCCTGCCGCCGGGGATGCCCCTCGAGGGTTGGGGGGTGGTGGGGGCTGGGGCTGGCAGCGGCGGCGCGTGCCCTGCCAAGCGCGGGGACGAGCAGAGGCGCACGCTGCCTCCGAGCATCCCTGCCCGCCAGCCACGCGCCTCTGCTGCGCCTCTGCTCCCGCTGTCCCTCCTGTGCTACCCCAGCGGCAGAGCGGAGACGGGTAAATAGGTCTGGCAGAGGAGGGTGAGGTACTTGCAAAGGAGAAGCTGGATATGCCTATCTCCACTCGCTCACTGCTTGGTGCGTAAACCAAAATTGAAGTCTGAGATTTCTCTGCATATTGCATTTTTTCTGTAAGTTTCTTAGGAACCTGTGGCTGTATAGGTTGCTGTACATTTTCAAGTGCACCTAAATACGAAAAGATTACATATACAATAGGTATACAAAAATACCTATCTTTTCGTATAGGTACCTAACATTCATCTAACTCCAGCTCATTCCCCGGATCCAGAAGCTGGTTGGAATAACACCTAAGTATCCCTAAGGCCTAACTTCTAAATGAGGAGTCTACAGGTGTAGCGTAGAGCTGGGGATGTGGGTGTGTGAAGGAAAACTTTGATGAACATCTGTTTGGTTTTCTTTCTTCTGCACTCACTAGGCTATGGAGTATCCCTGGCTTTCCAGAGTCTGTGTCCCGCCGTGCTGGCTGTTCACAAGTGGGGGACTTGAGTGCCCTGCAACAGCGTTTGAAGCCTGTGCTTGACATAACATCTAGGCTATTCGTCTGTAGGGTTAAAGCACTTCGGCTTCACTTCAGAGCTTCCTAGATTGGACTGTTTTTCCTAGGACATAGCCCTCCTCAGAGGTTGGCTGGCTGATCTTGAGCGTTGTAGGGAAGATGCTTTAAGGTTTTTCTTCAGCTTTCACTTTCATGGCTCTTGTTTTGTGCTTGATCTACCAAATAGGCCGGAAGCACAACAGTTTCAAGCACGACAGTTTCAGGTTGTGAGATATTTTTTTCTGTATGTTTCAAATGATACCTAGTTACTTTCTCTCTGTATATGAGTCTCATACTAAAACCATTTCCTCCTTCTGGTGTCTTGACTTCCCAAGCAGCTCGTTTTAAGCAAATAAGTAAGATGCAGAATTTTGTTTTCAGTGAGTTCCTGCACTGCTTCTGATCTTGTGTGTTTTTTCTTTTTCTTTTACTTATCAGTGTCAATCATTAAAGCACGTGCAAACAATGTAGCAGTTGCAATCCAGTGATGCTGACTTGCTGCATCCAGATGAAGGCTTCGACCTGTGTTTTGTATACACATGGAGCAGCAACCTTTAACGTTCAGCTGGTGAAAGGGCAGCATGATTTAAAGGCAAAAGCAATAGATGTTCATTTCTTTTACTGTAGATACAGTGGAGGGAAATTGCCTGTTTAGGACCTTATCTAGGACTATAACTTTTATTTCAAACAAGGTAAGCAAGAGTGACTTCCTTCAGGTCAAAGTGAAGGGAACAAGCCAGGCTTCTACCTAACCTTGCTGAAGAAGATAGTTTCATTTTTAAATCCTAGCAGTTAGATAGGTCTTCTGTAAGGAACAGGTTGATGTGCAGAACTGCCACCAAATGTATATGTGGGATTGATACAGACCGAAGAACTGTCTGGTATAGTAAAAATGAACAGTGTACAACTTTTTTTTTTTCTCCTGCTTGAAACTTGTACAGATCTCCTCAGAAATGTCCAAGTTCTGCTGTTCTGAGAATGAATACTTTGGAAAGCACTTTGTTTCCTGATTCTCTGCTTTAACTATAGTTAGTTGTGACTTTTAGGAGTTTGTACCTTAGGAGTTTTGTGTTTGTGTAAATATATATATATATACACACACACACACCCTATTTGTAATAATATTCTTAGTGGAAAACTGGTTTAGCGAAGTCCTTCGCTTTCCTTGGTATAGAGGTATGTTAGGATTGGGAGTGATGCTGAACATCAGTATTCCCAATCTTCCCAGCTCTTGGGGTTTCTTCACTGATATAGTAGCATCAGAGTCCTCACTGCATGGATGAGAGCGAGCTATGCTGGTTCTCAGCCAGAGTTGTGTTCTTTGCTGCTCTGCATTTGTCCATCACTGGTGTTGCAGGGGGTGGCCAGGTAAGTTGGTGAGAGGCATTTTGGCAAGTAGCACAGACTGCCTCTCCCCTGAGGGTGAAATTGTTTCAACTGCCCTGTAACAAGTTTGACTCTCAAAAGGTAATTTCCACGCATAATAAGGTAGAACATTTCCTTAGGCGATTGCACTTGAGTTCTCCCATTTTTTCTTACTGAAGACATAAAACAGAAATCACTGTTAAACGTGGATGCATTTAGGGGACATAATGTCTTGGGAAAAAAGGTTAAGTTCAGTGTTAGCACTTACAGAGAAATCCTTCCAAATTTGTGATTAAGAGATGAGAAACTGTCATTTAGAAAGGATTTAAGAACATGAGTGTACACAGCTATCTCAATCTTAGAGCAAATAGAAAAGTATTAATAAGCAGTCTAATCCTTTGTTAATATTCAGATCAAGATGAGCATTGACCAAACAAAAAATAATCAGAAAACACTTGAATCCGTGGGCTGTGCTTCAGAGCTGGAATAATTCTGTGGCCAAGCACAGCAGAAGTTCTGGTTTGTGTCTGAGCCAGGATGATCTTAGTAGGAAAAGCAGGGATAACAACTGAACGAACAAAGCATCCACAGCCGGGGAGCACGTGAAGTGTGTTTGTAAGATGAAGTGTTCTGGCAGGAATCCAAGCAAAACCACTGCAATGCTGGTGCTGTCCAGTGAGAAAGCTGACTCCAAAAAAGCCTGCTGCTTATTTAAGGCGAGCAATGAGGGAGATTATGCTGTTCTTAAGGGGCTTTCCATCCACTTGGAAAGGAAACAGATCCCAACAAAGGGTGCATGGAGGCCCGTTAACTCACACCATTGCTGTTTCTCTGTGCTTTGGTGTATTTTAAGTAAAAATCTTTGGTGAAATAAACAAGCAAACAAAAAGATGGTTAACTGGTGCGTGGATCACATTTAAGGAAACAGAGGAATTCGGAAGTGGGAGGCAAATCTAGCCTCAAATGATAAATAACTGAAAATGGGACAAATTGAATAGTGAGATTTGAGGCCTTGTTTGCCATCTGAATGGGTTGTATAAAATACATTGACTGCTGACATTAAATTTAACAGTAATGCCAGTAGAGTCTTGAAGTTCAGAAGGAAAAAAAGCTCATTTGATGGAATTTGCTTGAATGAAGGATGTCTCAAATGGTCAGACTTAGGGAAAAGAGAGAGGTTTCAGGCTCAGGACATGAGAAATGTTGCTGTCTTGCCTGCATCAAGGTATGGGTAGTTGAGTAGTTCTCTCAGCTAAGGAGGAAAACTATTTGCAAATGAAAAATTGGGTGGAACGCTGTGATATAGTATTATAACTGGAATATTATAATTTGAATATTGCTGATCTGGAAACTCCTAATGTCACTTAGAGACCCAGAAATTGCTAAAGCTTGAGATTAGCCACGCTTTATTTCATTAAGTCTAAACTGTGAATGACCTTCTCTCCTTAGCTAATCACAGTAACTGTAATGTAGAGACCTCGTTTATCCTGTGAGTGTCAGAACAGTTAAAAGCTTGGCTCAGAGGAACTCAGTATCATGACCGAAAAAAAAAAAATAAAAAAAAGGTGCCTTTCTATCTTGTAGGGGCAGCCCCTGGGTTCTGTTCTACAAGCCTGGTTGCAACCAGATCACCTGCAATGTGATCTGCAGATTCAGCAAGCCCCAAATGGACCCTTCTGGTCTGGGTTAAGCCTCAGCCATCCTTAGGGCTGCTACATTTCTCTTTGCAATTGCTGCAGCTCTTGGTAGTGAGGCACTACCTGCAACTTTCCAATACGGTTGGCTAGTACTTCGCTGTTTCTGCCAATGCTACTGTAGGCGAAGAAGGTTAGGCAAAAATTTCACTTAACTTAATAGTACAAAGCAATGTTTTCTAGTTTTATGCCACTAGGTGGAGAATAGCTATGGAAAAGAGGACAGCTTTGTGCTTTGGCTGCAAAAATTGGTCTCCTGCCCTTACTGCTTATCAGTATTTGCAAGCAACAATTACAAGGAAACAAATTTTAATGTGAAGGAAACTTGTGACATTATTTCTCCCGATAAAAGGTTTTTCTTTTATTTCATGTCAAGAAAGGAGTAAATGCACAGAGATTTCTTGGTTATATTCTGCTTTCTCATTCTAGTATTGCTGATAGACTATTTACATTTAATTTATAAGGCTGAGTGAATATTTGCATAACTTCTCTCCTTAACGTGTGTCTCATTTTTCTCCCATCCTGCTCCTTTATTTACATCATTTTCTCCTTAATTTTTCAGGACTCACTCCCGAGGCCAATAAGTTGGTAAGCAGCTTGAAAAACATGCCACAGCTGCATGACGAAGCGTACGCCCAGGAAAAAAGGCTGTACGACTGCCATGAGTATCCAGATAAGACACTGGTGCTCCCGTAAGTACATCTTCCTTGTTTCCTTGGGTAGGAAAGTGTCCTGTTAATTTTCAAAGAATTAAATCTCCAACCATTAATCTGAAGATGCTAGTGTGAGGTTAGCCAAAGTGCTTAAACGGATTTAAAAGGGAAATAAAGAAAACTCTAATATGTCTGGTGCTATTTGGAATGAAGTGTTATACAGCTGCTTAAAAAAGAACTTTAAAATCAGGCAACAAGTAAACATTCTAGGCAGCTTAGTTCTGCATTTCTTTTCTGCTTCTGAACGTTAAGTGCAGATATACAAATGTTCCACAGAAACTAAGAAAAAAATATATACAGCACTCCGTAAATTATCTCCAGCATATGTCTGGAAAAGTAGCAGCTAATTAATGCATCCATGAATAGGCCCCATGCTTTAATTCTGCAGGCCTTCTGTTTTTAGAAAACCATAAAAGCTGATTGTCTCCTCCAAATTTATGCAACATTATGATAATGAGTGATGGGCTTATAATTAATCTGCGTTGCTTCTTAACTGTTGGGCAGTGATTAATAAGCTTATAGGTTTTATTTAGAGGGCAGTATGCTAATTTGAGATATTCCCCAGCTGTGATGAATGGCTGTACCCCTGTAAACACGTTAACATTGCACAAAGGATGATTTTACATAGTTGTTCAAAAATAAATGAGACTATAGCTGTTTTGCTTTAGGAGTAAAAGTGAATATTCCTTAATCTTAAAGGAGAAAAATCAGGACATACAAGCAAAATGTAAGATTTCTTTCTTTCTTTCTTTCTTTATATTTTGTAGTCAGGTTTGTGTTAAGTTTTTGAAAGTAAGCACTTGAAAGGGAGGTGGTAGGAGAAGGGGTAAGGGAGAAAGAAATGGAGTCCTGGTGGAGTAGTATTGATGTGAACATCAAATCTATGTTAAATATGATGATTATGCTAAGAAAAATGGAGATTTGTTAAAATACTGTGATTATACCCAAATAGCTTAAATCTTTTAGAGGATTTAAAATGTAACAAAACTGCACCAGTATAATTATTTGGGTCCTGAATATGTGTCTCCCAGCATGTTTTCTATAATCAATAATTAAAAAAAAAACTTTAAACAATCATTCAGATCAAGAGTTTATCGAATTTCAAAAACAAAGAAATACTTTTTTTTTCTGGCACAGCTAAGTGCCATGTGGTTAGTCATGGCAACTTGCCATTTTCTCTTTCGTAGTAGTTGAGAGTTGAGTTGAGTTTAACCAGGCAGTTAACCTGGTTGAGTTTAACCAGGCAGTTGAGAAATGTTGTACGTTTCCGAGGGCAGAAAATAGGAGTCTTTTGTGGACTTTGTATATCCACGTGATAGATTCACAGAGCAAGCTCTCATAACAAGGTGGCAACAGACCTAGTGGCTAGCACTGGGGTTTACAAAGTTAGCCGGTTACTAGCAAAGGCAATAAGGTTTTTGCTGGGTCTCCAGGCAGCAGTTTCCTTCTTTTCTTGAAAGTCTTAACTAACCCAGAGCTCCTCTTCTGAAATCTGAGGTCAGAGAAACTGAGCAGAGTGGATCTGGTAACAGCCACAGAAATGCAGGCTGGCTGTAAGACTCTTAAGATACTCTGCTTGTCAGGGAATGTGTATTTATCAAAGCACTAAAAAGTGGTTGAAGCTCTTCTATTGACTCCTTATATTCATTGGGAATTTCCTAGATTCCATTCCATGATTTGTAAAGTCTTTTTTTAAAAAAACCTTAAAATTTAGTATTGACTTTTGTTTGGAACTCAGTTCCAAACATTAGGATTTAGTAAAGTAAATCTAGGTTCTACTTTTTTTGCCTTCGTTTTTGACAACTCCTCCCCATACCTGTCCAGTTTCAGATATTTGTGCTTTAAACTACATTAGACCATGAGTTTATAAACTTGGAACTTAATGTCCCAAACGTGACAACAATTTTACACCATAGACCTGCTGATGGAAATGGGGAGAAGGGCAAAAACGGCTATTTTAGTCAACTAACCAGAAGTGCGGAGCTAGTGTTAGCTCTGAGTGTGAAGCATTTTTTTTTCAATTCTCTTTCTTCATAGCACCTCTAAGCAAAACAAAAGAATTATCTACACAATCCTGGAGCTCTCACCATTGCTTGATTCTTCCAACATGACTCCAGAGGACTGGGCCAAAATTGCAAGGAAACTTGAGGTATAGTGGTGTGGGATGAGATTTCGTTTCCTGCTTACACAAAGCAGCAGTATATTTGGTATTTTTAGCAAGATAAAACAATCCAGTAATGCCATTGTTATGTATTAAAAATAAAAGTGTTATGGAGGGTGCTATACCCCACTTAATTACCTGCAAAGTGGTAAGTATTTTGCATGTAATATTGCATTTTTTTTCCTTTAATATGCTGGAAACTTTACTAAAGTTGTATAGTTCTTCCACTGATAGGCAATGTCAGAATTTTGTAATAGTTATTACATTTAAAAATCACAAGTATGATTGAAATAAGCTGTGTAATCGATGTGTAAAAAATTTTTAGTTAAATTCACTGTCCAAAAATATTGAATAAAATCCTTAGGTGTAGGTGATTTATTTGAAGGTTGGTTAGTTTTGCAGCATTTCACTGTGGAAATGGTTTAATAGCTATTAACATTGAAAATGATTTTATATCATTATGCCTCTCTTACTTTGGACAAAGACTGACTTAACTAGTTTTGGCTTTGCAGAAGGTAGAAAAAAAATGGTATCAGGGTTAGGTTCCCCACACTGGGAAATATTTAATAGATATTCCTGTAAGTGTAGACAAACTCATTAAGTCCTTTCCTAGATGAAAAAGTCTCACTTTTCTGCTCTTGTCCCTACATCCAAACTTCCTTGTGTGCTTTTAAGGTAGCAGAAGTATGAAATATTTAAAGTACTTTACACGAAGAATTCATATGAAGCTCTTATGAAGTAAATAACTGTGGCCTTTGTAAGATAATGCTCTTCTACTCCCGCTTGCTCTAAAGTGGTGGACTTTATAGTTTAAATTTCTTCCTTCAGCAAGAGTTTAATAATGTTGGGAATATTGCTGAAGATCGCAGAAGAGTCTTATTCCTTGAAGTCCTCTAATCCTGAAACCACCAAACAGGGGACGATGTAGAGTGCACCCAGGGGTACAGCTGAGAGCTGCCACAGCAAGAAGACGGTGCCATGCTGAACAGGAGAGGTCTTGTCTTTCCTAACTGCACATTAGTTTTAGTTTTATTACACTTCTGTCTCCAAAGGAAATGGAAAAACCTTTGCCTTTCTGACAGATAGAGGCACTGCCGCAACTTTGTGTTCAGTTCAGCCACTTACTGGGCAAAGCAGGAATCTGCTGAAGATTTTTCAGGCTGAAACAAAGATGGTTGTTTGGGATTTCTCCCAAATTTTCAGCCTTATATTTTATATTATGATGCATAAACCCAGCTGTGTTCCATCCCATCTAATAAAGTTCATAAGGCCTAACTAGTCCTGAAGCATTCTGATGGACTTACGAGGGCAAGTGGCCATTTCTCGCCTGGCTGCCCTTGAAACTCTCTGTTTTACTGCATTGCCGGATAACTACAGCATAGCAAGTTTGGCATCACCTTGTGGTTTAGCCTACAGAAAAGGTCTTGCGACACCAAATGTTTCTCTGCTGACTAGCCTGCTAGAAATAAAGTGAAAATCTCCCAAATTTTCAGTAGGTAGCAACATGTGGAGGCATCAGTGAAGTAATAGGACAAGGACAAATAGAAATCTGAGAGTAGGTTTAAAGGTGACTTTATTATCAGAAGATGGCAAGGGAATGTTCCTATTGTGGCACAAGCAATGTAATTAAATAGAAATCTGGCTTAATTCCATGGAAAAAAACTTTTTTTTTTCCTCTGGCATTTTGCATATTTACTTAGACTTCTGTGTAATCCTGTCCATGTTAGCAAATGAGAACTAGTAGTAAAAACTATCATTGTCTCTTACAACATTGTTTACCACATGCATCATTAAAATAGAGGAACTAACTCCTTTTGCCTCCGGAAGCCAACTGATAACTTTATTCCAATGGGATGAGCAGTGCCATTCAATGGCTTTGCATTACAAGTTATTTGTAGACTAGTCATGTTATAAAATACATTTTTTTCCATTTTTACATGCCTGATGGTCTAAGGGGCTATTCAAAACGCTGCAGCAAATGCGTGTACCTTAACTGTGAACAGTAACAGACCTCTTGAGTTCTCTGTGCTGTCGATGGCTCCTGTGGGAAGGTTGATTTCTCAGCAGAAGAGGGCACTCTTACACTGGCAATTTGCCTGCCTGCCGCCTGGATTAAAGGGACTGTTTTTTTCTGTAGGTTGTGATAGCCTTGGTTTGCCTAATCTGTTCCTGTAAATGGTGTAATCCCTAAAGTAAAAGCAGTAACAAGAAATCAGACTATACGACTAATTTGCATATGTTAACATTCCTGTTTAAAGCCATTGCTAAGCTTTTCTTAATTAGCAGTCTTCTGGTTTAAAAATGCTGCATTAATATGTATACATAGAAGGATCTCTTTGACTGTTCCATAATTAGAATTACTAGCTCTAGTGCTTATTGTCCGATTAACCCTTAATTATATATAAACTGAAAACATGGATAACTCTAAGAGGAATTATGCTGGTACTACTTCTTTAAAGTGTAACACTGGTGCTTGTATCAGTGAAAATAATGCAGATTGCACCTCAGTGATGCCAATGTGTCAGTTTAATAATACGAAACTGTCTCTCCAACTCCAGGAGCACTATGAAAAGTACGACGGCTTTGTGATTCTTCATGGTACTGATACAATGGCCTATACAGCGTCAGCCTTATCCTTCATGTTTGAGAATCTGGGCAAAACTGTGGTTATGACAGGATCTCAGGTAATGGACTTACCCTGAAGTTGAAGTCTCAGTGGCTGTTCTTGTGTGCAGAACTGTGTGGTGTGCGGAGGGTCACTGCGTACGGCAGTAATGCAACGTGACCACGGTGACAGCTGATGGGCTCACCAGCTGGGGATCTGCCCCCAAATTTTATCATTAGTGACTTTACAGATCTGCACCAAATCCGACCAGTAGTTCATTATGGCTGGGGCCAGATGCTTCAGAGAAAGCTGTAAGAGCCTGTCACTGGCCACTGTGTAATAATCTGTTTATATGAGAAGCATCTTTCCAGCCTCAGGTGGCTGGTGGTTGTTAGTTGCCTTTTTTTCTGTTAAAGCCCTCAAGCATGCAGCCGATTTACTTCAGCAGTTGCTACCCTGTCTTATGTTTTTCATTGTTCTTTGGTATCTTTGTTGTGTTCTTCCCCCTTTCTTTATATCTGAGCATTATGTGCATTTTTGATAATTTCTTCTCCATGAAGCATTTAGCATGGTCTGCTTTTTTCACTCTGAGGACTAGATTTAGTAATTTTCTTTCCTTTAGCTCGAGATCAGACCTTTGCATATTGTCTGAGGGGGAGGGGTTGGCTTACTAGAATAGCTTGCTTGAGCACAAAACAGAGCTCTAATCACAAAAGAGAGATGAAACATAGCACTGTAACATTCCCCTTCCCCCCTTTTCATAGTTTTCCTTTCACATGTGGTCTATTTGAAGTCTAGGAAGAGGCAGACTCCCACTTACTGTCTTGACATTGGGCAGTCTGGTTGTAGTACATCATATTCAAGGTCTTACTTTTTTTGCTTTCTTTTTTTGAAGATCTGTCCGACATATGATCCAGCAACAGGGCATGTGATTTTTTTCATTGTTGAAAAGAACTCTGTCTCTCTGTTAATGAAAAGGCAATCTAAAAAGGCATGGAAGTCATCACTGCTTCACTTAGCAGACTGAATTTCTGTTTTTAATCTTGCCCTTTACTGTCAGTAGTAACCTGCTGGTTCAATTTTTGTGTTCTATAAAGAAAGATGGTGCAAGAGAGCCATCATGAAGCTCATCATGAGAGTTCTGTATGAACCAAGACTGTTGCTTTTTCTCTGTACAAACGCTTAAACTGAGTATGGCTGCTTTCTATTTTGATATATTTTTTTTCTGAATAGGTCTCTACTTCTAAAAGCAATTGCTCTATTAGGCTCAACTCTATATTATTCTTTAAGTATTCAGTTAGAAAATCTGTTAAGCACAGAGGGAAACCCCACCATCTGCTTCAGTCTAAAATAGTTCAGATGAAGTAAATTTTATTTGTCATAAATCATTGTTACATAAATTATTTGCTCATTTGTATTGCATAAGTTGGACTTTTTTTTTTTTTTTTTTTTACTGCTCTGTAGGTTTTATGTAAGGGACAAGATTTAATTTCAGTCTTTGCTCTCTAGGTGCCCCTGTATGAGTTGAGGAACGATGGCCGAGCCAACCTACTGGGAGCCCTGCTCTTTGCTGGGCAGTTCGTGATTCCTGAGGTCTGTTTGCCTGTGAAAACTCTCAGAAGCTGCTTTTCTTCTTTCAGCCAGAACGTATACTTAAATATTCAAAATGTCTGATAAATAGTAAAGAATTGCACTTGAAAAATAATGGATTCCACTGAGGTAACAGACACTTGTGTGCCTTTTTTTTTTCAGAATCCATATGCCATTTTTCCTACATACAATCCATAAAAACTCTAAAGTCTGAAATGCAGGTTGCAGCAGACTTGAAATTCCATTGCAGGCATGTGGGATCTGAAACACCTTTAAGTCAGTTCTTGAAGCGGAAGTTCTAAGGTCGATCTAGAACTGATAGCAGCATCTTCTGGTCCTGGTTCCTGAAGGCTGAAGTGCTGAGGGTGATGCAGGGTGATCCCCTAATAGACAGGGAAACAGCTGCATGTTCTCAGCAGCACCCTGACTTTAAAAGATGTGGCACTGCACATGCCTAAGCCTGAGAGAAAACTAATCAGATGACACCTCCTTCCAATTCTGTGTGTGCTCACGTAGCCAGTTCCTTGTAGGATAGCAGCAATAGCTGACTGGCCAAGATCTTCAGAACTAACAACTCTGAAACACTTTTTTTTTTTTCCCCTTCAAATTCCAGTCAATCTGCTTTTAAAGGATTTGTCAAGAGACCTACCCTTAAATGTTTGATAACTCTTAAAAATTGTAATTCATTGTCACTAGGTGTTTTTAAGATTTTAGTCTCTGAGTTTAGATCTAACTCAATGGACTTTTTAATAGTCCACACTGTACCTTTCCTCTGTCCCTGAAGTGGACTTAAGCAAACTTGCTGTCTCCTTGAGTATGCCTCACGAGAGGATTATGAAACTAGTTAGCTTTTAACTTGTTTTGTTCTTAAATTCTTAAACCAGTGTGTGACAGATGGGCCAGTTCTTTTTTGAAAGAGTAGGAGTTGTAAACATCTACTAGCCTCTGAGTTGCTTTAAAGATTTAGAAAACACTTTATAAAGGACAGACTACAGTATTTATCTACTGAATCTTTTAATTACTGGCTTATTCATAGACCTGTTTCTTTACTTGTCTTGCAGGTGTGCCTGTATTTTTATAATAAACTGTACAGGGGAAATCGGGTGACTAAGGTGGATGCTGGGAGTTTCAATGCCTTTTCCTCACCTAACCTGCCTCCACTTGCAAATGCTGAGGTTGATATTAAAAGTAAGCAACATCGTCTCTTAAGCCTTGTAATTTGTGCCACATGCAATAGAACTCCAGATGAATAGAATCTGTGCTTATATAGTTGAAAGGCTGTTTTTAAACGTTGATATAATTTTAAAGCCTGTATCTTGTCTCCATTTCATGTACTCTGAGACTGTTTAAATATTAATAAGACTTTGAGAATTTGTGATTCAACTGCATTTATCTACTGAGAATAGATATGAGCTGCGCTGACTTTGACTAAATATTCAGACTTACCAGAGGGAGTGTTGCCCCTGTGTCAGGAAAATGTTTGCTCTGAGGATAAAAATGAGAGAGTAGGTAGGACTGAAAGAACAAAGAGTTTAATCCAATTAATGACCATGCTGGGCTCTGAAATCAGACAAAAGACTCATGGCAGAGTAAGTGCAGCTTCAACAAGCCTATGTGGGACACATGTTATTTTGTAAGAGGTTATATTGGATATTTAGGACCTGTCTGAACTGGGAACATACTGAGAATAGCAGATCTAGGATACATTTTCTGTGTATGATTTTTTTTTCCCAACTTACTCAAACTGTCTGTAATTTCTGTGCTTTAAAGAAAGGGAAAATCTTTTTTTAAGCCCGAATGCAGATTACAGTGTCTGTTTACAAAGTCATTAACACATTGATGTCCGTTCTTGGATAAATGACTCCTCTTTCTTTCGAGAGAGGAGGTAAAGTATATTTGGAATTTGGCCAAGAGAGTTGCCAAAACCTTACTAAAGGACAGTTTTCAAAAATACAAGTTATGCAAGCTGCTGTTGGATAGACTAAATTTATTTGAAAGGACTGGGCATAGATGACAAACTCCAATATTACCTAAAAATATGGGGCTAGACCTCCTAAGTAATACTCACTTTATGATTTGTGGTGGTGGATTGCAAATAGAGAAATAAAGGGTCTATTTTTCTTTTGCATCCAAATTTAGATTCTCACAAGTGAAAATGAATTAAATAACAGCATAGTGCCTAGAGAATGACACTCCATTTATTTCTCATTAAGATCTCAGGTTGATGTCTGTCTTCTCAAGAAGTTACTTAACCTCTTGGTACTTTGTTTTCCCAAACAAAAGAGTTTAATTAAATATTCCTCAGCTGTTAAAGGGTAAGGAAAAAAATACATTAATGCTTGTGTCTATTGCTGTAGCATCTGTAAAATGAGGGATAGAGGAGCTAGGACAATAGCGAGGGGTTCCCAAATTCTTCTGCTTGGTGCCATTAATGGCAGTAGGAAGTCCAGGCCTGTGCCACAGAGCATGCTCTTCTGAATGACATTTCCTGCTACAGAGACATCCTGCAATTTGGGAAAATAAACTTCTCACTTTTACCTAATAGTGAATCACTTAACAAAGTTCCAGGATCATGATGCTTTGTTTGTAGGAGTCAGATACAAACTGGGGAAGCTTTAAAAAACTGTAGTGGTCACTAAGACGTGTCTCAGGCAGAGTGTGTGTCCCTAGGACTTAACTACTGCAATAAATTAGGGAAAAAAAAGTGTTCGTTCTTGGGTTTTTATGAAGTGCATCAAATAGGATATACATAAGTACAGTTTTCTGACTGATCAATAGTGAAATGAAGCAGCAAATTGCATGCTACTTCTCTCTTGCATTTGAGTGATCTGTTTTGTGATTCCTTGTGTATAGCAGAAAAAATGAGAAAGTTATTAAGTACTTCCTTTGGCCCATCTCGTGTCCCATTATCTTTTCAATAGAGTTCCCCAATGAGATCAGTGAGGATTTCTGATTTAGCAACTGATGGTGTGATAGGCTCTATTCTTATTTGTTTCAGTTGATTACCCTGTAAGGGTAGCATCATTTATCTAAGATGACAGTGTCAGTATTGAGGGATTGTTTCATTTTGAAAAAACATAGTTTATAGAGTGGGCAATCTACTATTGCTGCTTCATTTTGTCCAAAAGAATTGTTTGAAACATAGCTGTCATCTTGAGTCTGCTCTTACAATCCTTGCAAGAAGCTTTCGGGGAGACAAGGAATCACCTGAGGCTTTTAAAAACAATCTAAACAAATCTAGCATCTTTAACTTTGGGGTTTTTTTGAGTGACTTGATGTAGTATGTCTTAACTTTCCTGCAGATGGGGCTGACTCTTGCTGCTTCAGCGTTATCTCGGGCAGTCTGACAGCGCTGGAAGGAAGAGGCCGCGTGCGGAGGCTCTTTCTTGGGCGCCCTAGTTCTAACAGAGCTGGCAAGGAAAGCTGCAGAGAAACCCACAGCAGCAGTGAGCAGGGAACTGGGATGGGAGCTCAGGAGCACAGGCTGGTGCATGAGAATGAGACGAGGAAATGCTGTGCAAGGTTAGATGTGCTGTATAAAAGCACTGATCTGCTTCAGAGCCGGAGAGAGGAGAGAAGCTCAGCCCTCTTCCCCTCCACTTCCCAGCTGCTGCTTTCTTATTGTTTTGTCTTCATTTTTCACCCCTTTCCCCCTTCAGATGAGGGTCACAGTGAATTTTCTCAGCAAGATCAGATAATTCTCTCTGAATTAATGATCTACATGGGAATAACCAAACATATTTTTAGAGCCTTAAAAGTTTACCAAATAAAAGGTCTTGCCTTATTTCTGTCATGTTTTGGAAAGGAGAGACAGAGGAATTGTGTAAAGAGGCTCAGTATGTTTCATAACCGTTTACTCTCTGCATTCTCCATTGTCTTAATGAAGCAAATGTGAAACTTGCTTCGTTACCATGGCCGGACTTTCTTCATCATCCACACATGTAACTTCTGGGAGTGGTGGGACTAGAAACCTGCCTTGTGTAGGGGATGAAAGGATTCCCTGCAACAGTGTGCTCAGATTTGGTACTGCAGCACCACCTTAGAAAGCCCTTTGAGGCTCATCTACCCAACAGTCTCATTAGGGAGAAGCTATTAGTCACTGGCCAAGTCTGTGTCTTGGTTCTAGTTATTTATAGTAAAAAGTCCAAGTCATTTATATATTAAGGCAAATGCCAGGTCTGTTCCCTGAAGTACTTTGGGGATTTTTTTTCCCTCCTAAGTAGGCATGTTGGCTCTTGCAATGAGACTGTTCAATTTAAATATTCATTTCAAAAGGTGTGTGTCAATTGTTTTATACTAAACTGCCAAAAAGGGGGTCTATGTTTGTTTGCCTCCTTTAGGAATTTCCAGCCATAGGTTGGTGTGTGCTCCCCACCCCTTGGCTGTCGCCAGGAATTCTAATGAACACTGGGGCAGCTTATATAATGGTCCGACTTGCCCCTAGCCTTGCAGAGAGGGATGAGATGAAAGTGTTGCTGTTTGTCTGGAGCTCTGCAATCACGAAAAGCTGTATTTCCTGTTTGATTTCATAACTGGGAGTTCAGTCACCACTCCTAGGGAGGTGTCGCTCTTAGTTACAGCACTCTCATTATGAGTTGAAACCTGTGCTGTGGCATAGGCACTGGTTAACAAAAGGTTTTGCTGCTTCTGTAGACTGTTTAGGGCTTCCTCTTAGCTCTTTTTCTTTAAAATCAGTTTTTTTTTTCCTTTTTTTCTTTCCCTGTCATCACTTAACTGTGTGCAAATAACCCTGAATAAGATAAGGAAATTATCTTTTATTTTTTCCCGTTTAGTAAAGAACATTTAATTTGTTTCCTTGCTGCGTACCTGTTTGGCCCTAGCATGTGCAGGCTCCTGTGTGTTTCCTTTGCGCCGGGTGACCAGGGTGCTCAAGGGACTAACACCTTTCCCCACCGATCGCGAAGAAGCTTCTGTTCCCATCTCTTTGCCCTGGTGAGGCTCTGGTGGAGAATAAAAGCTAGTCAGACTTCAGAGATTCAAGCCCTAAAGAGTTTGCTTCGAGCCTCAGGTATAGGCCTCTCTTTTAAGTGTTTTCTAAGCTGTGATTTTAAGAGCTCCAGTGTTCAGGAGCGAGTGGGAACCTGGGAGTTCCAGCAGGTTGTTTCTGCAATTTTTGTTTGGAAAAATAAACCCAAAGTCTTAATATCTTCAATGCAAGGTCTGTAAGTAACAATCTTTCTTCTCCCAAGACATTTTGGATACAGTACATAAATAATCATTACATCTCTGTTTTAGGTACGTTGCTTTGAGAGCTCTCTGTTTTCCATGGAAGAGCAGTATCGAGCTACACTCGCTCCTTAGCTTTGCATCCCTATTTACATAATGCAGCACACGTATCAGCTGAACTCATTACGAGCACAGCCCGTCCAAGTCAGGACAGGTTACTGTTTTCTGTGTTGTGCCAAACACAAATATCCCTCATTAGTCACTCCTATCCATATGATAAAAAGCTGTTCTGAACAACAACATGAAGAGCTTTCTGTATAGGAGTGTTTTTGTTTAAGGACTGTTAAGAACTCTTAATACTTCTTTTTCTTTTTTGTTTTAACAAAAAGATTGCAGTATGTGAGGATCAGAGACTAGGATAACTGATTGATTCTGTAGAATAAAGATGTTTGAACTTAGCTATACTTTGTAAATACACTGCATTTTGGGGGGATGTAATCTTTGAGGTGGAGGATGCAATGGGTGTGTTTTCTGCCCTGCCTAGATCTCTGCCTCTCTTAGAACAATTCTGAATAACTTTTAGATTAATTTGGGCTTTCACATGTATTCGTTTGTCTTTAGCTCTTGCATCCCGCTGGCTTTTTGTTCTTCCTTTCAAAATTTTTGCCTAATGGAAAGCTGACACCTGTAGAAATTATGTTGCTCTTATGGCTGCATTTGTGATCTGCAGTACAGAGCACCTTACGTAAACTGCCCGATTTGCAACCAAAAGAGTTTTAACTTGAGGAACTTGGTCATTTCTTAATATAGTCAGGAATGACATCACAGTGCAATGTCTGAATGCGCTGCGTATATCTTGAGGATGATGGGTTATTTGATAGAGTTCTCCAAGAGTACAGGTATAGGCCTGGTAGAGGACTAATTTGTGAACCTATCCTCTGATCTCTCCTCTTAGTCTTCTGCTTTTGGCAATTTCTTCTCAGTGATCCATGCCAAGGTAGGTTTCCTCAGTTTGTTACAGACGTTAGGGATGCTGGGAGTTGCCAAACTTTGTAGTACGTGTTTGTGAAGTCTTGGCAGGGACTTATGAAGGATAAAGGAAAGAAATCTTTAATACACTTTTATTGCTGTCCTTGCCCATAGAGGAGGCTGCTTTTAAAGAATTAAAGAATTAATCTGTTTGTTAGAAGGTTGAAAGGACAGCGTTTATTGCTAAACACCGTTGCCTCTTTAAAGGCAGTGCTGAGTGAACAGAGCCTGACACATGGACCTCAAGCAGGGCAAATGCATTGCTCATGTGCTCCTGTGGGTCTCTGACTTGCTCATGGAGACCTCCTAGAGCTACGTGGCCAACTGCTAAATC
>NW_010577480.1:469241-485366 GCF_000705375.1 Tinamus guttatus | reverse complement strand
AATGTTTTTATTCTCTTGTTCCCAGAGTAATAGGAATACATTGTTGGAATTTGCCTAGTAGGATAAGCACCATACCAAGCTAACTGCTTGTGAACTGTTTTACAGTTTATGGTTCAGGTTTCATGTAAGTTCCAGGATTTAAAATAGGTATTTTTCAGAAAGCACATACAATGTCTCTACATGCTGACAGCACACTAAAGCACCACGACTGGAAGGGAAAGTTGGGAATTGTCTTATAGATGGCTGCTATTTTCTATGCTGACTTGGTGTATATAGTTTTTAGTATCTCTGGTAATAGAGCAGAAGAGCAGACTTCAGTGGAGGCTCTTAAACATCCTGTGATTTTCTTGCAAATGCCTGTCTGCTGATGGCAAAAGATTGCAGTAGTAATTGGTGTGAGTAACTCTTCACATGGCTGAGAGCAAGCCAGTATTATGCACTTAGATCTTCTGCCTGTTCTTGCTGCTTGCTGCTTGCTTCTCCAAAAACTAAGAAGCTTAAATCTCGATGGGGAAACAGGTAGTGTTTTCACATGACCTGAAAGTGATGTGCTTTCATTGACATATGGCACTGAGATGCTGGCTGGCATTTGCTAAACCTCTTCCAGAGCCTTCTGGGTGTCGTCAGAACTACCAGCACTGCTTTTGCATCACAGCAGTAAGATTTTGAAATCAGTAATGCACGACTTGGCTTCTAATAGTTCAACACAACCCAACTATTAGTTAAACAGCTGGCTTCTGGCTCTAAATGTATAATCGGAGTTAATTGAATCCTTGCTATTTTATTTAATCATTACTAACTACACAATAAACTCTAGAGGTGATTAGTGGCTACAGTAACTGCATCTGTCTTTATTATGACATTGAGAACTTGTCATATCTTTTATGTCAGAGAAGATCTGCTTTCTAAACATTAATTCAGGTTGATATCAGCCCAATAACAAAACAGTGAAGTTTGAAGCAATGTGTGGCAAGGAAATATCTTAGGCTAGAGCTGCCTGATGCCATGTGGCCGAGGCCTTCTGAGCACTCGGAACCGGGCAATCTGACGCTAGCAGGACATGTTCAGCATCATGAAGCCGTCAGGTCCCGTCACTCAAATGATTCTCAAAGAGAGGTTAGAATATGGGCATATAGCTTTGTGTCTGATAAATCATCCTGTTCACTGCTGGAGATTGATTTGGAAGTGTTTGCTGTAAAATACTATTAAATTGAAGCAAGTATACTTGTTGAATATCTTAGAAGTGCACTAGCGTAGAAATACTGATCAGTAGTCATGATTTGTGTTGGGATCTAAGCTATTTTGGAATTAAAGCTGAAGTATAACACAGCTGAACCTAAACTGGATGTGGCCTTAAATACAATTTCAGTGGCACCTAACGAGTAAGGTGTAATAAATAAGGTGTAGATTAGCTGCTTTGGCCTCTGTCTTCAGTGGGCCCTCATTCCCTCTTCTTAAAAATACACTGTTTTTTATAAATGCCTACATAGGAAACAGTTTTAAAGATAATGTCCTAAGTGTGAAGTACTACAATTGTACTTAATATCATGTCTTTGATATTAAATCAGGAAAGCCATTTCTCTTTAACAGTAAATTGGGACACAGTGTGGAGAGCCAACACCAAAAAGAGATTTCGAGTTCACACCAATATGAACAGGAACGTTGGGCTTCTGCGAATCTTCCCCGGAATCACCGCAGCTGCTGTAAGTGTCGCCACTGAATTCTGGAAGTGAATTAAATGATGCTCAAACACTTGTTTGCTTAGGCAGAATTTGAGAGCTGCGACACTGTAGCAGTGCTTGGGTTCTTGGAGGGAAGGGAAGGTATCTTGTCTGCTGATAAACATTTTGTAATACCAGGGCATTCAAAGACTATTTTCATGGCACAGAGTGTTGGTGAAAGCTGTTAAAACATCTGAACTGGGCCTTGGAACTGAAAGCTCATTTCTTTCCGGGGCTAATAATAGGTCACATGTACTTTTCTAGACAGGTACAGCTACAGTGACCAGAGAAATGCTTTCTTGCTGCACAATGAAGCATATTACTAAACATCCAGCCAAAGAATACATGGTGGGGAGGGCATATGGAGATCACTGTGGATTTTTCTGCAATTCATGCTCTAATACAGTTCAGTTCTCTTCATACTGCTGCTTAGGATGACTCTGTGTATAATAAAGACCTGAAGATTCTTATTATTATTTTGCTGATCTGAGCCATTAGAAATAGTTCTGCAGAAGTGTGCCTTTAGGTAGTTTGTGTCTTTATAATTTTTTTCTCTCAAATTAGTTCCTTTAAAGTGACAGGTCTTTCGTGGCTGTTGCCATCTTAAATTGAATCCAGTAGTTTAAGCAGGATTCCTCAATTATATCAGCATGCTTTTTAGGTGAGTGTGAACAGATGGAAAGGCAGGGGGGTGGTACCCTTGTAATAAAACTCCAGCTGCATTGTTAGCCTCAAGGGGATTACAGTGTATTACAGCCTATGTGATCAACAGAGAAGCATCTAGGTTGTCTAAAATACATGCTCTTAGGAAGAGAACTTTGTTAGGTACCCTCTTACAATGAGGTACAATAACTACTTCATTAACAATTGGCCCAGAGTGAATATCTCTCCTTTTTTTTTTTTTTTTCAATTTGCCATGAATTAAATGAATTGTTTCTTGTGTTTTTTTTAAAAAAACTCTAGGCTTCATTGCAGTGTTCTTTTGTGACAGGTGAGAAACTATCTCCCTTAGTAAGACATTTATTGGCAAAACTTTTGTTCATTAAAGAAATGAATCTGGCAGGGATGGTAGGGGGTTCCAATCTCACATGTGTTTTATGTATGATGTTTCAGTGCAATTAACAGCCTATATTGTTGCACCACAGCAGAACAAAACAATAGATTTACCCCTGCTAAATTTCATACTTTTTCGTGCTGGGGTCATTACTGTAGAATTTTTTTTTTTTAATTCATAGAGGGATAGATTTTAAGGAAGCTAAGGAATAAAATTCTTATTTTTGTAAGGTTATTCTACAGTTATTGCAGATAGGGAGAACAGAAGGGCATGCAGGGCTGCTTATAGGATTGTAACAGTAATAGGCATTTTTTTAATTCTGTGCCACCTATAAAAATCTTAATGTGATTTAAACACATCCTTTGGCAGTCTTTCCTATCTTGTTTTTAAACAGGTAAAAGCATTTCTTCAGCCTCCAATTGAGGGCATCGTACTTGAAACTTACGGAAGTGGCAATGCCCCAAATAACAGGGCAGACTTGCTGCAAGAACTGAAGAAAGCGACTGAGCGCGAAGTGGTGATTCTGAACTGCACCCAGTGCTTACGGGGGTCTGTTACAACAGTCTATGCTACGGGGCAGGTGAGGGTTGTGCACTGATTTCAGACTCTCCTGCCGCATAAATGAAACATTTTATTGATGAAATGTGGTTCTGTACTTCTAGCAGTCCTGGGGTATAAAACCAGATTTTTTTTAGACTGTCAAGATATTCCTTATAAAATAATGATATTAGAAAAAGCTTAAGCTGGAAGGATTTAAGTATCTGTCTATAAACAAGATCCTGTTACTCCTAGGCTGAATGGTCTAAATAGTCAGCTCAAATCCCAGTTATTTATTGCTGGCTCCTGTTTTTTCTGCATTACTCCAGAATACTATTGCATTGTATTGTTAGTATCCCTCCCAAAGGGATGCCACTGAGCTGCTAGCCAGCTCATGGGTCAGATGATCAAATAAAGTAATACTTGATAGGCCAATAGTTACTTATTTGCAACATAAGAACGGCAAGAAAGCTTGCAATTCCAAGCAATGCTGCAAATGCCAGCGTTTGTTTTACGGAAAGCGCAACTGAATTCAGTGTGAAATTGGGAGAAGAGTTTCTAAGAAAGCATCGATCTCACAAAATGGAAATCCATTGTTCTTAGCTATGAAGGCTAGCTTAAAACAGACCTTTTGTAGATACTCTTAATACTCAGGACATTTTTAGTAAATTTCTTAATTTTGTGTTAAGACATGACAACACCGACGCTAGTAAGAGCTCGAAGCCGTACAACAGTACATGCTGCAAGTGGTAGTGTGAAGAAAGCTCATTTAACTCACCTTTATAAAAAAAAAAAAAAAAAAAAAGGCCAGCCATTACATACATGAGAAGCCCTGCCAGAGAGTGACTCATCTCCCTGTTTTAGACACCTGTTTTTATTGGGAGCAGCCATCCATCTGGCAGAGCTAGTCCCTTCATTAGACTGTAAGGTGAACTTAAATCCTCTAGACTGGTGCTGAAACTTGCCTGTTTTAACATTGGTTTTGACACAGCTTTAGATTATATTTGCTTCCAGAACATGTAATTTGCTGTTTTGAGCAGAAAGGGAAGGAATTCTAACTTAAGGAGGGGTCTTTTGCGAAGCAGTTCCTTGATCTGTAGTAAATACAATAAGAATACATAGATTATATAGAACAGTTCACACAGAAAGAAGAAAGCACTGGAGTGAATAAAAGACACCAGATTTGTTTTTGAAAAACAACATGAAAGAGAGGCTTAACCTCTGTGTGACATCCTACTTAAAATGAACTTGCTAAAATGTTCGGGAGGAACAAAACTCTTATTTGCTCTTGTTCAAAAGTTCTCCAGATAGACACCTCTAAAAAACAGGCTTTTTGCACCCTTATCCAATGTATGTTTAATTAAGAGATTCTGGTGAGGTCACTAGCTTTTGTCTTACTATTCCTCTGTAAAGCTATGTGGAAAAGTGTTCACTTCTGCTTTTATATTTTATGTGGAGCATGTGTTGTGTTATATTGCTTCATCATCCTTTGAGGGAGGCTGTCCTGTTTTCTTGGTGTCTGTTGAGGAGAATACTGACAAAGCCAGATCCTAGTTCATGCATGTTCTTTCATTGACTTAATCATTTCATAGAGAACTCCTCTACAGAGGAAGCATTGTGGACAAATGCTGGAAAGTCTGTAATGTTAGCTTTACTTTGGTTTTCTTTTCTTTTTTTTTCTTTTTTTTTTTCTTTAAATAAAGCATTTTACAGGTTTTTGCATATGGGCTGGCCATTTTTTATGCATTCAAGCTAGTCAAGTGGCTCAGCTAAGTCTCTTGAAGAATTTGTTTTAATTAACTGAATGTCTGGCCTCTGGTCCATCTGCACAGCAGAGAGTGGAAATTGAGCGAGCTTCAGGTTTGGGAAGGAAGCTGGGAAATCCCTTGGTCCTCTTCCTTCCCAAGCCTATTGAAAAAGTTCTAACTGTTCCTTGTTTCTAAATGCAGTCTGGCTCTCCATCTCCCACTTTTTCTGTAGATATTTTTCTATGGGAGTCTTAAAAATGCCAATCTGGGGAGCTCAGAGATAGTGAACTGATTAGGGCACTCTATCTTGCTAAAATACTAGTTAAGGCACACCACATTTTGAAACTGCAGTTTATACCCAAGGAATTTAAAAACAAATCAGTGTAAAGAACCTACTGCAAGATGCTTAACTTTGAGGCATCACATTATAATAAACATGATGATCTCTGATTTAAAGAAGCCTGAGTGTTTGCCCTGCTACTGTTCTCAGTGACAGGAGGTCTGAGATCTCCTTTGTCTTTGCTGCCTTGCCCACTTTGCACTTACAAAGCTTGCTGGGGATAGCACAGTTGGCTTATTTTTGCTTTTTAACTTGGTTCAGTGTTTTTTTTTTTAACTATGGAAAGGATAGGTTAAAAGGATTGTGTCATCTTTTGCACTTATTCTTGTCAGACCTGTGTAAATTGTGCATTTCAGTTGTACTTTCTAAATCATATACCGCGAGTGCAGCCTGGAAAGATGCGAAAACCCTCCTGCTGTGAGTACACTGTAGTGCTGGAATTCATGCAAAGTAATACCCCGTAAAAGAATGGTAAATACGTGTGTGAGAGAACAGCCTGCTTGGCAATATTCAGTGAGGAAAGCCACTGGGTGATAACACAGTAGCTGCTGCTTTTCAGTGAAGATGATCTGACAACGCTGCAGATAGCTCATACCAACCTGTAACCTTTCCATTTTAGCATAGGTAAATGACCATGGCAAGTGTTTGGTTAAATACTTTTCAATGTTATTTAATGAAAAGGAATTTAAAACATAAGTCATCTTTTTTCATCTGGCAGGTATTTTTCAGGTATTTGATAACCAAAATTACGAAAGTTACAGTTGTAAAGGAGCAGGACTCAGTGGAGGTTTGGCTGTGTATTGGATTCTGTGTGGTTCCCTATAACTCACGTATGTTTTCTGTATGCACAAGTATTCCTGAGTGCAATGCTAACTGAAGTCATTACTGCTTTTTATTCAGACTCTCGCTGATGTTGGAATAATTCCTGGAGGAGATATGACACCAGAGGCAGCCCTAGCTAAACTATCATACACGCTCAGCAAGTGTGAACTTACCTGGGAGGAGAAGAGGCAGGTACATATTGGTGTGACCTTGAAAGTCTTTAACTTTCTCCTCTACTGTGCTAGCTTCTCTCTAGCTGAATGGCTTGACCTTCTCCCTTGCATTTCAAAGTAATTGATTCCAGAGCCACAGTGTGAATATCATTTTTTTTCATATAGAAAATATTGTTAAGCAAATATATGCAGAATGAAAGGAAAGAATATATTCTGCATAAATCTATTGAAGACCACAACCAAGTCATAAAAGTACTCCGTTTTAATGGTAGTAGCTTATCTTGGATACCTTTCTGCTAAAAATCTGTATGTGGAAATTCATAGGAAAGACAGAAATCTAGCTTTACTAAAGTCAGTAAAGATCTTGTCATTGACTTAAGTGGAGTAAAGATTTCACCTGAAGTTCATTCTGAAAATAAATGGTGCCTGCAGTTCTTTCCTTTACAGTGTTACTCATGTCAATTTTAGATTTTTTTCTTTTTTTTTTTTTTCTCCTAAAACAGGACACATTTTGTAAATGCATCAGAAATAGAGGATTATCTTAAAAACAGTTGTAACTGACTTTAATAGCTTAACCAATTTAGCAAGGTTCTTTTTATTCATTGTTTTTTAATCAAGATGTTTCCCCCAAATAGGACGGTTCCTTAATACTGTGAATCCACAGTTCTGTGTTAAATGTTCTAACTTAGATGGGTGAGCATCAGTCTGCCAGAAAGCATCTTTCTGTGCCTGTATACAGTGAAATCAGAATCCTGACACTTTGGGTAATGACATCATGATGAGTCACTCTAGACTAAGCTGGGCATGCACGTGTGAGTCTGGTGGTGGTGATTTGTTTTTATTAAAGTTGAAACAAACTTGAGCATTATTTCATGCTCAGTATCTTCCTCCCACTAGCAGCTCTGAGACAAACATGTTAGGATACCTATGATCATAACTTGGGTGGGAGGTAGTACCACTTACTGTGCTTAGAAATAGTTTGCAGATTCTGAGCTTTCAGTTGTTTGATAAAGTGCTTGAGCTGACAGAATGAGAGGAGAAGGAGCTGTGCATCTCGTCAGGAAGGCAGGCAACAATATACCCTGTCCAAGAAAAATGATTAGCAGTTAACATAAAATGCTGTGGGAAGAATAGTGGTATTTTTCATTAATGGTACCTAAACGTTAAAAATCTAGTGCTGATTTGCTGTTATTTTGCTTCTATGTGAGCATATGTTTGTATATGAACACTTTAGAAATCAGAGCTCATCACTGATGCTTTTTTAGTTTGCTCCCTAACCTGGGCTCTAAATATACTAGCCTGCTATTTATTGTAGACCTTGTAATGTTTACACAGAGGAACACACGACCTGGAACAGAAGAAACTTTCCCAGGTGGCTTTCTGCCCAGGTTTATGGGTTAAAACTTAATTTGAGATCCAGTTTTGCAAGACAATGTAACTGCATTACTTAGTTGAGGACTTGATGATATGACATCTTAGGCACCACTGGCACAAAGGTGCTCCTGCACCTTCATGTGCTGCCCTTTGAAACGTGCCATGTCGTGTTAATGAGCTGGTACCAGGAGCTCCTTGACACGGCTTGAAAAGCAAAGTAACCTTTGCAAGTTCTGTGAGCTAAAGCACCATCAGTTTCCTCATTTGACTCATCGTAGGGCCCCACAAACAATTGGGTTGGCACAGCTAGGGGCACAGCGTGCCGCGCTGCCTGCGCAGGAATGAATGGGAGAGACCAGGAGGAGAGGAAGCTTGGAAATATGTTGTCTGTGGCAAGATCCTGAGCTAAACATATCACCAAACAATAGTCTCCCCAGAGACGGAAGCTCTCCTGAAGCTGGCGTGGTTATTTTAGGAGTCTCTTTCAACACAAAGGAGCAAGGAATGTGCCCCCAGACACATGTAAACGGCTGCAGAGCTGGTAGAACAGACTAGGACACATGGGGCTTTGCGTTGGGCACATACAGGACAGGTGCCAATTGCTAAAGTTACCTGGGCCAAGCGATGATCTCAGCCTGCCAAGCACGGAAGCGCCAAAGCGGTCGCTATTCCCGAGAGTTACGTGTGTCAGTGACTCTTCCAACAGGCAGCCACGGCACCGGCAGTGCTCCGAGGGTTCTTTCATAAAGGGCATGCCTAGACATAGTAAACCCAGGGCATTCCTCCTTCCAACATCACATCTGCTCTTGCAAACTTTCACAATCCTGCTTTTTAAAATTCTAATTGAAACAACTCCATGCTTTATGGCTTCATCAGCAACATTTAATGAAAGAATGCCAGTATGTAAAATTCAGAACTGAGGAAACCAGTTCCTTTTTCTTAATGGTTGAGTTCAGTCTTCCTGTGAATTCTTCTCATCTCACAAAACCCAGCTTTTAGAGTATTTTCATTTTGTTATTGCCAGGTTCAAGCAATTTCTATGTAGTGAACTATATAGCTGTCTTTTTTTTTTTCCTCTTCTGGTTCTACTGGATGCATCCATACTGCAAAATTGTTACACTCCTGCTTTAATAATAAATGGCTAATAATAAATGACTAGTACTGAAGTTAGGTCCAAATTTTAACAAAATCCAGGCTAATGTTTGAAAAATGAATTAAAATAGATGACTGTCTACAGGCAGCACTGGGGTTTGTTTGGAGGCCTAAGTACCCAGTCTGTGCAGAAGGTGTTTAGACAGCGATGCTGTGTTTTGGGAATGGTGATAAAGGCAGCATTTCAGAAATTTCTGGTCTTCAGGCTTTCTCTGCCAATTATTCACTATCTTTGTGTTTCTAGGTAGACTCCCCACTAGCTCCCCCCTTAGAGATCTTTTGTCTGCATACTCTAAAGTGGGGTGTTGTATTATGTGCTTATCTTGGCATCTTGGCTTTAGAGGAAAGTTTTAGTCGCCTGCCCTTTCCCCCCTTCTTTGTCTTTTTAAGCTTGCAATCTTCATGGGACAGCAACTATTTTTTAAACTTTTGTCTGCATTCAATTAGTTTCCATAGTTTTTCCAAACAGTTTTCTTTCTTGATCTTAAGGTTTTTTATTAGACTGCTACCATATTTTTCCCTGCTAACAAAGGACTTGATTACTCGTTTTTCAGATGCTGAGTGAGAATCTAAGAGGAGAAATGACTGTTGTACCCACAGGAGACAAGATCTCTCTGAGAGATAGCAAGTTTATTCAAGTGATTGCCAAATCTCTGAGTATCAGCTGCAAGGAGGTATATTCTGATATACTTAAAACTGAACTCATGTAAAACTGTAAACTCACTTCAAGGAACCTAACTTCATCTGAAAGTGAACAAAAAATCCAAGGAAAAAAAATGGAGCACTGGGTATTTTTTATTATTTTTATTATCTTTTTTTTAGTACTGAGCATCCCAGCTAACTAGGGAGAAAAGACACAATGACAAGCATAACATTAAAATGTTTTTAATTAAAAACATAGTAACTCTTTTTTTTTTTTTCTTCTTTGTAACTTCAGTTTGAGTTTGTTTTCTTGGCTGCCTGGCTGCACAATCACAGGCCTCAGACACTTGCTGTAATTCAGGGTATCAATGATAGGAAAAAGTGCTTTGTGTTTTTGTGGTCAAAGGCATCGACAGTTTGGAGCAATCCAAATAATGAGGGGTGAAACAGCTTTATTATACACGTAGTAAGAGAAGGCTGATCCTGAGGAATCACTACACAGGTGATTTTTCCTCACAGAAAATAAGAAAACATAATACTGGTGGTTCAGTGAAGAGCACTGCAAGCATTTGCTCTTGGCTTGGTTTCAGGACAGGTGGGATTTTTAGTAGGTGATGAATACTTGGATGGCTCTTCTTTAGTGTGCATGAGAAACAGGAAAATATTTAAGGGACCAGTGGGATTTGTCAGTGGAGGTTTGAAAGTGCAGGTTGTGCAGATATCTGAGAGATCCCATGGATAAAGTTGATCAAGTATTGAGGAGAATGGACTGTACAGTCTTTTCCAATGTCTTCTAGCCCTTCCTCTACTGTTGTGTAAATTTGCCAGAGATGGCAATTAGTATGTGCACCTGAAATGCTGTATATAGATATCGGGTAACTAGAGTGTTGCTTGGAGAGGAGGAATATATAACTTCACAGATACACAACCTACCAAATATAAAAATAAACATGAGACTTCTTTCCTTCTAAGAACTAAGTGCTACCATTTTTAAATATCCAAAAGTTTAATTTGGAAACTGTATGTGAAAGCATACGGCAGGATTTTAATGACTTGGACATCAATCATATTACAGGTGAGAATGATATTAAGTGTTCCTTGTTATTTGTTTCTCAGGAGTTAGAAGCCGTAAGAGATGCATTGCTTCCACCTTTGGCTTGTGCTGCAGCTAAGCTGGGTGACATAGATGCTCTAAGAGCCATAAAAGAAATGGTAATGTAGAATTAATACTGTTTGCGTAAAATACGAGTATTTAAGTGGCACTGTAAATGACTGGGAGGAAGCCATGCTTACTGGGAAACAAATGTTTGAGTCTTAAAATCAAACTGCTTTGACTAATACCATTGGTTTCTAGGCACTTCGGTCTTTGCCTTTCAAAACTGGTATGTTCTTTCCCCTATCAGGTTCTCAGCTGTTACCTTTTCTTTTGAACAGTGAAAATACAAGTAGATTAATATGCAAGTTCTTATCTGCTAACTTTGGAACTCTTTAAAATGGTTTGTGCTGTTTTCCTTCGCCTAACTTTCTTTATGTATATTCATAGTATCCACCTTCTGGATGTAAATCTTTTGCGATTAAAAAAGGAACTTGAAAAATATGTTTAAGCAAATCATAGTTCGGTGCGAAATCAAGGTTTGGATTCTAGCTGGGGTTATACTTTAAAAAAAAAAATTGCAGTTGTTCCTCAGTATCACTTTCTATACTTTTTTTTCTGTTTACACTGGCTTATCCTACCCATGAGACATCAGTAATGGGGCTAGAAAAAAAGGATAAATGTACCTTGAAAACAACAATAAACTAAGACAATTTTAAGTAGCAAACTGCCCGCATAGGCACAAAACTGCTGCTGGAGGTTGTATTTTAATAAACAGCATAACTGAAGGGGCTGTAATGAGAAAACGTAAGGAGCGGGGTGGCAAGGAGAAGGTGGAATAAATATTTTCCTGGTGCTGAAAACAACACTGCAAGATAAAATTTAAGTAAGCTTGACAAGCTTAATATTTTGGTGGTCAAATTGATGTAGACATCTATTTTCGTACCAACATTTTCATATGCAGCCATTGTCGTCTTAGCATGTGAAGGATTTGTGCTTTTGTAGGGTGGAAATCTGAGCTGTGAAGACTACGATGGCCGAACACCACTTCATATTGCAGCCTCTGAAGGGCATTTACCACTAGTGGAGTATTTGTTGATGTCTGGTGCCACTGTTTATGCTAGAGACAGATATGGATCTACCCCACTGACGAATGCAATCCAGTTCAGGTAATAAAATAATTTATACACCACTGTATGTAAAGTTTATAAGCCTTATATCTGTTTGTGTTTTAGTCCATCCCTGCTGGTAGGTTTCAGTATCAACAGTCGTATGTAAATAACAGCAATTAAGCTACCACAAAACAATTTCATTTCAAAGGATGCGACTGCTCAAAATGAAAGGATTTTAAAAAATAATCTCAAATGAAAGTAAACAGCTTTGTATGGATGCAGAATTTTAGCACAAAGGTAACTTATTGCTGCTTTCCCACCGAGTGTTTGTCAGGTCCCAGCCTTTGCTATGAGACTTCCTTATAAAACATAAGCAGACTGAACACTCATTTTGACTGTCAGAAGGGAGAGTACGGGATCCTGGGCTGTCTTCTTTGTGCCCCCCTTTCTCATCAGGACAAGGCTGTTTCAGTTGGCACAAACTACACCAATAGGCCGACAGGTTTTAATTTTTCCCTTCTATCTGTGCCACTTCTAGTTTCCTGCTGGATGACTGGTTCTTTGATTTTCCTCTTCCACCCACTCATAATTATATGGGATGGGTGCACGGCTCTGCCTGGTTTGTGGATTTCCTCTTCCTGTTGCTCTGAATGTCAACAGTTCTTGGATGGCAGGCATGGACATGGCATTTGGCTAGCCTTTTCCATGTTGCATAGTCTTAAGAAGTCGTCGTGGCACAGAATATATAAGTCATCTGTTAGAAAAGATCAATTCATAAACACTTAGTTTAAACTCCGGGAATTCATAGAGCCATTGATCTTCCAACTGAACTTGTTGGGAGCTGTATGCCCTAATCTCTTTGCGTGTCTTTGATCCACTTTCAGCTCCTTATCTCATGTTCCGTCTGTACGGTGGCAGGCGAAAAGCTTTTTTCCAAAGAGGAGCTCAGAGTAGTGATAGAATTTCAATAATTTTCGTCTCTGTCCCCAAATATTCCTGCGCCTTTCAAATGTTGACAAGTTCAGCTGGTCAGTCAAGCTGGTTGAGCACTCGGGGAGGTCTGGCAGTCCTGCCAATGCACTGGTTGCAGTGCAGGCTTTTCCTGCCTCAAAGACTTGATGTAGAAACCTAACAGGCCCTATTAACTTAAGACTGGGAGTCCTGGGTGGACACACTGTGCTATTGCCTTATTACTCTATGTCCTTTATGGCTTTGTAGCTGTTGCTTTGTTTTAGCAATATATAAGCCCTTCAGTGGCGAACTCTTAAAGTCTTAAAGCAAAAACAAGCCCAACAGCAAATCAAACAAACAACCTCCCAGTTGAACAGACGTGGCCCTAGTCCAATGTGAGAAAATGCTAAAGCATTAGATACCATTAGATGTTCCTGCAAATCAGGCACCTACTTTTTTTTTACCGCACCCAACTACTGCCTGAGGAATTTCACATGAGCTTGTTGTTTGGATTCCTCAGCGTTGCCACTCCTATATTAGACTCCTACTATGACTCTTAAGCTCTTTAAAGCTGCACGCCCATTTTGATATGGGGATTTGTGAAAAGAAACTGCAGCTTAACCATTTTCAGTTTCTCTTTTTGTTTCTACTGTTGGAATGAATTGACTGAAGACTAAGCTCATAAATTTGTATTTAAGATCTGCCGCACGCTCAGGCTGCATTTCACACTGAGAAGCACATAAAGGAGAATTGTAGAGATCTGGCAGCTATATATGTGCGTAGTTATATACCCACTAAAAAGATTTCTGCTACAATAATATTTAAATTCTATTTATTAAGCAGTTGTATGCTGAAAGTGAAGAGATTAAGTGATCTTGTGATCAATCAGTGCTTTAGGTTGTTTAATGTTGCACCTTTCTCAATTTTACTGAGTATTGCATCAGCTGAATCCAGTTTTATTTTTTGTTTAATTGGAATATAATTGCAGTACAGTATCCACTTATCTTTAAAATAGCTTCCTTTCGGTTTTATGTGTCACATTTCTCACTGGCTTGCCTTTCCACCTAACATGCAAATATGTATAACGATAACTGTTTTCTCTGTTCCGTTTAATAATTTGTACAAATGGTCAGGAGTTACATCTCTTAAAAGCTTCTTCACACAGCAGTGTCACCTCCTAGACCAGCAATTTGATCTGTAGGCTTATACACAATCAGTGATCATCTTCTAATATTTTTGACTTTAAGTGACTCTTCCTTTCTTTCTTTAGTTAGTAAGACGTGAAGTCCCTTTCTAAATAAGAACGAAATTGTTGCATTTCCGTTTTTTCATTTTTAACTGCACAATTTGCCTGCAGTCTCATTCACTTTGTGTGTGTACCTAAACAGACCACTGTTAATTTAGGTCAGTTGCTTGACATATCAAAATTAGTAGCATTCCTTTAGCTTCTTAGAATACCCTCAAGGGATAATTCATTTTCAAAACAATAGAATAATACATTTTTAATAACAGAAACTCTTCTAAGCAGGGAAATGTCCTGAATAAAAATGGTGTATATTTTATGTAGTAAAAGCACTTTCATTTACTTATAGTACAGTGGTAAAAGGTTGAAAGTGGGGAGTTGCTGGTATAATAGGGCTGTGAGAACATCAGATTAGAGGCAGTAAAATTACCTCCCACGTAAATACGAATTTAAATGCTTCATATATTTTGCAAGGTTACATTTACATTACTTCAGGAAATCTAAGGTAGAGTGAAAACCTGAACACTCCTGGCTCCAAAAGTACCCCAAAGTCTGTCCTTACGGCTCTTGAGTGTAGGAGATTCCTCTTGCCGTTGCATGGAAAACTGAGTGAGCAAGACGAAGCCGATCCTGCCATAACCCTTCCAGTTGCTAGGGGAGCAAGCATTAAAAAGAATGAAGCCAGTCAAGTCTGGATATACATTACACCTGCATTTCTTTAAAGCGAGTTGGTGGAAGGTGTACACCCTAAGGCCCCAAGCCTGCAAACTCTTACACGAATGCTAATTTCACACGTATGATTCATCCCTTTGAAGTTGATTCACTTTTAATCAGTGTCTGCCAAGGCAAGGCCTAAGGTGATCATACTGTACAGCACTTGGTTGCTGTAAATGCTGAGGACCCGTGAAGGGGGGAGGTTCCGATGCCTTTGCCATTCACAGCAATGAATGCCTAACGACGATACCAGGCCGTGCGTTTTGCTTTTGACCCGTTAAAAACAGTGGATGTAATTTGTCCTTTTATCTTCAGGATTGACAATAATGGAATCCAGCAGGACAAAGGCACTGGAAACCCTTCTTGTCTATTTGTTTTTCCCCTCTGGAGAGAAGACGGAGGTGCTATTAAAGGGCTAACTTAAGCAACATATGCAAAAGAGCATTGTTTGCAGAGCATGTGTCTGACCAACATCCAAACTTAGGTAACAGATGCTGGAGATCTTGGAAAAGGAAGAGCCGGGCATAGTTCACAGGTGGCAAGAGCTCCTCACGGCTCTTGCTTATCAGATGAGGCCGGACTGGACAAGCAACCGTGCACCCAGGGGCTATCAGGGTGACGTTGGCCTTTCCTCTACACCTTGAACTTCCATTATCCTGTAGTTGCTCTGCTGCTGGTCAAGGGCCATAACCTTAGAATGAGAATCACAGCTGAACTGTTCCTAAGCCTGTGACTTAAGACATAGTTGAGCTTCTGCTATGCAGGTCAGCTAAGCTGTGAGCATTTTGAAGCTTTATTAAAGCCACAGAAAAGGAGCACTTAAGGAAACAGCTTTTAGAGACAGCCTGAAACACAAACTAAATATCATAAAATTCGAAGCCAGCCTCTTGAAATACGAATAATGCTCTTGTGCGTAGACATAAGATAGAAGAAGTGGTACTTGGGCTAGAGCTTAAGTTTCTTTAGAATGTGGATGCTGTCTGGATGCAAATAGGAATCAGCTGCTGTGTGACTTACCTCCTGCATAGTTTTCATGTTGAGTGATGAGAACATGAGAGGTGGTCTGTTTACTTTCCTGGGCAGAGCTGCTCTTCACATGCATAGTACTAAATTTAACACCTTTACGTTGTGCATTGCTTTTTGTCCTTATTCTTTTTCTCCCATGAACAAGCTCCCCAATAATAAGCAGTGCTGTGCAATCCTTCCTCTCCTTCCCATCACACCAGGAAGGACAATTTGGAACTAATCATGATCCTTACAGCAGTAATCTTCTGCTTAAGGGATGTCATTTTGTAAGCACTTAGTGTAAGCGCTGTGAGTTTCAATCCTTAAAAACTTCACTCGAAACCACCTTTTTTTTTTCCCCTTTTTTCCTTGTTGTTGTTGTTGTTTGTTTATTTAAACCCACCCCAAAATGCCCACTGCTGTGTCTGCATCATGAATGCCGCG
>NW_010577480.1:449747-464804 GCF_000705375.1 Tinamus guttatus | reverse complement strand
TTCTTTACTCTGTTTATCACTTCCCAGAGCCCTTCCTTGCTAGGGCAGTTTTCATTAATGATTTGTGATTCTTCCTTTCACAATGTCAAACTGTTTCACCACTAAACCTCACTCTCACCACCCATCTCCCTGCCCCAGCGGCCCCAGCTCCTGGTCTTCTGCAGCCTCATGGTTTGTGGAGTCGTACAGGGGGATACGGATACTGTTTTCTCTCCCATCTCCTGCCCGGCCTCTAGCACTGCTATGAGCAAAAGCCTCTCCGACTGCTGCTATTAGACGCCTCTACTTCCCTGAAAACATTTTTTGGTGTACATAAGAGATGTAATTTCCTGGTTGACAACAGGTTAACCATGAGGCAGCAAGGTGCCCTCGTGGCTAAGAAGGCCAGTGGGATCCTGGCTGCATCACTTGCTGTGTTTTTGGAATTGGGAGGTGTTCATCTGTGTTTTTAGAATCACGTTGTAGGCATTTGGTTCATGGCTTTATTTTGAACTGAAAAATCTTAATATCAGTAGTCTGTTAAATGTCAGAATCTCTTCTTATTGCAGTAATTGGTGATATCTTCCTGCAGAACCAAGTCACCAATAGACAAATAGGTGACTTGGCGGTAACAGGTGTAATTTGAAACACAGGAAGCTCCATCTCCATATGAGGAAGAACTTCTTTGCTGTGAGGGTGACAGTGCCCTGGCACAGGCTGCCCAGAGAGGTTGTGGAGTCTCCTTCTCTGGAGATCTTCCCAACCCTGGATGCCACCCTGTGCCATGTGCTCTGGGTGTCCCTGCTGGAGCAGGGGTCCCTTCCAACCTTAAGCATTCTGTGATTCTGTGTAATCAACAGCAGAAGTGATTTCAGCCTGGCAGAGAAATGAAAATTGCGCACTTGCTGCCAGGACTTCCTCCGCAAGCCGTGGGCTCCACACCTCCGCCTGCCTTTTCCACCCGCCAGCAGCTCTTAGCTCATTTCTCAGCTGCAGGGGCCTTTCACCATCCTCCGTCCTGGCTGGCAGCAGAAGGGCGCTCCTTCCCAGGCTCCAAACTGTACTTCTGGAGGGGATTTCCTCTCGCAGTGAGCTCCAGCCTCACTAGATTTTTATCAGGGTAGTTGTGCTGCACAGTCGACAAGCACACAGCGAGCAGAGGCAGCCAGTTCTGAAGGCTGGTTCACCTGCCAAGGCGGGAAGCCGTCCCTGCCGCTGTGCAGGCTCGGTCTGTAGGCCCTGCTCGGGGTCTGCAGGCCTGGTGCAGGCCGGCTTCAGCTTATGTGCACGCTGTTAGCCCTTCTCCAACCCCACAAAAAGCAACACGAGCCCTAAGGACTAAGGCTGAAGCTGCCAGCAGATGTGCAAAGAAGCATTCTGGTGTGCCTTTCTCTATAAACTTTAAGGCCTTTATTTGGGTATGTTTGATTTGATCCTTTCTATTATTTGTTATATAGTAGACATACACAGGTTTTAATAAGGCTTTTTTGGTCTTGCTGTCCATTTAAGTCATACAAATTACCTTACAGAATTCAAAAAAAGTAGCTAACTATCCATATAATACCATGCAATGTATTACCACAACTGCTGATAGTGAACATAGTTCTGCAAACCCGTTAAAGCTTTTGTTTTTTCACTTTGGTCAATTTAAAATATGCACAGCGATTGCTCGCCCATCTACTCAGGCTCCCACTGATCCAGCTGCACCTTGACTTAGCTACCGTCCTCCCCCCAACTCATTTCATGAGATAAATATTGTGTTGTGAAATATGAAACTGCATGACTTTTTTTTCCCCTTTGGTCACAGTCACACCCACTGTGCGAAACTTGCCTGTTGTAAGTACTTATAGCACAGCCCTATTAATTTAAGGAACTGATTCATCGCGCTGTGCTGCTGGCTCAGCTATTCCAAGCTGTTGTAACAGTGTTCCCCGGGCTGCCTGCCTGTCCCGGTAGCCACGTCGGGCCAGTTCTGGTCCTGCATTTGCCCGAGCTGCTGATCTAGCCCGCCAAGATGCAGCAGTACCATGAAACAGCCTTAAAGATTAGGATAGAGCCAAAGCCACTGTTCTTTTTTTCCAGCCTTGCCGCTAAAGGTGATGTGGAGGGGCTGTATGCCTGGTACCAAGCCGGGGCAGACCTGCAGCAAGCTGGCTATGATGGCAAGAATGCCCTCCAAGTAGTAAGTGTGCGCTCTGCTCCGCTCCTCCCTGCAGGCTTCTGGCGTGTGCCATGAGGCTGCTGCTGGGCAGCATCAGTTTGGGAGGCCAGGTCTTGGGTTGGGGGCCATAAACCAGTTTAAAGTGCATTTCAGAGTCAAGTCTGGTACTGTTCTGAAGTAATAAATCATTGGAACCTGAATTTTCTCATCTATGTCAGAGGAATTAAAATTTAAATTGGATTTTAATTATTTTGTGGTAGCATATTCTTACTTCCCACAAGTGAGTATTTGCATGTCCTGGTGCACAGGATGGCAGGATTTATTCATGTTTTTCCTTACAGGCAAAGGCTACAGGGCATACGAAGGTTCTTGACTTCTTTAGACATTAGCAGTAAAGAAGGTAAGATCCAAGCTTTAAAGTACTGGGATTCTGAAAACTATGGATCAACATGGAGGGGGATTTTGTATTCAAGCCCTCAGCAGTACCTAGGGCATCTGAGCTCAGCCGCCATCTCTGCCTTAGTTTCCCATGTGATCCTGAGTACTTGGATCTTTCTTTGTAGAATCTTCATTCCTCCTCCTGCTTTTTTTTCTGCTGCAGTATAACTGCTGGATGTGCATTGTATGGTGCATTCTACACTCCGGTTCTGAACTTGACTAAATGCTATTAAAGTCAAAATACTGGGGCCATGATGACTTGTTCTGTTGGCCTCTGTTTTGTCCTCTTTGGAAAAGAAATGCCTTTATTCGGGGACCTTGTAGCTGTATTTTTTAGGGACAAAGGAGCCTCCCTCCCCCCAGCTGCGCAACAGGGGATCCTGGCCGCCTTGCACACAGCAGGCCCTGCTGTGGCACCTAGGCCGTTTCCACGTGCGCTCCCCTCGCATTTTCACTGAGCTCTTGACATGATACCGTCTTCTGGCAGGGTAGTCGAGCACCGCCGAGGACGCGAGGCAGCCCCTTAGCAGACCCAGATCAGCTGCGGCTCCGCAGCAGACCGGGGGCCTCCCTCGCGCAGGGCGCTGCCCGGGCGAGGACGGTGCCATCTCCTGGCTGCTGTCCTGCCTCACCCCACGCGGTCACCTGGCTGCGCTCCAGGCACGGGCTCGCAGCGGGAATCCCTTCTGGAGCACCAGTGTGCCACGTGCATTCCCCTGGATGGTGCGATGAGATGGGTGCAAATCTGATGGTCAAAGCAGCAGATCTGACAGATTCCTCTGCTGTAAAGTTGTTTGGGCATCTGGCCTTCTCCAGTGCTTTGCTATAGCTGTAGACATTTGAAACACTTGCCTGCCTTTTTGGAGTGCTCCTCACGCAGTGCACTCTTGGTTTTGCTATTTCTTCACCAGTAAAAAAGCCTAATGTATCCTCTGTTTAAAAACACTGGGGGTGGATGATGTTTTTTATTAACAAAATAAATAAATAAAAGCAACTAACTGTTCTGCTGCATCCTTGCATCTCGCAAGGCCCATTGGATCAATATAAGTGAAATCTTGAACTTGAGGTTGGGATTTCTAGCTGAAACAATAGCATTTCTTTTCAGGCATTCTGTGCTGATCTAAATGTTGGTCGTACATAAGACAGAAACAGGCGTTTTTGCCTTATTGTAAAATATGGGAAGAGGGAATATGTTAAACCTTCAGCTCCTACATGGATCACTCTCAATTCCTCTGAACGGAGCCATGAGCAGCGTGTAGGCAGGCTGAAGGAAGACTTCAGGACTTCAGCAGAACTTGCTTGACAGGCTCCAAGCTCAGCTCTTCTTGGGAAGGCTTTGGATACTGCTCAGGTCTAAACCAAACATTTTCTCTTTCTCTATAGGCTGTAGATGATGGCCCTTCAACTTCAAAAACACCAGCTTTGAATCCAGCTTGATGATGTTAAACAGTTATGGCTGTATGTATCGAGCATACAGAACCGCTAGAACTAATGCAATTTTAAGGGCTCACTGATTTTCTAAAGATGATTTGCTGCTTTAGCTTTTAATCACTTCTTAAATTATTCTTTTTTTTATAAACAATGAGGCTGGAATGTATTATCTCCTTACTGTGCGAGTTCTGTTTGTAAGCAGACCTCCTGGATCTGCATGTTGAATCAATGAGGAAGGTACTGCATACGCAACAAAATGGACTACTGTGACGAAGTTATAGCAAGGAGAATCAGTGGATTGTGCACTTCTGTGTTTAAAATAATAAAATCTCTGAGGAACAACATTGATTTTGCTCTTTTTTTTTCCTGCAATAGCTTCTATCACATCAGTTGCAATTAAAGCAATTGTGAATGTCAGTGCAAACAATTGAATCAGTCATGGGCATCTGCCTGCAGTTGTGTACTAATCTTCACCAGTGTGTCACTATAAAACCTCACTTAAAAGGAGTAGGAGGCCAAGCCCATAAAGCATGTTTGTGGGACTGGCTAAGTGAATTGATTGTTTTGTTTTTAATAGTGTCTTTCCCACATCCTGAGTGGGATATAATCAAGATTGCTACATGCTGGACACTTAATTCTCTGGATTATAAAAGTGATTTGAGTATTAACAGAGCTTCATTTAAAGTCCCACCACAATGAGACGAAAGGGAAGAGAGAGGAGGGGAAAAAAAAAAAGGCAGATATATCTTTTGAGCTGTGTCCGTGCTGGAGCGTGTAAACCTGGAGATTACTTCAGGCAAATGCATATATTGGAGATGCAACTTTTAATTTCACCTACAGCTTCCACAATAATCTATGTGGATTTTATATCTGCTTCATCTGAAGTGAATCTTTGAAGTGCAGATGATTTTTTTTTCCTCTTTTTCCTCTTCACCCTTCCCACAGGTATTCTTATCATGGATAAGAGTTGCAGTGACTACTTGCTGAGCTTGCTAGTATTTAAAGATTCCCAAGGTGTGTTGCATATCAGATCCCCCCAGAAACAGGATAACTGTGTATGTAGTTTGAGAAAACACCACACAGATCCCTGTTAAAAGCAAACAGTCATAAAATGAATGTTTTTTAATGTGAAGAGTCATGCACCTCTGCACTGCAATCACAAAAATACAACTGTACTGTCTCATTATTGTTACATAGCAAAAACATTCTTTATATTGAATAAGATTAATACTGAATTAGATAAATGTGATCTGAGGTATTACTTCAGGAACTAGGCTTCTAGTTCAACACTTTTTTTAGTGTTTTATTTCTAAATACGTAAGTGGAATGTATGTAAAAACACTTGTGAAAATATTTACAATCAAGAGAAGAAAGGTGCTCTTTTAACTTCCTATAGTATTTAGGCAGAGTATCTTAACTCTTGCTGTGTGAATGATCTAAAAGTTGATGCCCTAAACTAGGGAATCCCTTGACAAACTTTTCTGCAGGTTACCTATTTGGGACTGGAATCTTTGTTTCTGTGTAAATGATTCTCAGATGGAATTAATTTGTCCATAGCAGCATTTGTTCTTTATTTCTGTACCACAATGACTGTGGTATATACGTAAGTGATAACATTTTCCGTAAACCTTTCGATATGGATTATTTTGATCTACAGGCAACTTTCTAAATAATAATGTCCATAAAGTTTTCGTGTTTCTAAAATACAACATACAACATTTATCTAAAACACATAACTTATTTTAATGAAGGGTGGTATTCTAGTGTGAATGGCTTAAAAAGCAGGTTTTAGCAATAAAGAATCAAAATGAATGGGATCCAATCAGAAGAGCTGAAGTTTAAAACTCTTAAAGCTAAAATGAAATGACTTGGATCAAGTTTGCAGTGAGAAAAACACACTTCATTTTGATAAACCTTTAATAAGATATGCACAATATGACATATAACACACATTAATGTGTTATCTTGATAAGATAGTGTTCCTGCAGCTTTCTAGAAAACTTCAATTTACTTTGTAAATGGATCAATATCTAGAAAATGCAATAGTGGCAACACATGAATGCAAATTTAATATTTATCTAAAAAAAAATCATATTTTTCATATATGTCAAAGTTTCATTCAAAAACTTTAAGAGTTTAGGAGCATTAAGAGAAATTGTGTGTGGTGTGTTCTGGTTAAAAAAGTGGCAAGAATCATCCAGCCAAGGTCAGGAACTTCAACTCCAGGTGATGTTTTGCAGTTGAACTTAAAAATGTTTCCAAGATCCTGTGTTTGTTTTGCTCGCATACGACACCCTTTGCTGTACATCACGTTTAGTAATTGTAATTACACGCTCTGTGATAACTCCTGTGCTCTGATGAATGTGTGTGGCTACAGTAACACTGATGCTTTACCTGGCTGTTGGTGAAAAATAAATCCTTAACAGCAGCAAGGGATGAAAAAACTAAATCTGTTCCAGTTGCTGTGGGTAGCAAAGTGTCTTTCATTAGGTAAAGTACAGTAGATGTTGTAGGAGGAGCTCAAGTTGTTTCAAGCAAACAAAACCTGCTTTTTCAAATTCAGGTGTTTCAAACACCCTGATTTTTTTCCTTCCAGTCACCACCGAAAAGATCAGATACTTGTAACCACCAGTCTCGTGCTCAGTAAAGGTTTGCAGCTCCAGCAGCTCAACGGGGCCGTCACGATGCACCGACACTCGTTCTGCCGCCAGGCCCTTGTGTCCACTCCAGAACAGCTTTAAGGCCAGTCGCCATGAATGTCCAGCTGGCTTTAATGTTCTCATCCAACTCTAGTTGGTAAGACTGAGCCTGCACTGCAGGGATCCTCTGCAGGCCCTTGCTCCATGGTTTGCACTCTGCACATGCTGGAATAGCACCGCAGAAGCTGGCTGAGGTTGGGTTTGCATGGGGGTTTTGGCACAGAGCAGCTAATGGTATTTTTTCAGTATCAAATTTACTGATTATCAGAACATAAAGGTGGTAGTTTGGTGTCTGGCTGAAAAATGGAGGTTGTTCCCATTCTTTCCTAGCTTCAGAAAAAGTCTGATATAAACATTAGGACTACGGATTTCCCTTTCCATCAAGTGCCATGCCAGGAAAATGCACAGACTCCTAAGGCAGAGTGAAGAGAGCTTGGTGCCTCTCTTGCACAACACACGTGTGTATTTTCAGCAGCGATTAAAGAACAACAGCAAAAAGCCTAGTCAAGGACCTGAGACTTGAGGCTGCTGCCCAAGTGCTGGATGTGTTCCCACCTTTGGATCTTCAGCATTGCAGGGATGCTGCTGGAAGGAGCGCTGGTGCTGAAGCTCCGTTGCCTCTGCACGCAGGAGACTCCGTCAGAGCCCTCCATAGAGGTCGAGCGTTACATCAATCCTACAACTTTCTTCACTTGAAGGACAACACCCACCTCCCACTTTGTTTCTTTTTCCTAATGATCCAGCTAATATCGTCAAGGATATGAACTGCTTGGCCAATGTCAGCACTTCTGGAATGCTGAAGAGAGCAGAGATTTGCACAGTTCCTGACTGATTTGAGTTATATTTTTTCCTTTCCTTGCTTTCCAACCACTTGCTTTTTTTTTTTTACTGATGTCTGAAAACATTAAGTTTCTGTTTAGAGATTCTCGTATAAAAAATATGTGAGGGAAGGGCATTCTCAATTATGTGAAAAATCAGCATGTGCTTGCTCTTACTGGTAAACTTCACATCGACCAAGGATGGCTGACCCGCTGACAGGTTGGCTAGTTGTGCCTGAGTTCAGTGTTCACTGATAAGTCAGTTTTTCTTTAGCAGGGCTCCAATACCTGCTCGTTCTTCCCAAATTCCAAAACAACTCCAGTTCTCTATGTGCTAACCTAGAATTATTCTATTATCGTGTGTCTCAGTTGTCTCAAACATCAACTTTGGTGTTCAGCAATGAGTGATAATAGCAACACAGGCTAAGGAAGTAAATCCCTTTATATTTTCATATTCCTTTTTTTTTTTTCTTTGCAGTCTTCTGAATAGTTTGATCTATCAGCATTCTTCCAAAAAGACTGAGGGATCTACTCCGAAAATTCCTCCTTTTTTGAAGGGGGATCACGCAGTGGAATGTCTAATGGTGCAGTGTTTTCCTCGTGCAGGGAACACAGAGCAGGGCACGCAAAGCTGCCTGCACGGGAAGTGCTGATGGAATCAGGGCATAGTGAAATCCAGCTGTAACGTGCAGTTTTGTAAGAAATCCAGAAATGCTTTTCAAGTTTCCAGCATCACAGTTTGTTAGATCACTACCGAATGCATGAAATAACTCTATGATGGATGAGAATAAGTAGTTACAAAGAACTCATCAGCTGTGCTTGGTATATGTCATCACAAGCATTGCTGATGCAGTTCTGCCTCTTCCAAGCGAGCTCTATCAGCAGTGCAATCATCTCCTAGACTCGCAAGACTCGTCTTTCCATGCTTCTCTACCAACATTTTATGACAGCGTGCAGCTTGACTGCATGGTTGTAACAACACTTTCATATTACTGCCTGTTCAAGAGAAGCTGCTAATGCAGAAAGCTTATAAGATATTTAAAATACAGAATCATACAAATGAATCTGTGGGACTCAAATGTTGCCATCTTAGATAGTCCATGAGTCAGAATAAAATCTGGTACTACAAGCTGTGTTATTTGTGCAAAGTGTCTGCTAGAAAATTACTTTTAGAAAGTTAATTATGCATCCCATTTGTATACCTGAATGGGAAGAGGCAGAATCCTGCATCTCAGAAGTGCAGCAGAGACAAGGATCCTGACTCCTAGTAATGAAACTAAACAGGTCTTGTCTAAACAGCACAAAATCACAGTATTCAATCTGTCTCTAGCTGGAAGAGTTGGTGTAAATCTCATAGTTAAAAGATTTGGCCCTTGATGTCCAATGCGTGTCTTGATGTCTGCCCAGACTTGCTGCAGGGCCATGTAGGAGCTGGGCCTGCGTCTCCTGGTGCAGGAGGAGCCCGGGAGCCTTCTGGCTTGGGCACCGATGAGTCCTGCAGCCTCCAGCCCCGCGCAGCTTCCCCGTGAGCTGTATATCCACTCCTGGCCAGCAGGACAGCGGCAGGGGAGATCGTACGTGGCCAGAACCACCTCCAAAGCAGCGTTTACTGGCCCTGTTAATTATATGTTTGCATGCACAACAAATGTATCTGTCTTATCGTAGCACTCATTGTTCTGGATCGTATTTGATTCCCTTCTCTGGCAGTCACAGATCCTGTTTTGAAGTGTTCACAAGCGAAATGATGTCTCTACGCAGTGAAGGAAGCAGTAGGTGGGAAAGAGGTGTAAAAGAATGACAATAACATTCATTTACATAGGCTGGTTACTTCTACACCTTGGTTTCAAACACCTTAACATTAAATGATTAGTTATTAGCACATAAGGGGAATGATAGCCTGGCATGATACAATAGTTTCAAATAGTTCAATGATAGTTTGATAGCAACAGTCAAACATAGCAAAGAAATTGCAGGTTAAAGAAGAAAGGACCTTAATGGCAGTATTGACAAGGAGTTAGCACAATTAGAATCATAGGATCATAGAATCATAGAATGCTTAGGGTTGGAAGGGACCTCAAGAGATCATCTAGTCCATTGTACTGTGGAGCCCGAACATTGGAAATTAATTGTGTCATATGCAAGAAGCCAAAGCAGGGGGGATTCCCTGGTGTGATCTTTGGGCCCGAATGACTCTGCTGGTGTGTCAGGGTGTGTGACCTGCTTCCCGGGAACGCGTGCTGCAAGAAAACCTTCTGGCCCCGCAGAAGTGCGATTTCATAGAACCATAGAATCCAAGAGTTTGAAGAAATGAAGAATTTGGATGCATCACATTCTTCCTTGGGCGCCTCTGAGTTTGTGCCTCCCACCAAAGGGCCAGTTTTGGGTGACTGGGTTCTCAGCACCTGCACGGCAGGCGCCCAGGTGGGTGCTGCTGAACACGGCAGAGCTCCAGCCTCTTGTCTTTGCTGGCAGACAGAGCACCATGTGAAATAAGTCCATTCATTCACTTGGATCACTTGACTGAGCTCTTTGCCCACAAACATGTCACCATTTACCATGTTGTTTGGAAAGTTCTCCATTCAAGGACATAAAACCAGAAATATGAGATGTGCCAAAAATGACCATGCTGCTTCAATGCAGTCCCACTGAATCTGGATCTTCAAAGGCTGAAGCCAGAAAGCCCATGAAAGCTGAATACATGGTCAGATTGCTAATAAGGGTTTTCTTCCTAGTGGCTTTGTGGGACATAACACAGAAATCTGCCAACTCATAAAAAAAGAAAAAGCAACTGGTTGGTTAAAATAAAAAATAAAGTTAGAACAAGACTTGTGATGATGATGGCAATTAACAAAGTAATTAAAGTGTACTTGGTGTACTGCGGCTAATCTGAAATACAAGTTGTTGGATTGAAATTGAAAAAAAATAGTGATTTAAAGTGTCTCAACTTCCAGGGTCTAACTTGCTGGTAAAGTGAAAGGTGGCTGAGATTTCTGAAGAAAATCATCTCTGTTTAGAAAAAGGCAGGAAGCTGGGAAGTGAGGCATTCAGTGTTAATGGCCTTGCCATAATTTCATTCATTGGTTAATCGACTTGACTATTTATTTCAAACAAGAAAAATCTGCAAAGGAAGAGAAAAGAGAATTGACCGTGAGGAGAGAAAAAAAGTAACCATGAGAACAAACTTTCCTGAATTTGGTAAAAATACAATAGAGATTATTTATCCAGGGTTGATTTCAAAACAGGATTGGGTGGCTTCCACTTCCCACATGCACATCTTGTATCAGCTTCATGTCTGGATGGAAAGGCCTGCTGTGACTCCTAAGCTTCCACTGGAAAGGCACGGTAAAATATCATCTACGGTAAGACTGCAAAAATGCCCATGGATTGGTTTGATTTCCTAGTGTTTTTTTAGTGCTCTCACTGATAAGCTCAAAACTTATTACTGTAACACCAGGCTCTTGATAAAGACTGATCCCTGTGGCCATGTCCATGTGACAGCTCCTGCAGCACAAGGATCATCTCTCATCCATTTTTACCACTGCTGAAGCACAGGGAGTTGCTGCACTCCCTGATCAAGTCTGTAAGTGGACCAAGCCCTGGTGGCACCTTCTTATTGCAGATTGATTGTTAAAAGAACTGATGTGTTTAACAATGTAATAGAAAATTTGAAGCAGAAAAGAGTAAATTTTAAGTGTTAACTTACTGCTAGCTAGTGTGCTACTGTATACATATACAGCTGGGCTTGAAAATTCTGCCAAAGAGAGAAAAAGAACATTAATTTGTAGAGCATAATTTACACAGGTTAAACTGCTGGAATGGACAAGATGTTAAATCAGAAGCCCAGTGAAAATGCAGAAATGCAGTGTTACAAACCAAACTGATAGGTATCCTCCACATGCAGACTGAGTTATGTATCTCCTTGAGATACAAATGCCCCTCCTGCTAAAATAATAGTTTTGTGGTTAATCAAAATGTGCATATAACAGTGGCTTATTCCAATAAAATGTGAATTCTTAACCTCATGTGAAGCTGTTATCCATATTTCAATGTCTAGCATGGCTTTATTTATTTATAAGTGTCAAATGGTACCCCACCATCTTTCTTGGTGGGGTTCCTGCTTGGAAAAATGTCCCACTGCACCTCAGTTCTCTATAAATCACTTCATGTTATTAGGCAATAATCTGAAGATACTTCCTATTTACGAGGCAGCATTAGGCCATCACTCAGGGTGTTTATTACTGCAAGACTAGGTAGTATTAAGCTGTTATTATGCCCACATGTGACGCGTAATTGGCTGCTATATTGGCAAATCAGTTTGAACCAACCAATGTAAACAAGAAGGTGACCCATGAAGTGTTTGCCATGAACATTTGGAGTGCTGATTTCCCATGGAGGCCATACCAACTTTATTTCCATCGTTATTTTAGGTGAGACATAATGACCAAAACCAGCCAGGAGGGGACTGATGAGGAATGGAAAAAACAAAAGTAAACTCAGAGACCAGGTTTAGCTTGCACAATGGATTTTTTTTTTTAACTTTGGAGTTGTTGGATAAAATACATTGTCGTGCAAGGACTAGCACTTCAGGTTGTCCTACACTCTTCCACGATAGCACTTGTGGAGCTAGGGATGGGCAGGGAGGCACTGAGACCTTTCCCAGAAGGTGCCTGAGGTCACTTTTTCAAAGCAGAAGCTTCTTTAAACATAATCTTCTCTCCTTACCAGACTTTCATGATCTTCTCTGCTCCATATTCTCCCATGCAAAGAGCACACCCTTTCATGTTCCTCCCTTAAGCTTACCCTTCATCTTAGCTTCCTCCCTGGCCAGCTTTGTCTCTTGGAGTCACCCCTGGCATTTTGTCTCTTTCTGTGCTGCTCTTTCTTTGGCACCAGGAGCTGATTAGTATTTGGTTCCCTCTTCTGAGGAAACTTCACCCTTCACACAAGGCACTCGAACCACCACCCTCCTTGCCACAGCACACAGAGCACAGAGTTTCAAGCGTGTCAATGCAATGAGAGGCCTCTCCCCACCTGGCAGGATAAATCCACATCAGCAGGTGCCACCCGCCCTGTTTACTGGGATTGTGCCCCTGGACTCCAGATTCCAGGGGGGACATTTCCTTAACAAGACCATTTATTGCACTACGGTCCATTAAAAACCAAGCACGTAACTGCTGTGGTCATATATGTGCAGCTGAAAAGTGAGGGATATAAATGCTTCACCATTGCTGTTCTTTCTAATGCAATTGATTTTTTTTTTCTCTGCACAGTTTCAGAACCAATTCTATTATTTTAAATGCTTCAATCTCCTTTCAAGTCTTCACAGAGGAAGAGCAATTAATACATGGTTTATCCCTTGGATACTGCTAAGTAAGGAATTGCTATATAGCATCAATCTGCTGCTACTGCCAGGCAGCTCTAATCTCTCCTTCCAAGCCTTCCGCCTGCTCCGCGCGGCTCTCACTGCCTAATGGAGATGCACATGTTAGAGCTCTCTTTCATAAGTACAGGTATATGAGTGAGAAGCAGAACTTGCTGAATACTTACAGAAATAAATAAGCTAATTGCATCTTTATCCACTGCTCTGTAACACCTAAGTTACTAAAAAAAAGTACATTTTTCATACCAGTGATGACAGGGAATTTGTACACTTGCTAAGTGTATCCCTTCAAGCATATAGCATTCATTCTAGCTACACCTTACCACCCCTCAGTAAGCACTAAGGGGGACCTTTGTGGAGCCCCCTTCTCTGGAGATATCCCCAACCTTCCTGGACATGATCCTGTGCAACGCGCTCCAGGTGATCCTGCTTGAGCAGGTGATCTCCAGAGGCCCCTTCCAGCCTCAACCATGCTGTGATTCTGTGATTCTTTACTATCTTTTATCTTACTCTCCCCTGAAAGAAACAACCTTAAACCTTCAATTAATAAAACCACTGACCTTTATTAAAAAAATACAAAGCACGTGATGATTCATCCTGCCAGAGCCAGCCATGCTCTGCTACCTCGGCTCCCACTGGCTTCCCCACATAATTCCCCACAGCGGGGCCATCATCTCTGCTCGCCTCAACCTGAACCAGTTCAGCAAGGGGGTCCCCGGGGATGACAGGCAGGACTGGCCTGGCGGAGAGGGCTGTGACACTCGCTGCTGACAGCAGGTTGTTCTGTGGGTTGGTGGTGCTGCAGAGCTGTGGGTGCGGGCGCGTGTTTGTCAGGGGCAGGTGAGAGTTGGCGGTGTAGTTAGCGAGGGATTATATACAGCTCGTACGATCACGCCACGCGCATTGCGGCCGGTGGGAGACCTAGGACACTCCTAACCAAATGACTGCTCTTATGCGGAGTCAGGAGCAGCCTTGCTTCCACGGACCTCCGCTGACGTCAAGGACAGATGTGCCCTTGTGTTAATGCACGCAAAAATAGGGAGCTCCCGGAAATCACCATGGATTGGGGTCCCTGGGAAAGGGGACAAAATTAACTTGTGGGTTTGAGTCAGAGAGGGCAACGAAGAGGAGACGGAGCTGATTTTACCCATGTGGACCGCAAAGCCTCCAGCCTCAATCCATGCAGTGTCTCCGGCATGAGTTTGCATAGGCTCCCAGAGCAACCAGTCTGCTCCTGCTCCTGCTGCAAGCACCTGGTTCACACGAGGCCGCGCTGCAGCGATTAGGGCACCGCCACAGGGGCTTCTCATTCCCTGCTCCATTGCAATGCCTTTTCTTAAGGGCATTTCCTCTGGGACTGGCTGGTGTCGCCTATGGAGTTTTTTTAAATGGCCAAAGATCACAGGATCTGGAGCGCCAAAATCCATACGCAGCACTTAGAGAGCCCTTTAAACATTCAAAGCACTATATAAACATTAGTGAAGCCTCACAAGATGAGGTAGGTAAGCATTATCTCTCCTTTCCAAGGTGTGGTGAAGTGACTTGGCGGAGGCCACAGGCTGAGTCATTGGCAGAGCAGGGTTTGCCATCCGCCTCTTTCCTAAATGGGCTCTGCGGGGCCGGTGAGGCAACGCGAGCGGCCCAGCACTGGGGCCGCCCGCTGCACCCGCTTGTGGATGAAGACACTGAAACTGGGGGCGTTACGGCAGAGACAATCCCATGTTAGAGGAGCAAGGCGCAAAAATCAGGCCTTTTTCTGACATTTCTCTGTCCTTGTCATGTCCCCGCCTTTCTGAAATGATGGTTTTCACGCTGCTGGAAACCCTGGGTAGCAGAAAACAAGTGCAGGGCAGCTCTGAAGCGTCGCGAGGCTTCAGAGCGGCCTCTCGCCATGTGCTTTACAGGGGGCAATGGCCTCAGCGCAGCGGGGAGAGACGGGACAGACGTGGCTCTCCGCATGGCGCCAGGCTCTGCTGTGTGTCAGTGTGGCCAGCGGCACCTTGTGCCCTTTCCCAGCCAAACCCCCACTTATTTGTGGGTGAATATACCCCGCGTACGCTGCCGGTGATGGGCAGGCGAGCCAGCTGGGGCAGGCCGAGGCCACTCATGCGGGACATCGAGCGTCGGGCGGCCACCACCGGCGTTGGGCAC
>NW_010577480.1:438586-449280 GCF_000705375.1 Tinamus guttatus | reverse complement strand
AGTAAGTGGGCAGCGCGGGGTGAGGTGGGGGGAAGGCCGGGCGGGCGGGCCGGGCGCTGTGTGTCCCCCTCCTCCTCTCACGCCCGCCCGCCCCGTCTGTTTTGTCTCGTCCCTAGGTCCGGCGTGGCGAGAGGAAGAGCCGAGCCCGGGGCCGGGAGCGAGCGGGACGCGTGTGCGCTGCCCCCCCCCTCCCTTCCCCTCACCGCCCGCCCTGCTCCCTGCGCGGATCCTCCGCCTCCTTGGTGCAGTGGTTCTTAACAGTTCAACAGTTCTCTATCATAATTGTGAAATGTTTAGGACCACTTGACCAGCGAGGCCCGGGCATCGCGCCGGACCAGCGACCTGTTCCCTCTCCCTGTCCCGCGCCCATCCCCGAGGCCTCCCGGCGCCGCGGGAGACGGCGGCGCGTGCGGGGCCGCTGCGGGGAGCCCTCCCCGCGAGGGGCGCGTTATTTAGAGGGGGGAAAAAATAAAAGAGGGAAGACAGGAAAAGGCAAAAGAAAAAGTTTATTGCCTGGACTTTAAGAGCCTTAATCTTGTAAAAAGAAAAAAAAAGGGGGGAAAAAAAAGGAAGAGAAAACAGGTAGGATAAATTGCTGCCCAGCTGCTACAACTGCTGGCTGGCTGTTTGTGGCAGGCTGTTGCTCTTCACGTGTATACAGGTGTGTGTGTGTATATATATATATTTCCCTTACATACACACAGATTAAATATATATATATATCAGTTTGCTGACTCTCAAGACTGTGCTCTTCAAAGTCTTGCAGCCTTTTGCTGCTAATATATGCAATATATACTCAGTGATCGCACTAATTTATTTATTTATAAGTGCCCTTTTATTTAGCGCAGTGTTACCTTTATGCTATGGCGGTTTATGCTGAGTCTATGTGCACGCTTATTCTGGGCGTGTAAGGGATGATCCAGGCATTTCTATCCCACCTTAGTCAAAGTGGGTGTCTGACGTAGTTGAGACCGTCACACTGACTGTCCAAGGTAAAGAGCTGGACTCAGTGGACGTTGTGCTTGGATAAAACTTGATCCTTCAAAATATGGCACTCTTCTGAAGAATTACTATAGATATATACAATATGTATTTTTTTAAATCTGAAAAGGCATTTCTGCCAATAACATATTTATCTTTTAAGTAGTTTTGTAAATGAGCTTCTCCTGTGCTGTGTTTACTCCTCTCTTGCTCTCCCCAAGAGTCAAGTAGAACTAGAAACATACAAGATTTCTAGTGTTTTTTTTTTCTTGTGTATGTGTTTCGTGTGCACCTAAACAAAATAGGCAACAGACTAAAATGTAAGATGGAATGTTACTAGTCTAAATTTGACTTTTTTTTTTCCTTACACTCTCTCTCTTTCTGTGTGTATTTATGTATGTATTAAAAAAAGAAAAAAGCTACAAGGTATGTATTTTTTCTCCATCACTTTTGTGGTATTGTTTGCTTCAAACTGTCTGGCGTGAACAGCTGTCTGGTGTGAACATGAGCTGTGTGAGTGTAATTGCAGGTAATTCTGGCATCGCTGGAGTCGAGAAGAGTTCTGACGTTGCCTTCAGTTGAGCTGTGATCTTCAGAGGAAGAGCTTCCAGGAGAAGCTGGAAATATTTGAAGAGTAGGCAAGCCTGATATGTAAAAATGCTGCTCAGGGACAGCTTAGAAACAGCATGACTTTTACCAACTGCTGTAACTCAGAACAAGTTAGGCAAGGTTAATTACAGCATAATAGGGTTTAATTTAGCTGGGAATGAGGGTATGGTGGCTGCTAGCAGTGTTTCTCAAACTGCGAGGCTGGCCTCCTTGGGCAAGCTTACACAAGCCCAAGGCAAATGGAAAAACACATTTTGTCTGGGACTTGGCAAAGGTAGAACCCCCACATCTATTAATGATGATTCCTCATTTGCCAAGGCAAAAGAAAATGAAATACTCTCCCAAGGAAAAGATTAATGACCTGTCCCACTTAAGGGTCTGATGATTCAATACTACTCTGTCTGCGTTCTAATATATGGCACTCATTATCACAGTCTCTGAGCACCTCCCAAATATTTTAAAAAGAAATAACACTAGTGTTCTGCACACACAGTTCTCATTAACTTCAGTGGGTGTTGTGAATGTTTAAAGACAGCAGAGCAGAGCCCTGAAGAGCTGAAAATAGCCTTGCAAAACACTGTGGGTTAGATCCACAGCTGGCTCAAATCGGCACAACCCTTGAGTGGATTGCACTGATTTACTGGGGTTTGGCCCGATATTTTTCCTCTTCAATCCTATCTCCAGCTGATCAGTCTGTACCTCTCACCTGGCTCTACCTGGACTGTCTGCTGACCTCAGTGGCAATACGAACTGTGCAAAGTGGGGCTTCTTGTCTCCAGGGAACCCTCTCTGTGCCACTTAGTGCACAGCGAGAGGTGATGCGACTTGTTTTTCCTGTGTTTGAGTCCACTGTACCTTGAAAAAGTTTGAAAGGAACCTAACAGGGATAGAGTTTTGCATTTTAAAAAGAAAACCTCTAACTGTGGAAGAGTGAGCCTGCGAGGGAGGTTCTGCGCGTGCAAATGAACAAGCAAAAAAAGGCTTAATGTTCTTGTACCAGGTTGTCAACATCAAGGCAAACCTGTAGTGATTACCAGTAGAAACTGGTGTTTCATTATAATCTTCGGGTGGAATCAGGGAGCGCCACAGCGTTACTAGACTGCCGCTTTAATGTGTGCTTTCTTCTGTGACATGTTAAAGGTATGGAATCAGGTTGACTTGTAACCACTGTTTTTCCCTGCTTGGAGCGGGTGAACTCCCGATGACAGGCCTGCAGTTTTCATAAGCTGGCAGTAAGCCGCGTGCATGAACAAACAAACAAACAAAAATCCCCAGCAAATATGCAGTGAAAACCTCTGGGCAGGCAGCCTTTCCTTGTGATATTGTCTCAGCTAAGCAAAAGCCTGAGGGTATGAAGGGAGGAGACTCTCTTCTGCCAAACTGAGTAAAATGTTGCCCCACAGTTGCAGAGCATGCCTTTTGCTCCTACAATTAGCATCTCAGACAATATTCCATTTTGCCTTATCACTGGAATCTTGGCCCTTGTATAATAACATTTAATTTTTTGCTCCCTTTTTAAATGACTAGCGAAGATATTACGGTCAGTCTGGAAGATGAGTGGCTGAAACCTTCTGGTTGCCCAGGCCTAGGAAGGCATTTCTCTGTGTCTGCTCTGCCCAAGAACAGGAAGCAGAAGCACATTCCTGCCTCCCCACCCTTTTCTGGAGGCTGCTTGATCCTTTGGCAGCATTGGGTAGTTTCAGTATATACACAAATATGTTGGATGTGATACCGACTGGTCAGAGATGGAGGAGGTAACACCTGGTAAAGTATGCTCTCACATCAAAGTCATGTATGACTTAAGAAAGGTGTGTTTCCTTTTGCTCTTTGCCATCTATCAAATAAGGCCGTGTAGGGGCAATCTAGTTATTAATGCTCATCAGCTAGAGAGTAATGGTGTGATCAAGGCATCTTAAAGGTCATCATCTTCCTGGTCCATGAAGTTTTATTTCTAGAATCCCTTAAAATAGTGAAGAGCTAATATGAAAATTGTTATTTCTAGCCCGTAGTAGTCAAGGTTCTCAGAACTTTTGTGTTTTACATCTAGGATGGCACCTGCAGTGTCGTTCTTCTAATAATTTCCATACCAAGAGACCAGGCAACCACGGTTTAACTCCTTTTAGCGTGAGAAATCCTTCGGTCAGGTGTGGCCATTTGCTTCGTTCAGTGCAGAGGGAGCAGAGACATTCACTGCTCGCTGCTTCCAAAGGATAGACAGGTATTAGTGACCATGTCTTCAAAGCACATAAACTGGCTTATGGTCTTTCATTTCTGTGTAGCTGCATTGATTTACCCCAAGACACAGGTCTTGAAATTGTGTCTTCCCACAAAAGATTTTGTGCTCAAAAGTGATGATGTAGACTTGCAGATGATTTTTGAAAAATGTATTTTCCAAATAGTTAATTGTCCATATCTGCCGTGACTGCACCCAGATAAGACAAATGGGGTGGCAAAACTTCTCTGGTTGCTATGAAGGAATGATTTTTTGCTGGCTAATTTATTTTTGATTTCTTCTTTGGAAAAAAAGTATACAAGAACTCATTATTTTAGAGTTTGCATGACTTTCATTTTAAAGGTGTTACAATTTTCATCAATTCATTCTCATAACTGATGAGCATTGACCATGATCTCACCAATTAATTTTTGTTCTATTTCTGTCCAACACAGAGGCCTGTTATTTGTGTCTTCTTTTGGCCTGCATGGTTTTATATGCACTCTCTGATACCTCTAGACAGACACGGCTCCCAGATAATGTTTTTTGCTGGTATTTGGGATTCTGTTGACTTTTGAAGGAGCTGACAGCTGGTATTTCTACAAGCATGCCCTAGAAATTTGGGAAGGGAGGGCGTCACAAAGTGTGAAGCTGGAGTTAGGGTTTTGCCGCTTACCTTTTAGTGGACACCGGGGTGTGATTCACCCGACTCAAAGTGAATACTGAGTTGTTACTAGTCCAATGCAAACGCCTTGAGCCTTAAGCAGCCGCTCAGCCTCTTAAATTAGATGCATGTTGTCCCTCAGCTGCTGGGTTTATTTGAATTACCTTTTTCTTGCTTCCTGGAGTGCAGTGGGAAGCAATTTTTAGAACAACGGTCACTAAAATTAGTAATAATTCAGTGGCACTTTAATAGCAGCATGTGCAGGAGTTCTTGCTCCATAGTAGTTTAACCTTCACAATATCATAAAACAGCTGTAGAGTCTTTCCAGTGTCAAGATGAAATACATTTGTAGAAATGTTTAGTTACCACAATTCATGCGTCTTACACAGAACTCTTTTTGCCGATGCTTTTATTCCTGGATTCCTAAGAAATCAGGAGCAGGAGAAATGGCCCAAGACCAAGAGTCAGCATACTGTTTGTGAGGAACACTGTAAGTAGCTCATCTGGATTAATACCTGAAATACATTTTTTCTTTTCTTTTTTTTTTTTTTTTCCTTTAGGTAGTTCAGCTCTGTTTTGCCAAATGTACCCTCTTTTTGAGGTCTTGCAGCCTAGACAATTTTATGAACCTATTCAGTATCAATAATTCATTGACTGGTCACGTAATTGCATCTGGAATCTCTGGGTAGCTTATTTTGTTAGGTACTTTTTTTCCCCTTCAGCTTCAAGACTTATGTGATTCAAGGGTAACTGAAAACTTTCTTTAAAAAGGTCTCTAGCTCTCATTGTGCTAGAAGGGTCTGAAATAGTAATGTGAAGGCACCAGAAATGCTCAGAAACTGGTAAACAAATGGAATCAAGGCCATTTCTACTTGTGATTTTTGTTGTGGGGTAGCGATGAATGATTCATTATTTCTTTTTTATTATTATTTTCTTCATGCTTGGAACTAGCAATATCACATTGTAATAAGTCTGTAAAGATGTTCTCCATTAATATTATGACACTCAGACAGAAAGCCAAATCTTTTCTCTTTCACATGGGCATAAAACCAGGAAAACTTGTTATTTGTGTACGCTGATGGAACTGAATAAACAAATGGAAGATACTAAAAGTGCTGCAATGATCCACGCTTTGGGTTTTTTTTCAGGTATAACCTGTGATTCCCATGCCAAATATTGTCTGTCCCAACCTGCATTTTGCTGATGCTGGGTCAATGGCAGGTCAAAAGGCTTGTGAAACTCAGAAGGGAGCCGGGAAAACAATGTGGAAGGCTGTTGAGAAGGTCCATTTAAATTCTGGCAGCAGGAGATCTGGAAAGAGGTTCCTTTAAATGCCCCTATTGCCCAGGGAGGGAGAATTCCAGGCAACGGAGACACTGGAGCGGGAGGAGGTGGCTCTTGGAACCAGAGCTCTTTGCAGTGTGTCCACAGCTTTTCCCTGAATCTGTCTCCTATCCGGGATAAGCAGCTTCCTGGGGAATGTGCTGCTTCTGTGGGTTGTATTTCTGAGCGCCTTGATCTGCCTTGCTGATAGATGGGGATCTACAAGGTGATTTAGAATTGCAAGGGAAAAGCCCCAGAGACATTTTACTCCAAAAAGTTCCTTGCACTGTTACTGCATCGTGTCCGTAACGTCCCGTCGTTCACCCGCGTTCACCCGCACAGGGCCCGGCCTGAGGAGGAGCCCGCGGAGCTGAGCAGGTTCCTCGCGGCCGCTGCTCCTTCCTACCTCCAAAGTGCGTTGCTAAATACTGAAGGTCAAAACGGTGGCCTCCCAGGATCCCTCTAACTAGAATCACATGTAAAATTGTAAAAGGCAATTCTTGTGCTCGTGTCAAATTAAAAAAATGGTGTTTTATTGTTTTCGTAGACTCAAAGTTTTTAAGGCCAGAGGAGGATATTCACATGACACTAATTTTAGCCTGGCTGAGAGATTTGTTTCTCCAGGCATCTCCAAAGGAAGGACAGAGGGTTGTAGTGACTCTTCTGGACAGAGCTCTGTTTGCTATAGAGGGAGTCAAAGAAGACGGCCTTAAACCAAATGCATGTAAGTAGGTGCTGCGAGTGACTTCCACAGGGACGGGCTAGTTCCCTCTCCTGTGCCACACTGCTCACAGGATGTCCCTGGAATGCTTGTGGTTTGGGGTGCACTCATCTTTGAGGAAGACCTGTGGTCCAGTTGAAAAAACAAGGTAATTTCCAGAGTGTAAAATAAACAGGAGATCCATTGAATATAATAATATTGTTCACATCTTCTCTCCCTATTTTTCTTTCCGTAGTAAATATGAATATATTTTTTTCTTGGCTCTCTTCGTGCATTCCATTTTGTAATGAGGGTTTGAAGAAAAGGCAGAGTGACCACACTATTTTAAAAACAGGCCCTGGCTTTCTATGTTTGTTCAGACTGTATATTGAGCACCTAATATTCCAGAGGGTGCCAGCAGCTTGCAGAGCCGTGTCTTTCCAGCCCCAAAGCCTAAACTGAGCTCCAAATACATTTTTAGAGTTAATTGTAAGTGGTCTAGAAAGTCAACATGCCAGATACTGCATCTTTCAGACTGTCGGCATGCAGGGACGCAGGCGGTGCCCGTACTCCCTTGCTCACCAGCGGTCACTTGGTCACCCGTGGTCGCCACAAACGTGGTCTGGTCTCGGCTCGTGCCCAGATGTGCTGCTGTGGCTTCAGGTGCCAGCTGCTGTTGTAGTCAATGAATGGGGTTTCTATCACATGAATTTTAGCTTATAGTTATGACTTCTTGAACCCATAAGTAATTAATACTCAATATGTATTGACCAATAACATCAAATACATAATGTGGTTGTGTAAAAGCATATTTTGGGGGATAGCAGAAGAAGTAACTAATCTGGCCTCAGATGTACTTCCTATTGAGTGTGAGTTTCAAAGATTTCTATTTACTGCTGAATTCAGAAAAGGGATATGTTAAGATTGTAATTTTATACCTCATTTTTCTCAAGATGCCTCTTAAGAAATTTTCTAAAATAGTATTAAAAAGCTGTTGTCTGTGCTCCTCTAAGCTGACTTTTGAGGACTAAGTCTAAGGACTGCTAAGCTCTGTAGAAGAGGTATCTCACTGCTAGTAATAACAGTTCTGTCCTGGGACAGAAAATCCTTAGGACACTCGAGGAGACACATTAGAGCTTCCCTAGGGCTTAGGCCTTTGGGACCTGCCTACCTGAAAGTGTGTTGTCACATTTAGACCCAGTAGCATTGATAGAATTGTGGCAGCTAAAAACACACCCTGAAGAGACGTAAGTGCTGTAGCAAACCGAACAATCCTGAAGGGCACTTCTCGTGCATAAATTGTGAGTTTAAATAAAAATAGGACCATTCATTTGAGGGCAGTATATGTCATATTATCATATATGCCCAGAGAACACAGAACTGTTGCAGTCCACATGACCTAGGCTCTGAAACTGGTGGCTTTGCTTTTTGCTCATGAAAGTGTTTTCAATCCTCTTCCCTGCTGTGCCACGGGTATTGACCAAGACAGAAGCGTCATGTTCGTGTGCAGGAAAACAAAATTCTAAGGTCAACAGTATGGCCAAGGACTTTTCTACTGCTGTCTCATTTCCTATAGTTGTGAATTTGTCTTTAGCTTTGAATCTGGTCCTTTGACTCTTAAGTAGTTGGGGAGTCTGAGGTGAGCATATTCAGCCTGGAACAAGGGCGACAAGGAGAGGTAAATAAGCCAGTGAAGAAGAGCAGCCCTGTCGCAGGGGAGCTGAGCGACCCTGCTTGTTCATGAAGGTGAGAAATGGTGGTTCTGCAGTGGGTGGACGGGGTATCTCACTGTGGGATCAGCAGTGGTGAGGAGGTGAGGAGCTGGCCTAGGAAGGCAACCAGCCCATGTGTTTATTGTGCTGTGCTAAGATTAAGCATCTGGGTGGGTCTGATAAAAGAGGCTAAATTGAAATGAAGGCAAGCAAGGGCGGGTGGGGGGGCTGTGCTGCTGGGGGTAGGATGAATACGTAAAGAAAGGGGTAGAAAAGAGAATGTCTCAGGTATTCATTCACTTCTGGGTCTTTTGCAGTGAAGTTTGGATCCATAATCTCTTTCCCAGTGGGGATTTGTCTTCTGTGTGAGAATACTGTGTTTCTACTTGCACCAGTCTTTCCTTACCCTCCCTTTTTCCCTCTCTTTTCCTTTCTTCTTCCTGACTATATCTTCAGAACCCTGCTATGCTCTGAGCTCCTGTCCTATCCCACCTGCCAGAAGGATCAGCAGAGGAGCAAGTAGCCTGTGTAGCTAAAAGCAGTGCTAGAGTTTTTCAGGTACATGCCTGTTCAGGTTTATTTAGCAGGATCTGTGAGCTGGGCAGATTGCCTCTCCCGGTCATTGTTTTAGTCTTACGAAGAAGATATTTCTGAATTCTTTCCTCTCCCTCTGGAAATAAACTTTTTTTCCCCTTTGTTTCGAATGATCAATTTGCATCTGGCATGTGATGGGCTGTTTGAGCTTGATGCGTTCAGCAGAGCTGGCTCCAGGTTTCTCAGCTATGCAGGCAAAGCAGCCAAAATCTGATATGTTGCCCTGCAAATGAAGGGTATGGGCCAGGTGTCTTCTGCCTTTAGAAGGAAAGAGATCAGGGGAGAGGTTCTGGCTTCGTGTCTCTGCTGTTATGGGGAGATGTGAGAGAGACTTCCCTCTACCCACAGGAGGGTCCGGAGCCTCCAGCTTGGCTCTGGCAAAGGTCAAGGAGGCAAATGGACAATTTGCCATGTTCATTTTCCAAGCAAAAATTTACTTTGACAGTTCCTGGAGCTGATCTTACAGTTTGTTTCTCTTTATTTGTTGCCCACTGGGTCAGGAGGGCCAAAAGTTACAAATCCAGGAGTGCAACGGTATGTACCCGAAATGTTTTTGCAGCCTGAAAATCTCTGGACACAATGGGTACAGAGGGAGCAGCTTTTCCAGTTTAGTGAACCACTTGCAGCTTAAGTGTCATATTATGCAAGAACCTGTCATCGCTCCTTGTGTCATCGGCTCCCCAAGCAATGGTTTCCATGTGCAGCACTGATGCTCTCAAATCCTTTTCCTCCTTGCTTCACATAAAACTGCATTTGTCCTGCTTGGCCTTCTCAGGTTGACACTGCTTCAGAGCTGCATTCATTATATCCTAGCACATTGCACACTGGATAAACAAAATATAGCTAAGTGGCTGTGCAAAAGTTGAGTAACCTGAAAATGAGTTTTTTTTTTCTTTTTCTTTCTTTTTTGTTTTTTCTGAAGGGGAAAAAAATAAAGAGGATCAGTTAGTGAACTGGTTGGTCTAACCACTTGATTTCAAAACTTCCCTTACAAAGCACTCTCATGCAGGAAAAAAAAAGAAAGAAAAAAGGAAAAAAAAAGAAATAAAGGAGAGCCATGAACGGGTGGTTGTTTCACTTGGTTATTGCAATCTGTATTTTATTCTGCCCTTTTCCAATGCGCAAAACAGGCAATTTCCTTGGCAATTGGCTGTTCCCTGGTGCCCCTGTTCGAGCCTCTGCAGTCGGTTTCCCACTTGGCCCTCGCAGCAGCGCAGGGCGAGGGGTTCCTGGCTGAGCACTGCCATCTGCTGCGAGCGCGAGGCACGGACCGCGAACCGGGCTGCGGAAGATGCCGCTGGAGCACCGATACGTGCTCTTTGTGATGTATTTACTGGAGGTTTCACACCAAACTCCTCTGCTGCAGTCCCCAGGATCAGCAGTACCGCACGCACAGAACCTTCCTGCCTCTTGCTGGGAGTGAAATCTGCTCCGAAGAGCCGCGAGGCTGGTGCAAACGAGCACCAACTCAGCTCTTTGTCTCTTCCCTCATTTTAGCTGAAAAACATACGCTTGCCAATACAGTGCGTTTCAATATTGAAGTTAGGAAGTGGAATCGTTCTGCTTGGTTAAAAAAAAAAAACATCAAAAGTTGAATTACTGCAGCAAGAAAAATGTAGTCAGATCTGATGGGGCAAAAGAAAACAAGAAAGGGAAAAGCCGTTTATTAGGGAGACAACGCACGGGAGGAGCTGGTGGAGCCGGGAGCGCCCAAGGCGCCTGGCAGAGGGCATTGCACCAGCGCCCTGCAAGGGGTCGTGCACCGAGCTTTGGAAGCCCCCGAGCAAGCGAGCGCGGGTTAAACTGGCCCCATTAGGGTGACCAGGAATGAAGCGGGAGCCCACGGGTTGCATCCTGTCTGTCTTTATGATCTGCAAATTAAAATGGAAATTAAAAAAA
>NW_010577480.1:385509-427626 GCF_000705375.1 Tinamus guttatus | reverse complement strand
GTAATATAAGCATTTTTTTTTCTTGGTGCTAAAAAGAGGCCAAGATCAGAAAGTTCACTTTGCAAGTGATAAAAATTGGAGAACAGTTTCTTCCAGCTCAGGAGTTCAAGTACCTAATTCAAGTGGCCCGATGCTTTGTCTTGTATGTACAACCAAAGCAGGCACGTGTCAAAACCAAGCATAATGTATTATATATAACCTGAGTTCAACTGAGTTCTTACTGTCCTCATTTTTGAAAGAATCTTTTCCTCCCCTCCCCGCCCCTCCTCCCTCTCCCCCTCTACCATCACATCATCATCTTCATCGCTTGTTGCGTGAGGGACACCACTGGAAGGAGATGAGGTTTCCAGAGAATGGGAGAAACAAAGGAGTGAGTGTGTGCGCTGTGTCTTGCTGATGGGATGTGCTGTGATCTGAGGATAAGCACATAGAGAATGCTTTTCTCTGATTTTTTAGGAAACAGAGTATTCCTTGTATTTCCAGTTGACCCTCTAAACGGTGTTTGGGTATAAAAAGGCCTCCAGCTGGTCCTGACCCATGGAGAGTCTGGGTGCCCAGCACAGGTCATTGCATTAGTTGCTAACAAGCCATGAATCATTTGAGGGAGGGAAGCAAGCAGCAGCCTGCTGTGTTCTTGGCAGCTCTTCTTCCTGGTGAGGTAGGTCAGCTCTGCATTATGCCAGTTGGAAGAAACCTGGCTTTTCCGGAAAACGAGGAGGATAGCGTCGACTTCAGACACACTGTTTGTGCCGACTGGTGCAGGACGTGTCTCAACCGTGCAGATGTTGTAAACTGCTGTGCATTACCCATGGGCTGTGTAACCTTCCACTTAAATCAGGCTGCCTTAGGCTAAGTATAGGTTGATTTGAGAGGATACTGATGATTATGAGGCCTTGGCCTGAGTGGATTGGGAATAGGAGAAAAGTACCACTTCCTTGTTGGTGGATGGTGTTAATGTCTGGTTATCAAGGAAATGCGCTGAAACTAATACTACTCCACATTTCCAGTCATCCATAAAGATCAGTGGTTGCTTCCCCTTGGGGGTTTGGTATAGGATTGGCTGTTTCTATTCTTGTATGCATTGAACTCCTACCCTACACATTTCTTACCAAAGTAATGGTCTCTTGGTGGGCCTGCACATGCCATTGATGTGCCAAGGAGATGAAGAACAACGCTTTGAGCATGACATGCTTTTTCCCATGGGTTTCACATGTACAATAAATAGTTCCCTGTGTATTCTATGGAAGCTTTAGTTGGCTAAACATTTAGCTCACCTCCTTTGTCATCTCTATCCCACTTCATTAATCCCAGATATTGAGGGACAAAACATCTGGGAAGTAAGAGACAGCCCATTCTGTGGGTCATTGGGAGCTACACACATGTTGTTTAGCTGACAGTAGGTCAATACTGGAAATCTGGCTTTGGTGGAACTAATAATGGCTGGGTCCTGTCCAGTTAATCTTACTGCTGGTTTCTGGAAATTGTAAGAACCTACTCTGAGCTTTCTGCCTCACTTCTAGATCTTTTGATGGGTGTAAGTTAAAGCTGTCTGGCAGCAAGAAGGACAAAGGAGGGCAATACAGTCCTCATTGCTTTAGAAAACCAGGCTAAAAGGACAGGACTGAGGGTTGTGGCCTTGATGAGTGAAGGCTCTTGGAGGGCCAGGTGCGCTTCGTTATTCCCATCTTGGTTGCTCCGACAGCCTGGTGTCAATGGCTCTTCTAGAAGAACCTGCAGAACCTGCACGGTGTCTAATTGCCAGTGAGTGTCTTGTTCCTGATGTTTGGACTGTTGTGTGCTTCTGAAGTCAGCCTGTGCTGAATGTACCAGAGAAAGGAAGTGGGCTTTATTTGCTAAGGTTTCACTTGCAGACCCCTGCTTCTCTGAAGGAGCAAAGGTCCAGTGCACGCAGGAGCTGCTGTCAACTTTGGCAGTGCACAGGTAATGGACCTAAGCTTTTAGAAGCAGGCCCTGACTCCTGGTGCAGTTTGTTTTCTTGGCCTGCCCATAGTTCTCCATTGGTGACAACCCTCTTGATTCAGTGGCACCATCACCTGGAGCAGCAGAATCCAGATGGCTGTTTAGCATCCCTGTGCTGAGTCTTGGCTTGGACCTCAGGGTCCTCTCTTACTCTGTGTGTGTGTGTTGCTTTTGATCAGAGACTTTTCTATAGTTGGGTGATGTGGATAAGGTGAAGGAGAGAATCTTGTCCTTCTACAGATGCCTCTGTAGAGAAATCAACTTTTCAGGGCCCTTTGCAAGTGCTCAATGTACCTTAAAATGCTCTATACTTAACATTTCAAAAACATGTAAGTGGAAAAGCAATGCCTTAGTTAATAAATATGAAACTACAGGGCATTTTTTTTGCGATGCACTTTTAATATTTAATTCCGTGAGGGAGAGTCTTGCAGAGACTTGGCTGTGGAGTGCTCCGGGCTATGAGCTCAGATGTGGATCCCAGGTACGCGCGGTCTCACCCAGGGGCTGGCGACAGCTCTGCAGCAGGTGTGTTGACACGAGCACTTCACTTGTTCCAGTCGGCGCGGCCGTCCCTGCGTTACCTCCTAGGCTGCACAATCTAATTGTAATGAGCTTGCTTTGGACAGCTAAGATTTCCAAGCCTGCCACTTTTAAAATACAGGTGAGCGGGATTATCTGGCAGTGCGGGTGCCGGAGGCAACAGACCTTCTCGCTGGGGGATCTGAAGTGGGGGAGCTGGGGTTGTGCAATTAGCTCCAGGTCGTGTGGTCTGCCGAGTAGCTGAGCGTAATTAGCATTGCTCCGGCTCTAATTCCTTCAGCGCCCTGGCCTATTAGGGAAAAGGGAGGAAACACATAAACCATTTCAAAATCCCAGGGGGTGGAAAAGAGCATCTGCTCCTAACATCTGAGGTTGCTTTGAACCTGTTGAAAGATGTAGTAGCTGCTTTATTGTTTTTGCCAAGAGTTTCCACCTACAGTGATCCCAGCTTCTGACTTGTTGAGCGCGCGGTTGTGGGAGGCACTAGTCATCCTCCTCGCCCCCCGCAGCTGATTGTGACAGGCCCCCTTGGCCTGGCGGGGCTGTGGATCGGAGCCGGAATGGCCGAAACTGCCACAAGATTTTTCTTTCCGGAAACCGGGATCGCCCACCGTGTACACAGTTACTGTTGGCTCTGCCACTGCCTGGCTGCCCCCAAAAGCTGCACCACGCGAGTCCGCATCCTTTTCCGCAGTGACCCAGTGAGGAGCCAGCTAGCACCTGACTGCTCAGCTAGTGATGGACATTTGGTCTTGCATAGTGAGCAGAGATGTTGCTTCGCCCTGTCCGGAGACGCTTCTGTCTGAAATTGTCTGTGTGTCTGAAATGAAATACTTTTCCATAAGGATGCTGTTGCTTTTCTGCTGCTTGGAAATTGGATTACCTTCATGCTACATACCTATTTGGATATTGCTCATATCAAGTGTGGCAGACAGCTGTCTGTTTGGGAGTATCATATCCTCGTTATTTTTTATTTACCAAAAAATACCTATGGAATTTGATTTGTCTGAATACTCTCTGTGTCCTCTGACCTCAGAGCTACAGCACTGGAATAACTGTTTTGTATTTATGTTGCCAGTATATCCCAAAATGGAAGGTGCTTGGGGGAAGGCAGGAGTCTGCTGTCTGCCACTGTCTGGACCCATGGTTGGGAAAAGGCTGGTTTCTGTCACGAGTGGCTACTAATTTTGTAAGGTCTTTCAGAGAAGTAGCTAAGGAGGGAAAAGTTGGCCTTACTTTGGGAGCTGTCACATCTCCCTCTGCCTTTGGCAACAGGAAGAGCAGTGTCCTGTGAAGGTGCTGGTTAAGGACACAGGACCTGAATTTAATCCTTAGATCTGTCAAAGACTTTGTGGGTGGATTTGGGCAAGTGGGTGGTTGTGCCTATTTCCTCCTTTTGCCAGCAAAGATAAAATCCTTCCACCAAAAGTGTGGTGGAGACTCTTTCCTGCTATTGGATGTGACAGCACTGAGCATCATGGACGGTGTATCTTAGTTGGTCCTTCTGACTGCTGGGAACCTGGGATAATCCTTGAAAATAGAAATAGCCCCCAAAACCTGTTACCGAGGAGGCGATGTGGAGAGGTGGTAAAAGGGGCTGAGGTGCTGCAGAGGGTGTCCAGCTGATGCGAACTTGCGCTTGCAGCGGGTTTATGACCAGAAGAGTGGATGAGAGCCAGAATGATCCCGTCTAGGACTGTCCGGTGAAGCTGGAAAGCTGCGTTGTGGCAGTGTGGTGGGTCCCTGGGGTAAATTGGGAGCTCTTGAGCGTCTTCAGTCCTTCATGCTGCTGCTGAATATATGCCCAAGTGTGCTGATTATTGCTTTTTCATTAAGAGTGTATTATTTTTAAATGGGAATAAAGGAGAAAAATTTGTAGAGAAAGCCAAAAGCAAAGTATTCAAACAATTATCCCGAGGAAGGGGAGGATGTCACTCTGCAGCAGTAATATATTCCTCCTTAAGGTATGTGAACGTGAATGTAAACTTTTGGTGTACAGTTATTTTGGCTAAATACTTTGCTTTGAAGCTGCCTGAACTTTTAAGGCATCCAAGTGGCAGATGTTCATTTCAGTGCTGGAGACAGGAATGTTTAACTGGTTATAAATATAACCATCTATTCCAGGCGGCTCAATGCTGTCGTTGCATGTTTATTTTGTCACTTGGAGTCTGGCTGCAGTGCACGTATCTCCCTAATGTATGGTGAATCAGCAAAATCTCAGCGCTTGCTCCCCAAAAAGGCTCAGATGCACAATTATCCTGCCGTCTGAGTCAGGCCTCAAGATGAGCCTTTGATCCGCGTGCCTGGAATTTGGCAGCGCGCTCGGAGTTTCGGCCGGGGCGGGGGAATTACCATATGTCAATACCTGTGTGGCGTTGATGGGAATGCTGGACGGCTGTGGGAAAACGATCCATTTTCATTTAGCTCCTAGCAAATCTTCCCCTGCCGCTGCCAAGGGATTCTGTGTGCAGGGTGGGAAGTTTTGTGGGAGCAAATGTGGGAGATGCCGCCTCCAGGGCGGCCAAGTGCTGCCGGCTCGCAGCGGTAGCGAAGCATTAGCCCCAGTTGTGGCAGGATTCAACAGATTATGCTTTCCCTATTTTACTGCATCATGCGATTTGTTCTGGCGTGGTTTATGTCACCGTCAGTGTCTCCATCAGTGCCGATTATACTGTGAATGGGTGGCATTTGGCTTTGTGCTCTAACAATCTTTTGGGAAGTTAGGTATGTTCAATTTTTATGTATTTTTTTTTGTTGTTGTTGCATGATGTTGTTCCTACTACACATGGTGTTGCAATATATGTATTTTCTGTTTTTAGCATAATTGCTCTTCTCCTAGACCTCAGAGTTCAGCAGTCTTGCCTTTTTTGAAGACTGGCGTGACATACATTATCAAGTACAATTTTTGCCAGAGTTGGACTGCTTTTGCCTCTTGCATGACTCTGGGCCTGTTCAGATGCAGCAGCTGTGCGCAGGGTGCGTCACGCAGCCCTCATCGGAGCCATCCTGCTGAGCTGTCCGTGTCGCCGTGCGAGAGCGATTCTGCACCATGGCTGGTGTCAACAGCACAGGGTCCTCCTGGTACTCAGCCAATTTCTGTCCCAAGAAGGAGCAGCTGTCAGAAATATGAAGACACAGAAGTGACTCATGATCAGGAAATCTAGCCGTCCTTGTTTCAGTTAATTTACTACTTCTGGGTCCTTCTGCACTGCTTGTGCAGAAGGTGAAAGCATTCGCCAGAAGATGGTATGGTGAAAGCATTCAAGCTCTTTCTAATGCAAGGTTTGGGCCCTCTTTGAGCATTGGTGCTGTAACAGACCCTAACTTTAGCACCAAATTGGTTGGCATGACTATAGCATATCTACTGGCTAACTGCAGCCAGCTATAGCGAGCAACAGCCCAGTTTCCAGGAGAAAATGAACTAGAGCCAGATCTAATAAACGCATTTAGTGTTCTCTGTGGGGGTTTTGGTAGACCTTGGCAGAAGCCAAGAGCTTGCAGCACCAGGCCTGGGCAGCCACTTACCCAGCCCAAACTGGGTTCATCAGGCACAGTTTGTTTCATGATAGCAGAAGATTTTTTTCAGCAGTTTTCAGCAGCTGAGATTTGACCTGTGATTCTTGATCACTAGGCATTGAGATGATTGAAGGAAGTGTATGGAGATAGTTGAGTGAGTTAATCCCAGGTGGCCAGGGCAAAGGGAAATCGTTTTGCTTCCCATGTGGAGAGAATGCTTTGGATAACTGTATGGAACATGCCAACCTTTGTCTGTGTTGCACTCTGTTGTATCGTCAGAGCAGCAGCTGGTGTTTGGCCTGGCATTAGAAAAAGGGAAGTTTTGGTTGACTTGGATATTACTTGAGAAGTGTCAGCTGTGTTGGGTTATTGCATCACATGTGTTTGTGGAGAGAGCTGCCTGCTTTGATTGTGGGAACTAGGGCTCCCGGGCGGGAAAGAGAGCTGAGCTGGACCTGTGATGAGACCCTCCAGCTGTCCACAAGTGCCCTAAGGCCGTGTGCCCTTTGCGCAAGACAAGGGTTCTTACGCTGCTGCCTGGCCCTGAGCTGTCCGATCCCGAGGAAACAGTTCTGAGTGGTGGGGAACAAATGTGCTCTGCGTTCCTGGCGGGAAACCACAGTGGCCTTTGAAGGATGGAGGTGCAGGTGTGTTGTGTTTCCCACCCTCCTGTCAGGGCAGTGCCCCTGCTCCTTTGCTGAGCTGCAGGCAAGTAGATGGGAGGACTAGTTTATCCCACTAGTTTATCACTTTTAATCACAAATACTGCTTTTAGATGAGGTGTCTTTTAGCCTTAATATGAACTCTGGTTGTTGCAGAATTTCTATAAACTAAAATATCTTGAGATCTGTGCTGTGGGTGAAACACAGGGCAAAATTTTGCTTGTAGCTTGCAATTAAATATAAAATTAAAACAAGGCTAGACTCTCCAGCTGAAATGCTCAGGTGTTAGTGTAGCTTCATAACTGTGAACACAGAAGTCAGCTATTTCGCTTCTTCCTCTGAAGATTTTGTTGCAAAGAAAAGAGAATGCATTTGACATTCCTCCAACAAGCTCTCACAAGGGTAATTTTGTGTGGATGATTGAGTGGCATGGAAACACTGTAAGATATTGTCCTTTTGTGGGTTTTGTAAAGAGGAGATACAGTTGAAGTAATTTATAGTATGCATGGAGTCTCAGCAGTCTGCTGAGAGAGCTGCTTTCAGCAATTACCTACAAGAATAAAATAAAAAGCATTTATTATTGATATTCACATATATTCACATTCCACATATTAAAAAATATTTCTTCTGATATTGTTAATTTTTTATTTGTAGACTCCAAAGGAGTGTAGAGTAAGACAAATGTGGAGAGGAAAGAAAAATATATGATTTAATGTATGAAGTTTACATATTTTGGGTTTGATGGATTTATGGTTTTTAATTACACCTTCATGTCTTGCACTGCGATCCCTGGGGGCCCTTTCTGAATTTCATGCTTATGTTCTTATAAATATGAGCTACTTTAACCTGCAGTTGTGTATTCTTACTGCTGTTTGACTGACCTCTGGTAAAGCTGCTTTTTATTCAAGAGCTTTGGGACTTTAACAAAGAGCTAAATGGCTACAAAACTTTTAAAAACTTTAAAAAACAAAAACAAAACAAAACAAAAAAAACTTAAAGAGTTTCCCAGGCTGGTGTCTGGTGCGTATGAAATATAGACTGTGAATAGCTTTTGCTGTTTTTTGGCATGAAGGGATGGACTTTGCGTTTGGTATGTTCCAATTTGTTCTCCTGCATGTGTAAATTGGAGTAGCACCTTGACTGCTCTTAGCCTATGGCCTTACTGGCTCCCTGTGGGCTGATTGGCAGTGGAAAATAGCCACGTATTTGGTAACGACTCTTCAGGGAGCCATGACTGCGTTTAGGGAAGAGTATTTTCAATGATATATAGTCCTGAATCTGGCTGTACATCTCTTTACTTCTGTCTTCTGTTACACATAGCAGTTGATTTTCATTTCACAAGGGTTTGCATCATGGTTCATTTATTGAAAATGGAATCGAACACCCGTGTTAACAGGTGGAAAATGAAAGCTGTTGGCTCCATATAGCTTCAGTTGATTTACACTGGTGAAATGGGCGGAAATCAGACTGCAGCACTTGATCCAGGAGCATATTTCCAACCTCTCTCTGCATAGGTGTAGCATTACCTCTGTGTGCTTTTTTTCCAAGCACATCCTCTTATTTTTTCCATTCCCTGGGAATATGATCATCTGCTTGTGGAAAAAAATTATAATGCCAGGTTCTATTTGGTGCAACTAAGACATAGCTTGTCCAAATCTAACAGCAGTTTATCTGTGAGGCGTACAACCCAGACCAATAATACTCAGACTTTCCAAAATAAATCTGCCTTCGGACTGACTTTGAGCTTGAATATTTGGACCAACCTGCGGCATTTGAAAACAACTGAAATGAGAGGAAGTGGTTTCCTACTGGTGCCTTCACCTGGGAAGGCGATAAAAGGACAGTCGGGGGCTTGTGCAGTGCTCATAGCATGTAATTGAATCCTGTCTCCAAGGTTTGTGTCACATGTCCTTACTGCTCTGGCTGTGGCTGTTACCAGTGACACAGAGCCCAGGAGCAAAATAGCTCTGATTTGTGCTGCAGAAATTTAGTTGGGCTGCTGTATCTCACTGACAAAGCTTTTCATGCCATCAAGGATATGTTATAGGGAGGGTGGGCTTTTCTGACCTGCCCGAGTTCTTCACTGAGCTTTTCATTACTGTGTGAGGACTTGCATTGGGTGCAATGGGAAGAAAAAATGTAAACCTACCAAGTGAAAAATCAGCTGCTTTCTTTGCCTCAACGGGATTCTTTTAAGTCTTTGCAAGAGCACAAGAGTTAAGGTAATCCTGATCTCACAGAGGACTTAACCTAGAAGTCTTGTAGCTCAGCAGAGTACAATACAGGAGTGAAATCAGTGTGGGATTAGAATAAGCTTCATTATCTTCAAAGAATGTTTATTTAATGGTTTGGGAATCGCTGTGTTTGTAGGTAGAGGCAGGAAATGTCCTCAGGCAGGTGCTGAGAGCATTAAACAGACCACTAGAGTTGCTCCTAGAGCCTCCTTGCTTGCAAGGGTGATTCTCCCACCCGGGTGCCTGGCTGGCTAACGCTGCCCCGTGCTTTCATACACCCTCTGCAGCGGTTTGCAAGAGATTGCCAAGCTGATTCTGGACAGCAGAGGCTGAACCCAAGCAACATCCTTGTAGCTCTTATGTTATTTCTTCCATGTCCTAGCAGCTGTAGTCTTTACAAGGTAATTATGTGGACAGGGTTTAGCCTCTGACTTATTTTCTTCATTGTTTGCCTGGAATTTTTGTCCAAATTACTGTCAAATTTTCAGGGAAGATGGCCTTGCAGGACAGCTTCTGCAAGTGGGCCTTTGAGTTAGTGTCCTCTAGTGTCTGTCTATGGGATGAGACAGATGGTAGGGGACAAAGAGGTTGCTATCCTGCTTTTAGCTGGGAGGTTATTAGCAGTGTGTCCCTCAGGACAGTGCAGTGGATGTCACTGCGTAGTGCTGGTTTTCTGGGGAAGCGCATTCTGGTAGCAGAAGGAGGCCTCCATCCAAAACCTGACTTGCATAAAAGCCTGAGAAAACAACCTCTACTAATCTCAGAGCAGTATCATTTGTATTTTTCCTATAAAAATACGTCTATAAGTTTTCCCTAAGATGTTATTTAGAGAAATTTTACAAGTGCACAATCACAGACAAGTTGGATTCGTTTAAAATCTGGAGAGATGAGCAGAGTTGTCTCACTGTGGGTATTTCATCTGTCACTGCTAATCACATGGAGGACAATATGCAGCTGGTTTGGATATTTGGAGGATTTTTATGTGAGACTTGGTACTTTTCTCTCTCTCTTTTTTTTTTTTTCTCCATTGGTAGGATTTCTTTTGATGGCTGTCAAGTTACTTCTGATCTGCAATACAAAGGGCAATTTAATGTATAGACTGTTATGTAAAACCTAGAGTAAATTTAATTTAGAACCAATTGGGAAGTATAAACATGTTCCACATAAAAGTGTTTAGCTCTCCATTCTTCTCATGAAATCTGTATGAAAATACTGTTTAAAGCAAATATATGCTTCCCTGGCATTTTTTTTGGAAGACAGAGCAGCAAAGCAATATTCCAGGCAGAGATTTTTTTTTTTTTCCTGGCTGCTTTGAATGCTCGTTTGATGCTGAGTCTTTGTTCAATCCAGTCCTATGTCATTAATGACTCTGGAGTAACTAGGTATGCAGAGCTGGAGGAAATCCTGCTTTGTATGTTCCTATTCTAAGAGAGCCTCAGCCGGGATAACAATAGTGCCCCTTAGTGAGGTAATGTGTAAACATAGTAACAAATAAAAAAGCGCTTACTCCTTACCAAAGCAGAAAAAACAGCTTATGAAGCATGACATTGTCTTTGATACGTGCAGATAATCTCACCTGCTTCATTCTGTGGGGTAAGATATTAGCTACAAGAGCCAAAACTGCGATTCACAAGGAACCTGTCCCTCTGGTTGTAAAGGAGCTGTCAGCGAGTGTTAAGGAGAATCAAAAAGAAGTCAGAGTCCTGTCATAAGGCAGTGAAGTCAGTTGAAAGACTTGCCTTGAGTTCAGTGGTTGATTCCTGTTTGAGGTGGAGGGTTGCGTAGCTCCGTGCGGTGGGTTGTCACCCATCCAAAGACGGCTGTTGCTTCTAGTGGAGGCAGTGGGTGGTGTGTGTGGTAAAACTGGTGAAAGATCAGGTTTGTATCCATCGTCTTGATGTTTCTCTCAAGATGCTGTGGGAAGAGAAAATGAAGGTGTCCCGTTTTTCCCTTCCCTTTGCTGATTTAAGCAATTTTCAAGAAGGACCAATTTTCTCATAGAGGGTCAAATTCCTTTATCAAGTTCTTTGGGAAGTCAAAGCTTGGATTTAAAGTTTTTGATCCTGATCAATAGATGGATAGCAAATAAAAAAGTAGGATGAAATTTTGTAGCAATTGTGGGCAACTACTGACATTATTGTTTTCTTCAGCCAGCTTTCCTAGGAAGCATGCAGGAGTAAAGTGAAGTATCCCAACCCCATGCTTCTGCACTCTTTCTGCTATGGACTTCCCTAGGGACATAGCACAAGCCAACTAGCATTACATTTAGCACATACATTTTGCTGGGCATGCCTTTACAGACTGGTGAATTGCATGCATATACACCGTAGCTCTCCTGTTGGCCTTTCTTATATATGCACTGTTTTTATGTGTTTTACTCCACTGCATACACTTAATTATGTCATTAGTCTTCCTGTACCATCCTTATTTTTGACTGTTAAACAGCAGTGATGACTTTTCTTTGAATGAGTAGACAGTCATACTTGTGCCATATTTTAAGAACACTTGGAAGACATAAACCTCTTTAAGTAGTGTGATTTGTCTTGTTTTGCTTTTTTTGATTCCTTAAATGTCAGACACTTTAAAAGTTCCCAAGGTTTGTCTCTTTTCTTTGGGAAGTGTTTGTTGAAGAGAAGCCAGCTGGTGTGCGGAAAACATTGCTCTCTGAAGGAGTGGGTGCATAATGAGTTTAGCTGGGGAGAAAGCACTGACAGTTACCCTTGGCTTTCCCTTTGGGTTTCATTTTTTTTTTTCCCCAACTAAAAGTTGCCATCTCGCTCCATTGCTTCAATGCCACAACATGTTTACCTGTGAAATGCCCTTCAGGAAGCAAAAGATGCCTGAGGAACAAGAGAAGATACCATGTGAAGTGTTGGCAGGCATCTGGTTGACCTGTGGGTCACTGCATGGTTCTGGTTCCTGCCCTGTTGGAAGAGGATCTGATGCACAGAACTGCTATATGGTGACCCCCTTCCAGTGCATGGGCATGTGCCCTCCTGCCTCTACCAGGGGTACAGCTACCTCCATCATTTCTTCTCTCCTGTATTTTTTGCAGCCCAACTAGGAGACCTTGGTGTGGGGGAGCCCCTGATGGTGTGAGGGAGTTGGGTTGGCCATGCTGGTGGATGAGCAGGTCGCGTTGTCTCTGTTACGCAAAAGGTGCTTCATGGTGGGATATTTAGAATGAGGAGGCAAAGGGTGCATATGAATTTGACATTGCGTGTTTTTAACTGCCTAATGGAAAGTGGGAATGGGAAGAGACTTTGTACTGTGGACTTGGAGAACCTCCCTTCCCTGGACCCCCATATGTCCATGGTTTCAAGATGTAGGAGGGAGAGAAACTACCCATTAACAGCTGCTTTCCAGAAACACTTGAGATTAGAGTCTAATGAGTATGTATCACCCCTCATGTATCTTGCTTGTTTCAGGTTATGTTGTGATGGCAGTCCTGATCGTTATCTTGTATTAATTTTCTAGAGCGTGATGTATGTGGATACACCTACTGCAGTCAGAGATTTCACTGCAAGATTAGAGACATGTTTAGGAAATTAGTAACGAGAGAAAAACGCATAATTAAAAATGATATCAGTTTGGAAGCTCATCCATCTTCAGGCAGCTTGTTGGAATAAAAAGGAATCTTACACAATGCTTAGTGGTGGGAAAACACACTTGGCTTTCTATATTTTAAACAGGAAGGAACTTTTTAAATGAAATATTTAACAATAGTAATCAGGGCATTTGCTTGGGAACACTGGATTGAATATTGTAGTTGAATGGTGTTGAGGTAACCTGAACAGTATAAAACTAAGACAGATCTTCTTATATTTGTTTCCTTTTAATGATGTCTCCAGACAGAAGATTTTTTTTTTCCTGACCCTTTTAAAAAGTAATTGGCATTCACACTTTGGATTGGTTGAACTTACATATGCTGAGTATTGGCCACCGGTTATGAGGTTGCACGGTTACCAATTTACTTTTTTTCCCCGAGATGTGCAGTTTTATGTGAAATGTCTTAAATTCAGAGGCTGCATCAGAATTTTAGCTCTTCATTCCCAATGACCATTGTAAAATTGCCATATGCCTAAAAATGTGCTCAGCACAACTGTGATTGTTCAGATGTTGAATTTCCTCCCATCTTATGAAGGGATCCTTAGTTTAAACTAAAACTATTCCTCAGCAGGAGGAAAAACACCATTTGATTATATATGGTTCATTATAGATGCGGTAACTTGAAGCATTTCAAAGAGTACACATGCTTTATTTGTGTTTTATGCCATTTTTGGTGAACAGTTAACAGTAACATGTTGTCATTTTTGTTATGATATGTCTATAAACTTGGTTATCTTTCTCTTTGGTCCAACTTACAAGCAGATAGAAAACCTAAGCAGATGTCAGAGCAATAACCAGGTGTACAATGTAGTACTCTGCAAAGTTTGAATTGCTGCAAGTATATTCTCTACTTAATGGATCTGTTTATTAAGGCCATATACAGGGGCTTGTTTTAGATATTATATTTTCAGGCTAAGTATGTCTCCTTAGTCTAGGGACAATCTCTACATAACCTTGCAGAGGGAAGTACTTTTTGGCTCCAGTGCCTGGGGCAGCGTAACTACAGAACTGCTGAATTATATGTTGTGCAGAGCTCTGTGATTTGTGATTTTGGTAAATTCATTGAAATATATACTTTTTATTTTTATTTATTTAAGATTTGTGAGTTTGGTAGATGGAGGCCTCAGTCTCAGTTGGGCCTGTGAATAATACCAGCATATAAATATTTACTCTTGGCTCTGTAGTCATTTTGGCCTACGGCCAAGCACAGGAAGGGCATCCTTGTGGTGTGCAGCAAGTCTCTGGCTTCAGCGGCAGAGTCGGAGCAGAAGTTTCGTTCTGCCTTTGTGTGCCTATTGGTTGTGGCTAACATGCGTCTGCCTTTGAGGAGCATCGGCTGTCTGAGGAAGTCAGAGCTGGAAGCTGGCTGCTGTTCCCTTGGTGTCACCTCTACAACTCATTCACCAAAAACTGGCTTCCCTGAAGGAGTGCAAGGGTGGCCTACTCTCCCTGGAGGGTCACCTTGGGGACTGTGCTGCTGAACGTGGTGTGGGGCAGATGTGGGCGCTGCTGGAGGATGCCCTGTGCTCACTGCTCACAACAACAGCATGGTAGGAAGAAAAGACCCCTGGGTTCACGTCCCTTTGCTGCACTGTGGATTTGGACCCAAGCCAGGCCACGGAGCCAGGACTGAGCCTTTTATGAGTGATATTATGTATTGATGGAATAAAGAGAAAATCTTTTCCTCGGAATTAAATAATTGCTTCCTTGATGAAAGGACGCAACATCTGGCTCTTGTGCCCCGTGTATTTTGTCATGTAGATGTAACTGCTTGCTTTGTTCCTTGCAATAATGTTAACTTATTAATAAATGAAGCTGTTTCCAGGTCAGTGGAAAACCACATATAAATCTTTATTACAAGTACTGGATTGTCTTTAACTCTTTATAAGATATAATTAGTGTCCGGTAATCATATTGTGGTACTGTTGCTGTGATTACGGTGGTAGTTAGAGTGCACTGCAATTCTGGTTTTATAGAGTGAAGCTTATGTTAGCTTGATTAAAACAAAGGATAAACATCAGCCTGGGTTGTTGGCCAGTAAATTCTCACCTTTCAGCTGCTCTGTTTCATTGCCTCCTGCAGTTCCAAGATGTGACTATGTTCCAGGGAGTGGGCTGTGATTAAAAAGCAGTAATTTTTAATATGCAGTGCTTCAGGGTGAAGTGCAGACACTTTGAGTAGCAGCATCTGCAGTGGGAGGGAAGAAGTGGGTTATGGCAGAGTCTTCAAGGACTCGGCCCAAGTGTGAGTGACTAGAAATGTTGTGCTCCTACTGTAATGAATAACTGCGGGTTCCTGTTGTTGTTTCTGTTTTGATTGAGGGCCCAGCCTGTGTGTGGTGGGGATAGGATATTAGGGCAGGGAAAGGAAGTAACTGTCAAAAGTGCATCTCCCTTAGGAAAGCAAGAATGTGAGGGCATGGAAGAATTGGGGTCTAAAAGCACTTATTTTTCTTTGGTTTTCATAGTGCGTTGACTATATGCAATTTTCCGCGTGTTGGGTAATGGAAAGTTGGCCCCAGAGGAAGTCACATTGTAAGTCAAGTTTGGGATTATAAAATCAATCACTGTTTGGGTCACTAATTGGTGTGGAAGATAGCAATTTCCTATACAGTATGATAAGTTCATTGTTTTTTTGGCAGTGTGTGCAGTGAGCTGTTTTGCTGAGGATATTCTTTCCTGATTCTGTTGTTAACTCAGGAAAAGCATCAGGTCATTTATAGTTACACCCAGCTCAGTAGAGGTGGCAAAGAGGAGGGGGCAGCTTGGTGTCGTATAGAACATGCATGTGTTTTATGGAGTTTGTTTTCACCCCTTGGTGGCATGACAGTGAAGCTTGGCAGCCACATGGTCGTAGGGAAGATGGATTGGCCTTGGTGTTAAGCATCTTGCATCTCAGAGTTTATGTCAACACACACATTCTTCCAGCAGCAGCATCTGGCTCGTTGGCAACATCTGTGGACAGTTGTTCGGATTGCTCTGGAGGTGCCTCTGGCTGTGATGCGGCTGCTGGCTCGGCCGAGCTGCTTTGTTATTCTAGCTGGTTCAGGTTTTATTTGTTTATTTTTGGGCTTACCTACGACTGTGACAAATCGCTTCTGCAACTGTGGTCTTGAGCAAATCTTGCCAAAATCTTTCACGCAGGGACTCCATGAAATGCTGATGTGACTTTGTATCCGTGACAAGGTGCTGATGAGAGCTGGAGCGGCAGCATCCTGGGCTGTGCTTTCTGTTCAGGTTTTTCCTGTGAATTGTGGCATCCTTGTGGCAGTCTTGTGAAATAAAGCAGGCAGATTTTGAGCATATCTTGCATAGTGAATTTCTCTGAGACTAGCACTCCAAGCATAAATGGTGTTTCACCAGTCGAGTCAGCGTGTGGGTGCTGTCTCATGAGTTGAGTCCTGGAAGCAGCCACTCTGATTTCTGAAAATGATCAGAGACAGCAAAGTTTCTGGCACAGTTGATATAAACTGGCACAGGAGCACAGCACAGAGCATGTCAGCTCTGGATTTACATCATCCAAAGTGCTGTAAGTTTGATTGTATGTTTTTATTCATATACCTGTACTTTAAAAACCTGATCCTTTCAGAAGTACATTGCCTTTGCAAGATACATGTCAAATGGAAGTGAGTGTTACAGCATCTGTTTTCATTAAATAAGCCTATCAGGTTTAACTTCTCATGGAAGTTAGCAGATCTGCAGGAGGCCAAACAAGATGGCTGGTTCTGTTGGCCTTAACCTGATGAGCTGTATAGCCACTTCAGCACCATCCACATCTGGAGCTGTTTGACTTGCTGTCATGTTTTAAAGTATGTTAGCAAGGCATGGTTGCACCCTATTTTCTTTCCTTTTTTTTCTTCTCTTTTGAATGAATATTTACATTTATAATAGCAATAAAAAAACACTGGATCACATGCCTTTTCTTCTTCCTAGTTATTTACTGCAAAGTTAAAACAATACTTAGTGCCGCAAAATTTCATTTTTAATGTGGGAGGAAATTTCCATATTAATTCCATCACCTAACAACTGCAGATATGCCTTCATGGACACTTGATACAAGAAGAGACAAGGAGGTGAAAGATGAATGTTCATTGCTGGTTTGAAGTTAGAAGTGGAGATACTGAAACTCAGAGGGTGAAATACTGACTTTGCACTCAGTCCGAATTTTGCCATGGATACCTTTAAGGCCAGAATGTCACCCAGGGGCTGTAGTTTCTCTTCCTAGAAGAACCCTTTCTTCCTCAGCAGCTTGTCCTTTTCCAGCACGTGAGGAGGCAGCTCCTTTTCCAAAGAACCAGGACACAAAATAAAAACAACCTCTCATGTAATAACTTCAATTGCAGGGAGACATAAATGCCTACTGTTATGTTGGGCATTGTCTACCGTAGTGAAACTTCTGTAGAAGGAACAATAGACACCATAAAGGTTTAAAAGCCCTATAAGAGTGATGAGAGCGAGCCAAAGCCTTTCATCTCTCAGTTGCTGGTTTTAGTAGTATCTGACTTGAAGGGTGTTGGAAGCTGTTGCCAGGTATGTGATTGCTCCCATGTTTTAGGAGAGGAGGCTTGTGAGGAGGCTGAAAGAGTTTACAGAGGTGTTGTAGCAACCATTTCAGGGCAGGCCTACATGTATGTGTTTTAGAGGAGAAGCAAGCTTACTCTGCCTGTGTTTATAATGTGTTTATGTTCTGCGTTATAGCCAACTCTATTACCCGTATTAACATGGCTTTCAAGGTGCTCTGAGCATGGACAGAGTGGGTTTGTGCCTGCCTGCGGGCATAACCACATTGATTTATGTTGGCAGAAAAGAAACCTTGGGCAACGGGAGTCGCTGCTCCTTGATTACAGCAGCTCTGTGCGTAGGAAGAGGTTGCACAATGCGCGGGTTCGCGGGATCGCTGCAGGGCTTCTCCTCTTCTCATAGCAACTACCGCACGAGAGCGTTAATCACAGTCCCTGTCCTGCTCACCTACGTGACCAGCTGCGCGCTTAAAAACGGCCATCCCTTGATGTTTAGGTTGCCTAGAAGATGTCCAAGGCCTTCCTGTCCACCCTGGTTGGGTTGTTGTAAGAATTCAAGGCTGGTTATATGGTTTGTGTGCACAGTTCCCAAGTTTCTTCACCTGCGGGAGGAAAGAGCAAAGCAAATGACTGATCTGACATAAGAAATTGTACTTAGGTAAAAAAAAGGGGCTTTTTAATATTGTTAAGGTAAATAGCTCATGAAAAACAATAGGAACAACAACAAAAGCAATAAGAGCGCCTTACTACTACTGCTAATCTTGTGCTTACTATGACACTGCTACCACCATAGATATATCTCTGGGTCAGCGGAGCAACAGGTTTAATAGGCAGTTTTTTTTCTGAAGAGCCTGTGAAGTTTGTTGATAGCTGGGTCTCTAGAAGCATCTGGGCAGATAAGCCTGCAGATAGCTATGGATTATTTTTTCTCATGCCATCCCATTATCAACATTTCTGGTATATCATCAACAACTCTGAGATGTCTTTAGCTCATAATCTGGTCTGGTTAGTTTTCATTTCTTTACAGCTCCCTTTGGCTGCCTTTGCAATGAGTTCTTTTGAACCTGCGGAAAATGATAGTCTGGTAACTGTAATGCAGCTGATGTTCTCGTGCACGCGCTCTCTCTCTTTTTTCTCATTTTTGAGATTTCCATTATTGATATTTAATTCTAGAAATTCATGGACAAATGGGGGTAATGCTTTTTAATCTAGGTACCTCACTTAGATTACTAAAATTATCCTTTCAATCTGTAACAGTAAATTGAAAGATGAATATATTGGTAATCATAAAGAATGTTTGAAGGATAATGATGATGGGCTGTGAGTATTTGGCAAAAGAGGAGTTATTTGAGGAGGTTCTACTAGGATAAGTGTGCAAGAGTTAATACAGGAAAGATGCAGGTTGGAAAGCTTGCTGGCATTAAGACAGCATAGATTGCAAATACTGTTTTCCTTAATGATTGTTCAGTGACCTATTTTCTTTGTGCCTGTGACACTTGAATCCAAGCAACGAGTCAGTCTTAAGAGTATATTATACGTGCCTTTCCAAACACTAAGATTGAAGGAATGTAGGCCTGGAAAGAACCTTCAGATCTTGAAAAGGTAGTCCAGCATCCCCCACTGAGATGGGATCACCTATCTCCAGATCACTTCCCACAGACATTTCTCACCTGCTCTTAAGAACCTGCAGTGAAGGAAGGAGATTTTGCAATATCGTTCTTTAATCCTTGCCAATATTTACACATCTTTGAAAGTTTTTCATTGTCCTTTCCAAAGCAGACAGAGAAGAATTGGTCTAGTCTCTCTACAACTACCTTTGGTGTACTGGAGGAGTGTCCTCAAATCTCCTCTCTGTCTTGTCTTCTAAACTGATGAAATCACAATCCTTTAAGCTTCCTACATGAATTTTGTTTTTTAAACTGCTTTTTTTTTTTCTCCCCCCTCTAGATGTTCTCCAAATGGTCTGTCTGCATCTCCTATTTGTATAGCTGAGATCATACTTAATCACTAATAAGATTTCATAGGAGGATTATTTGATGCTTTACGCAGTGCAGCCCACCTGCAGGTTTCCCCTTAGGCTCTGCTTTTCTTTCTGCAATGAGATGAGGCCAGCAGTATGGGGCCATCTACTTCTATGCACCGTCTCTCACCTGAAACCAAAGGAGAACTTTGCCTCAGTTTCCAACATACAGTTATGGTGAATGCCTGAATTTGCTTGCTGAAGCTTCTTTCATGTGGAGTAGTATAAAATGAAACTGGATTCCAGTTTAACACAGATGTTGTGAGATGAACAGTTTGGAGAGAGAGAGAGAAAGATGGCATTTTATATGTGTACCACCAAGTAGGTCAAGGAACTGCACCAAACTATTTAAAGCCATTGTATGGCCTGCTTGTGGTTAAGGAGTTAGAAATACCTATAATTTCTTTTCTATCCAACCCTATTTGGAAGATGTCTTTTTTTTTCCTTCTTCTTTTCTCCCTTCCCTCCCCAAAGCCTCATTTTTAAGCCCAAGCAAGGAGGAAGAGGAAGAATTTGAACCTGCTACAGTGCTCTTTAAATTCGGATGCAAGACCAACACTCTTCAGTCAGGAAGACAGTTTTTGGTGAAGCAGTTAAACTGAAGCAGTGGCATTTTAATTAAGATGAAGAATAAATGTAATGCACTGTGTTCTTGGGGACAGACTGCCTGGTGTGCTGTGTGCTTTATGCAGCAATTTGTAGCTTGGAGCAGGAATACACAATGGGCAGCCCCTTGGTTCTGAAAGCAATATCATTACTTTATGGTCTTCAAGTATTCATTTGCTAAACAAATAATTGATAAAATGAACAAGTGAAAGAGACACTGAGAGGGTGTGACCCAGTGCCAAGCACTGGTCTTCATGGCTGATTTTTAAATGCACTTTATGCTAATAGTGTTCACTTGGAAAAATTGTCCACTCCCTAACTTCTGCTGCTGAGTTTTTTTTTTTTTTTAATTGCATTCAGATGGTTGGACTGAAACAGCTCTAGGGTTTATATACAGATATCCTGCAAGTGCTTCTTTTCCCAGATCATCCTACCCAATTTTTCTAAGCCAATGCTCCTTTCACTGAGGCTGGGATCCAGGATTTCTTGAACTCCTACGTTTCTTAAAGGTCTGTCTCATACTATCAGGCACTGTTTTGCTGAAACAAATGCAGTTACAACTATCTAAACACACCGAGGATCTCGCCTGGAGCATTACTCCCCTCCTGGGCTGGGCTGTCTGAGTTAGGTCCTTGGTCTCTGTCAAACTTGTCTATGGAGGAGTCTATGTCTCAAGGCTTACCAGTACAAATGTGATTCTGGAAAGAAGGGCTGTTCCTGAATAAATGAGATGATAAAAGCAACCTTTTATTCCTGATGGAATGATCTTAAGAACTGATGGCTTTGTGGCATTTCAACAAGATATTCTATGCATAGTGGCTGCTGCTATCAGCTTTTCATACCGATGCCGAGATCCAGGGCAACTGGATTATTTAAGCAGTTTAACTGAAGTTGGTCTGTATGTGCAGTAGGTGGCCTTCAATGTGAAGATCTTCAAGACATCGGTTTCTGAAACAGTTGTTCTAGCACTTTTCAAAAGCACTGAATTTGCTTTACACAGGAAAAGAAGAACTTTTCATGCAGTCCAAGCAGAGTTTCTGTAATCTGAGTTATGCTCATAGCCTAACCAGAGTTTAAACTCCAGCTTCAAAGGAAGAAATAATTAAAGATGGAACACTATTCATCTTTTAAATAAAAGTGTTTAATTTCGATATTTTTTGTCTAGTTCCCTTTCTGTGAAAGGGATGTGCAAACAAAAGCTTTTCAGACACTGAAGTATTGTGTGATGACAGCTTTGCAACTATTTCCCCAAACAGTTATTGCTATGCAAAATGATAATACAGTGATGAAGGTTTAAAAAAAAAAAAAAAAAAAGAAATGTAATAGGTGTTGGAAGGCCATGTTTTCATATGAATAAAATCACTACTGCATCTGCCTTGTGATATTACAATAAGCTGCAGAACCAAGAGGAAAATTAAAGGATTACTTAAACCCAACGATAAACATGCAAATTAAAAGTCATCATTTTTAAATGAAGTCAGCCACTATTAAAATAAGCACAAAATTACATACTATTTTGTATGTGTGGTTTAGAGAATATATAGAATGTTAAAATTGAATCAAATTAAGAAAAACATTTTCCTAATGCAAGTAAAATATCTATTTAATTAGATCGTAAAGAAAGGAGATTAAAAGTAATATTTTGCAATACAGTAATTACTATTTTTCAGGAGTAGTCACGTTCCTGTGTGTTGATCTAAATTTAAACGTGATAGCAGATCTCTTCGGGGTCCTTTGTTTTGTTTGTGCCTCTAATTATTTTAAATCACTCCCATTACCTTTATTTTGCTTCCCTGTACGCCGTGCGCGCCGCGTGGCTGCTCGCGACGCTGCTCTGCCGGCTCCCGGGCACTGATCCTGGAGATCCGCTCGTCCCGTCTGGTCCTGAGAGGTTAAAAGCCAAATTGTTGCAGGGCACCATGGAGCAAGACAACAGGAAAGGCCGCGAAGCCGTTGGGAGGTGGGCTGAGGTGCTGATGGGAGCCTGGGATGTAAATAAACCAGATTGCTCTCATTTCCTCTTTCCACTGTATTATGCATTCCAATAGCACTATTCATCTTTATGACAGACACCTATTGCTTTAACTTTACTGCGGGCCACTGAAGTACATTAAAGTGGGCAGGAAATGGAAATAAATAGAGTTCAGCGGAGGCTTCAGAATAGCTAAACACACTGCAGTCATTTTTAGTGTGGGGTCATGTGTTCTTTAGCAGATCTGCCGTGTTTCCTCATTTTTGTTGTAAAGCCGGGCCCTGTTTAAAAGAGATGTGATATGCTTTCAAACTAAGTAAAAAAAATGGCTTAGATATTTTTTCTGACTCTTTAGGATAGCAAAGATGAAAAGAAATTGGCTTGGGTCTCAGCTAGGGTGTTAATGGGGAATGTGTCTGTGTGTTCCAACTCAGGACATGGATAAAGCAAGATATGGGCTTCAGGAGTTTTACTAGCTGGCAGCATGGGAGGAGGACCACAGGGTTTGGCTGAAATTAATTTTCTGCTTAAATGTAGTGAAACATTCAAGTAAGGAGGCCAGATGGAATTTGGCCTCGAAAACACAGTGTTGGTTTTCTAATTCATGCACATTTTGCCCGCTGTGGAAACGTGGAATGCTCTGTGCTCTCCTGCTTATTCAGAGGCTGTTTTCTAGCACAATTAAGTTATGATCACAAGTCCTAGCTGCTCTTAGACTTAATCAGTTGGGACTTCTCACGAATGCTGTTTCTGTGAAAGCTTTTGCATGTTTGTTTTTTCTGAATTGTTTATATTCTGATAAGAGACAGGTCAATAACCAAACGAATATACAGCATGAGCTACTTTAAGGCATTTAGCTCATATTTTTATTCCCTTGAGATAGTTAGCTTTATGGCAACTTTTTTGTTGTTGTTTAATTTAACTGTTAGCATTCTTCTCTCCCTAATTACTCTGATAAGTGTCTAGTTTTGCTCCATAATATGTTCTCTTTTCCTTTCTGCCAGCAACAGAGACAGTTGAAAGCAAGCACTAGCCTTCAAAATGTTTATCAATATAGAAGATATTAGTGGATATTCCACAATGTCATGCAGGATAAAAACTAATTTGTAAGCAGCACATCAGAAATCTGGAAAGACAATTAAGACAAAAAATCATTAACATCGATCCTTTTGCACTGGGAAAGTACATTCCTTTCTTCCAAAGCATCTTGTAAAAATGTTGTGTGCCCATGTCCATGCTTAAGGAAATATTTCAGTGTAACATTTAGCTTTTATTTCATTCTTTTCAACTATGTTTATATCAAGAATCTCATTTAATTCAGATATACTTGCATTGCACAGACTAGTGCCAGGCAGAATTGCAGGCAATTACTGCGGGTGGTTGCTGGCGGTCTGACTTTTCATCATTTGTTCGTCATCGTTTGTTCGCACTCTGCGGATAGTTCCTCGCTGAAAGGATTAGGTTACAGATGGGTGGGTATTACTTCACCGACTTCTTAAGTGAGAATCCAGATGCTTTTCCCCGTCCTCTCCATTTGCTGAGTTCGGGAGTTAGCAGTCAGTAGCTGCAGGTAAGATTAAAGCTTTTTGCCTTTATTTCTTTTTTGCAGTGGAGATGAGCTCTATTAGACTATTAAGTAAGGAAAAGACCCTACTGGAAAACTTTAAATACTTCGGAATTCATAAATAGAGATAAAATTTCCAGAAAATCTAAGTTTTGTTTTTTAAATGCATATCAGAAGAGTTCAGCTCCAGCAGAGTGTTTTGGCATTGGACTCTTTTGCAAACCTGGATATTATTTTGGTGCCTAAGCAGGATTGGGGCATTTCTGAGATGCTGGCTTTTGGGCACATCACAGTTGACACTGATATGTCTGTAGTTTCAAGGGCAACTGTCTCAGGTCACAGTATTTTGCAGTGGTGAAATGTGGGGTTTTACACAGGCACCACATCAGTATTTACTGAACAGCAGGAAAACTGCCTTTTTCCTTGCTGGATTTCCCTGTGAGGAAAGGCAGCCGCAGGGTTATCTGTCAGATAGAGACATGTGAATTAAAATGACCGTTTTCTTCTTTCGATTATAAGTCGCTGTCCGTGTTTTCCAATTTGAGCCGGTTGTTTTCCCACTGCAGGCTTCCAAGGAGAAGCCTCGAGGCAGACGGCAGGCAGCCCGTGCCGCGTGGAACCGGGCGGCTCTTTTGCCGGATGCCGTGGCAGGAGCGAGCTTGCCGTGCGTGCCGAGCTTGCCATCCTCCCGGGAGCGCGTGCACATCCCTTCCCCATGCTCATGCTCGTGCGAGTTGTCTGCACACACAAATACAATCTCCCAGGGGTTTGCCAAGTTTCGTGCATTGTAAGAAGCACTGAAAAGGCTGGAAAATTCAGACATTTCTGAAAACTTCTGCTTATATAAGCAGGTATTGTCTCTTGCCTTGACTTCTTGAGAGGCTTGCTGGGCTCCCTAGAGTGGTTGTCCTTGGCAGGACTGTTTGTTTTACTCTTCTGAGTCATGGTTGGCAGTTTTTGAATGGCTACAGCTTGTATACCACTAATAAACAGAGGATGAAATTAGGGTTTTGGGTTCTGTAGCCATTACTGCATGGTCACAGAATTTTGCTCTGAGCAGCATTTGGAAAGCAGGTGTGAGGAGCACAGCTATAGAGGAGCAAAGGAAGCATCCTCCTTGAAGCAGAACAGACTGCAGCGATCTTGGAGCTGCAGAACGAGGTTGAAGAGGCTTGAACGTAGCATGCCTGGTTTCAGCAGAGGTGCCTATCCCCTAGCATCCCGCGCGCCCGCCTTGCCTTTCCGTCAGCAGAACTGGAGCAGGGATCGCTTGAACTGCATCCCCTCTCCCACCAGTGTGCGCCGCACATTTGGCCACTTGCCTTTATTCTTTTCCCCCGTAAAATACGAGGGTGTAATGTCCACCCCAGGCTCTCTGGACAGTGGGGCCTCCAGAGCAGGCCTTCCCCAGTGCCGGGCAGTGCCACCATGTACTAAAACTGCTTTAATGGGGCTGGCGTTAGCTTTAAAGTTATGGTTAATGTTTTTAGCGGTACCTTGTGTTTCCTTTGCCCTTCATGCCTAGCCATTAGCCAGGTGTTCAAGTCGTCTCAGTGCCCAGCTGGTCCCTTGGTGAGGAGCTGGAGGGGAATGGCCATGGATGCAAACAGGCAAGCACAGCAATGGGATGAGTGGCTTGAATGGCTTCTTGTAACTGCTTGGCAGAATGCAAGCACTGGAAATTAGGGGGTGGTTTAAACCTCTGTGCTTATATGACTTTTTTTTTCTGTGATATTTTTAAGTAAGTATATATATATATTCCCTTTAATATGGTTTCCTCCCTGTTTCCTTATGTCTGCAACATGGGCCTGACTCTGATCTGTCTTACGCTGTAAACTCAGTTTATGGAACTAGAATTGAGGGGTCATTAATTTTCTTTACATCAAAAGGAGTTGTTTCTTTTAAATGAGGAGCCTGCTTCACCTAGTAATTCAGTTTAATTGCTTATTTGAAACTCTCGACATTTGATAGCAATTTAAACGTTGCCAGATGAGCCTCTTGCAGCCGGGACCTGCAGGTGCTTCCTCCTGTGCCCAGCTTTAATCAAGGGAATGAGCCCTGTGATGGGTCTGGCTGCGGCCAGGGTGGCACGGCCCTAAGAGCAGGAAAAGAGCATTTTTGGGGGCTGTTTGAATAGATGCTGCATGTCAACATCTGCAAGAATTTGCTCCGAGGGTTCCCTCTTGGAAACGTTTCTGCGGACTGTGGTGCTATTTGTTTTTCTTGGGAGACAGATTGCTGGGTCTCTGTTTTGCCTCAGGCTCAGTAGTGCTTGCAGCACTGATACTTTTATTTTTCTATCTAACTAATGCCACTTTCTCCTCAGAGGCTAGTAAGTTAGAAGAAAAAGCTCCTAGAATAGTACTTTTGCCTGACCAATATTAATTAATTTAGTATTACCGTCTTCTGGGAGATTTGGAGGGAATGAACTTTTGTGCTTAGGACTAGAAGCAAATGCCACAACTTCAAAGATGGTTTTACAGGGGTCTAAACCTCAATAAAGAGAAAAGAAACAAAAATTAAACTGTGCCTTTTATTTGGACCTGTAAGTCAGTGCACTAATGTGAATGCAACTTACTGTTCAGTCAGCAGCCAGGACTAGCTTGCTTTCACCTCCCCCTTTTTATTTTATTTTATTTTTTTTAAGTTGAGACTTTAAATAGTCATTTTTTTTTTTAAAAAAAAAGACTATTAAAAAAAAGGGTCATAAAATAGACCTTAATTTAGACTATTGTGAAAAAAGCAACTCTTGTTAATGATTTTTGGCTGGTAGAGTGATGTAATGCTGGATATACCCCTAAAGATTTTTATCAGAACAGGTCTTTATTTTGGGAGGCAGGTTTAAGAAGCTATTGCAGGAGTAGTCCAGGAGCTGAAAATAAAATAAAGTCCATGCATCCTCTGGACAAGGTGGGAGTGTTTTAGGACTTTATAAATTGAGAGCAAAGGGAAATACCACAGTTGAAAGAGAATAATAAGCAAAGCCAAAGCACCAGTGCCAGGACTTTTTAAGAGTTTTATTGATGTGTGTTATAATTAAAACCAGAATTAGTTAGTTTTCTAATAGGATACTCATTTCCTAGAGAGCAATTGCAGTTTGGCATAAAGTAATACACTTTTTAAAATGAGGGCTGATCAGGGGATACCGAGCATATGTAGTATGGCTGACTTATTAGCTGTGCCTGCCCTCGTTATTAACAAGCAAATTAAATATTTTCACTTAAAATAATTAAACAAATAAACCTTTTGGCTGCCCTGTGATTTCATTAAAACCTTAATTGTTTGGAGAGCTCAACGAGAGCGTGTGAAGTTGGTCAGTTTTACTGCTTGGCATCAGTCTTGATAGCAGATTTACAACACAGCTGGATTTAATCTCTTGACTAATCTCTACAGTAGCTGGTTGGGGATGGGAAGGTGTTTGTGTGTTTTAGGAGATAGGAAACTCTATCTCCCAAATGGAAACCCAGTGCTGGGTTTTAAAGTGCTTGGGCAGCCTTAAAGTGAACTAGCCAAAGGGGAGGGGAAGAGAAATTGCTCTGTGGAAACAAAATAGGTGTTGCTTTTAAATCAGCTTCATGGTGTGCACATTGTCACACCTTCACACATGGCCGGAGGCTCAAATCTATTTTTCATCAAAGCAACTCTGGCAGAAGGGAATATTGCCACCCTCTGGGTCACAAAGAGCAGAAATAAGGCACATTGCTTGTCAGAGAGTCAGCTGTGGGCAGTGCCACCTAAACTGTTTCTCCTGCCACTTGATTAGTCCTCTCTGAGGGTGAGGATAACAGAAGGTTTACTGGGTCATGCACTGATTTTTTTTTTTGAATACTCTGAGATCTAATATGGGTTTAAAATGGTGGTTTGGCTTTGAGATGCATTACCGTATTTGTAGGGTCAGCATCAGCCCTAACGTCCCTGGGCACGAGAAGCACACGGATAGGTATGATGTCTCAAAAGAAGGGTTAATTAGCTGAGTGACTCATTAGTGAATGCACTGCAAGCCCCACAGGTAAGTTCTGCTGATGATTTCCTTGCAGGACCTCATACAAATGAGTCTACTTGTGGTTTATTAATCAGCTGTTACTTGCAAATCTTTTGGGGGTGTTCAGAGAAACCTGAGAGTTGCAAGGACTCTGCTGGGCGAAGATCAAGTCACTGAAAATTCTTTTTCTTTCTCTCTCTATGTATAAATATACATATATATGTATATATATATTTTTTCTGCTTGCCCCTTCTTTAGGACCCACGATTATCAGCTTTAATTTTCGACAAGCTTCAAGTGCCTGACTACTTACAGAAAAACAGGAATGAAGGAGAGAGCCGGTGTGAAACCTGCGCCACTCACCTGAACCAGCTGAAGCAGGAGGCCTTGCAGATGGTCCACGCGCTCAGCCAGGCCGGCCACGCCGAGGCGCCCGAGCCGGGTGCCGCCGCCGTCACCAGCATGGTGCCCCGCATGGTTGCCGTCTCGGTGCAGCTTGTGGCTGGGCCCGTGGGCAGGCAGCCTGGGAAGTCGCCGAATCTCTTCTCTGGGAGCGAGAGGAAGAAGGGCCTGGGCTGGCCTCAAGGCGGGGGCAGTTTTCCCAACTCCAGCGTTCAAGTCACGGTGGCCCCCAGCGGTCTCAGCAGCGCCCTGAGCTCCGTGACCATCCAGGCTCAGCAGTACCTTGAGGGCATGTGGAGTATTTCTAGGGTGAACAGCTTCCTGCCTCAGGCTTGTCTAGTAAGTAGCCCTATGTACGTGTGTGCGCGTGTATACTGAGAGACAAAGATAAGATTTTGTATGTGTACATATATATCTCAGCGGGAATCAGCTAATCTCTTTTAAACCACGTTTCAAGAACGGAGGAGCTGTAAAAGCGCTGTGAATGATGTTCTCTCAGGTGTCACAGAGAATTGGCTTTTTTATCTCGGGTGGTGAGATCCTTCCCTCAGATGCCTTTGCACCTCTTAGCTTCATGTATGCAGGTGATGTTGTTTGGTTGTCCCGTAGCTGGTGACCACTTCAGAAAACATGAAAGGTTTGTCACAGGAAACTCTGGGAGCTGTATGGAAGTTACATCAAAGGTGAACTCGACCCTCAAGTCTAAGGCTGAATTTCTAAGGCTGTGTTGAATTCGTCGGTGGATGCTGTTTCTACGCTGTGGTAGAGAAATTTAATCTTCAGGTTAAATGTGTTGCAAAACAGTTGGCTCTAAAGAAGGAGGATGTTCAAAAGGTTACTACAACGGCATATCTCTGTAAATGCCATTGCACTTAGATTGTTAAGTGCTGTGAATGTTGAATCAGGGTATTCTGTATTCACTGCGTGCTTTTAAAACACAGATCATCCCTGTGGGGAAGCAAAAAGCTTTATAGATGGCATGTTACCTTAAGAAGCAATTCATTACGGATTTGTGATTTTCTGTGCAGATCTTTGGAAGGCTGCTAGGAAGAAGAGGATATAGTGATTCTTTTTGACTGAGACTTATTCCTAATCTGCTTCCCCTTGACAGTGAACGAGGAGTGCAAAGAGACACTGTGCTGCTGCTGTTGATGGCTGGCAGATGATGTGTACAAATAGCAGCTCTCAGCTTGTCACTTTAGACATTTGTGGTGCATTTTGCAACACCAGGAGCATTGGTGCTAGGCAGCTTTAAATTTGATATAAATACCTAATATACAATTTCATATACCTAAAATTGCTTCATGGCTTTGAGATGACTGAGCTCCAAGATCGTCCAAGATATTTAAGAGTGCTGTTGTGTAACTACTTTTACAGGGTAATGCTTGCCTTTGCTTCCAGTAAAGGCTTGGGGAACTAATTCTTCCTTCTGGTATGTCTCACTTGTATGGAAATATGTGAAGGCACATATAGCCCACTTTTGAAGGATCCCCACGTAAACCCAGTGTATCTTCACAGATGTCGCATTGCTCTCTGATCAAAAAAGGAGAAAAAAGCCTAGCCAGTTCAATTCTTAATGGTATTTGGGGAATGTCTATAACAAGTGTTGTTCTGTAAAACGCCTTCTCTATGCATTGGGCATCACTGCCCTTGTGAAACATGTGACATTATTGTATCTTTAAAGTTCTGTGTTTATCACAGAATCAGAAAAAAAGGGAAAGTTACTGGCTTAAAAAGCCTGCACTTTTCATGAGCAGTATTTTCGTTTTCCTTGTCTGCCCTTACTGTTGTCTTAAATATTTCATTAGCACCCAGCTCCAGATTTTTTCCTGCTTAACCATGCTGACTGATAGATGTGGTTTCCCCTAACCACTGCATTATTCTATAATAAAATTGAGTTACCTCGTCTAACCCCTGTGAAGAAAAACCACATGTATATAATGCAACAGAGCTTAAGTATCATCTAGAAATGTACAAAAATCAGTAACCTGATAAACAGTGACCTTTAATTAAGGACAAACACTCTTAGACTGAGTGTTGGATACTGCTTGGATGTGATCCAGGTAGCTACAAGGTCAGTTTAGATTTACAAACAGTTTCTGGAGAGAAGCTAGGATTTTTTTTTTTTTTTTCTCAAATGTGATTGCTAGAGACTTGTGTGCATCTCTGCCCAAATTCTGCTTTCTCTGGCTCTTTGAATTGTCTTATTGACTTTTTACATCGGGAACCTCGTGTCTGGTGAAGCTGTTTGTGTAAGGCAGAACATTTTCCCTTGCCCAGTGCTTTTCACAGGAGGAATCATAGTGCTGGAAGAAGCAGCCTGGGCACTGCCTGGTCTAGCCCTTACCCAGGACAGGGCATTCTTGTTCAAAACTTGTCTCAGCTAATAGTTATGCAAAGATTTCCCAACTTCTGCTGATTGCCAGTTCTGATGTTAAATTTCCTTTCCTGTTGGAGGGATTTTCTTGTTTCCTTTTTAACCAATCTCTAGTGCTGTAATTTAAACCTGTTATTGCAGTTGCCAGTTGGTGGGCACAGAGAAGAGTTTATTCTGTTCCTCTTAATAGCTAAGCTTTATGTATTAAAAATTGATTATTGTGTTTTTCTTTAGTCTTTCTCTACATTAAAAAAGAACAAACACTAAAAAATCTAAACCTTCAGCCTTTCCTTGTTGGTCATGCTTTGTAGACTTATGATCAATCCTGTAATTTTTTCTGAATTGTCACTTCTTGGCACATACCCATCTAACTAGCAGGGCGCTCCAAATTGGATATGTTGTTCCAGATGAGGTCTCACCAAAATGAAGAGATTGGTGGATGACCCCAGAGAGTCATTCTTCAGACTCTGGCCTTTCACTGAAATCAAAGAAAACCTCAGTGTTGCAGCTGTGCAGCGGATCTTCAAAATATAGCACCAGTGTAGTCAGTGGAAAACATAATCTAGTCTATTTATTTCCATCTGTGCTTACATACATGATTTTGGACATTCTTTAAGTTGGAGATGGTGTTTAAGATTATCTTTATTAAGATTTTAAGAAAAATGCTAGAGCAAGGAAAACCTAAATGATAAAAAGGCTAACGCAGACTCATGAAGAATGTTAATTATTATGTGTAATGTGATTGCATCTTGGGAATTCTTGACTCCTTTAAACAAGATACTGTGGACAAAAAAGATGGCCCCTGCCCCAGGGCGTTTATACTCTCAGTTGTGATATTAGTTATTTTGAGTACTCTGTAAAAACTGCTATTTCATTCAAAAATCTGTAGCTGTCCCTTGTTTCCTTATGAGAGATCTCCTCTCAAAATGAGTCGTTCCCACCTAACAGTTCAAGTACTTCCCGTCTGTCTTGGTGGTTTAACTCGGTGCCCCGGGTGGAGTAAGCATGACTCATCTTCCAAAGATTGGAAGGCAGGCATAGATAAAGGCTGGGATTCGTCTCAGCTATTTTTAGCTGCCAAAAAGACAGATGTTTATTCAAAGGTAATTACCCAGGCTTCCTTTATAGTTATGGGAGAGCAACAGCCATCTCCACGAGACACTTTTTCCTTCTCTCCAAGACATCTGTCTTGGCTTGACTTGTCTGCTGAAGGTGCCGTGAAGGTGCCAAGAAGCAACACGGTGGTGTATGTCTGCCACACCACACAGGACCCAGCATGTGCTACCATTTCTCCAGGGACCATATTTTTATATATGGTTAGTTTTAACAGTGAAGGTATTGGAATTGTTTGACAGAAAAAAAAAAAAAGAGATAAGATTTCTTCTTTTCACATTTTCCTTCCCAAGCTTACATGTATTGCCTCCTAATGTCACTCAGGTTTGCAAAGCCACAGCTGGGCTGAGTGCTTTGGTTCAGGAATGCAGAACGTTGCATGCTTTTCGAGATCCATGTTTGGATCTCAAGATTGAAAACACGTTGTATAGATTCTACATTTTTGGAACAGGAATGTGTCTTTGAAGTGTAGTGTGGGTGCTGCTCAAATCAGAATAGTAACTGTGGGCTTCAGGAGCTGTGGAGAACAGCTGTAATGGAAGATCTGAGGGAAGGTCCAGGAGGGGAAAAATGAGGAAAGCATCCAAAGTGCAAAAGGGGAAGAGTGTAATCAGCCACTTTAACCATGTGGCTTCTGGTCGAAAAAATACAGATAATAACCAGTAGCACTAATAATAGTTTGACCAGACAGTGAGTGCTGTAAAGGGAAGAGAGCTGATGTGACTCTTGTGACAACTGATTCGTAGTGGACCACTGACAACTTTATTTAATGAACAGGTTTTGTTTTTAGCATTAATGCATTTAATTCTAGACCTGACCATTGAATACAGGTTACTACTCAAATGAAGCACAGCATATGTTAGCAGTGCTCAGCATTACTGCTCAGTTTAATACAAAATCAGAGTTGCTTCTTAGTTGCATTGGAATTTGGCTGAGATGTTAAATATTAAAATGACTGAAAACACATTGTACACTTACTAGAAGTATCTGCATGTGTTGCTTATTTTGGAGAAAAGAGGTCCAACAGTATGTTTTCAATTGACTGTGTTATGTAGTACTGAATACTAATAAAAGTGGTAGCATAGCCATCCCATGTGCTGGAAAAATGTTGCAGTGAAATAGAGCTTGTTTGCAAATTGCTTTTTCTTTCATCTTATGCAAAAGAAATCCTTGCCACATTATTTTTCTAAATCGCGTATAAACAAATGGTACTGGTTATAAGGCAAAATATTCTGTTTAGCTCTTTGCCAGTTTCTAAGTTGCTTTCAAATCTTAAAAAATGCACTGTTAGGAAATTGAAAAAGTTGGAATATTAGAAAATATTAGAAAAAATGCATTTAAACTTTTAAAGTATATGTATCTAAAATTGTAAACTTATGGGTATTCCAATGTGTGTCCCTCACATTAATCAAAAATTTTCAGTTATATATATGTTTATGACTTGATTCAGTGTCGGAGGTCAGGGTGGGGATCCTGATACATGTAAACGGGTGTGTATACTCTGAAATTAAAGGAGTTATGGTCGTTTATTTTTATGTGCAAAATCTTTGGAAGTTATTTTAGTCACAGTTCAAAGTATCTTGTCATTCTTAGGAATAAATCTTCTACTTAAGCTAATGTAATCCAAAGGGATTTGTCTGAGGATACAGTTCAGCCCCTGTTAAATTTCTCCAAATCTGCTTTGTTTGTTTTTAATGAAGATGACTTACATTTTGCTTAGAAGATATAAGCAAAGATATAGGACTGTGGGAAACGGAAGAATGACAAAAGTTACTTCCCAGCATTTACCTTTGTACAAAAGTCACACAAAACGGATTTTTAAATTAATTTTTAGAATCTTTCTTGATCACTTTTTTTGTGACCTTTTGTTAGTACAGTGTGGGAAATACACTTGGGGATCCCATAACGAAACACATTTGACAGGGTGCTGTGACTGTTGCTGTTGTCCATGAGTCAGCTGGGTGGCTTTGACCACTGGGACATTTCTACAACTCCATATATAAAACTGTGTCTTTGCAGGAGATAGTAGCAAACCTGGCGCTACCAGTGGGGCTGGGACTCCATACGGGTTTTCCCGTTATCCCATTAACTCTAGTTGTGCTGCTGCTACTGGTCTTACAGAGGGAGCACGTAAAGGAAGGGGATGTCATGAAAAAAAATCTTCCAAACTGGTGTTGGTTATTCTTATGAACAAGTCCAAGCAGCAGCAGGAAAACTTTTGATCCAAGTTGTTAAATCCTACTGCCCATTAACCAATTTATAGCCACCCAAAAGACCCTTCCTGAGGCTGTTGCCTTGCCCAGCACTGTGCAGCTTTAGCAATCTGAGAGGAGGGGGCCACGTGGGGAGCGACGGGGATGCCACCTCCTTGCGTTCAGGTCCATGAGTGACACCCAGCCCCAGCTTAGCAGATGAAGTTAGTCTGCAATTAAGCAAGGTTAGACCTGCCACCTCAAATGTGCATATGAAAACATAGCCCTATGTTTTGTTCAATTGCTAAAAATGCCTTTTTTTTTTTTTTAACATTACCCCCAGTGTAAGATCCTGACAGTCAAGATAACCTCATCTTTCCTCATCTTTTTTTTTTTTTTTTTTGAAGTACAGCCCAGTGAGCCAGGATAAAACAGTAAGGATTGGCATAAGAGGCATTGTAAGCAAGACGAAAATGAGCATTTTCTTGGATGGGGGTGTGGATTTTATCTCTTAATGTTGTATGTTTGACACTTGTGCTACTGGGTCAGTTTTACCATTGTGGAACAGGATAAGGAGTATTCTCAGCATTCAGACCTTCGTGCAGCTCGAATTACCACCTGAAAACACAGCTCTTTTGATCCTTCACTCCTCCAGGCTACGCTGTAATTATTCTAGCTCTCACAGGGAGGCAAGTCCAAACTAGTCTTTGTTGACAACCGAAGTCAACAAGCAATAATGAAGAATGTTGGCCCAGACTTCACCTGTACTCATCAAGGGTAGATTTAAGACAAGCAGACTTTAGAGGTTATTTGCAAACGATAATCTGTAGAAGTGAGCTTTGTTGTGTCTCATCTTATCTCAAGGCCTGTTGCTGAGGCTAATTGCCTTCAAAACTTCCAGATACGCTTAGTGTAACTTCCTGAGCAATGCCCTGAAAATACCATGGGAGTGCAAACTTTTCCATACAAAAGTAGCAGGGGGAGATAGGTCCATGGGTCTTTCTCTTATCCACCAACTATGTTGTAAGATATACCTTAACATAGAAAAATCCTCCCCCCCCCCTTTTTTTTGCATTCTGTCCTTTTTTTTTGATTGTCTTATCCATTCACCCAAGAAACTTCAATTTCTTTTACTTCCCACTAGTCCATTTATGCTATTCTTATGCTCCATTCTGAACTCTCCAGTAAACTAACTATTAATCAACACACCTCTTTTTTTTTTTTTCCTTTTGGAAATGGCCATAGTTTTTGTCTGGACCTCAGAAGAGTTGTCAGATGTTTGAGAAAAGGTCTTTTTTTTTCTTTGTGTCTAATTCAGAAAAACTTTCATGACTTTCATCACGCTTGCTTTGCAACAGCAACCTTGGGTATTGCTGGTGGACTCCGACAGAATGATGTCTTGTGATTTCAGAAGTCAGTGCAGCAGGAAACCAGACAGATGTGCTCACTTGGTCATGTGTAGGTTGGTGGAGGAAAAGTCTTTCACAACAGTCTTGTCTATGCAAATGGGAAGAATTGATCTATGTGGCTGCGCTTGCAATGAGAATTGCCTAGTTGCCCTGCTTGGTTAAAATGGGATTGAACATCGTCCATTTTTTTGAAAAACACTTTAAATTTAACATTTGTTACATAGGTTGAGTACTAGAATTGTGACATGTCCAGAGAGGGGGGCTCTGGGCAGTCAGAAGAGCAGACTGGGCACAGTGTGCCCATTGCTGGGACACCTCCAGCTGTCTGGTGGCATGAACGGCTGTGCATGTGGCAAATATTGATGTTCTGTGTTATTGACACTAGAATCGCCACTGAGTGTAGCTTTTGAAAAGATGTTTTAAAGCTATCGATAGAAAATATGTCTATATTTCAGTTTCAGCACTTGAGTGAGAATTTATGATGTATAGATGGAGTTCATAGATGTTTCAAGTGCTTCATATGTGTGTGTATAATGGAAATGGATTGCCACTTTACTGAACATAGTATCAAATCCATCTGTTAATTGAAAAAGATTTTTCACATTATTGCTAATGATGTGACACAGTTTTGTTAGAGATGGTGCATAAAATACTGCTAGTTGAAAAGGCATTAATGTATGCATTTAAATTCATTTTTTTCATTTATATGCACTATTGATTTTATTTCATTGTTGGGAAGGTAATGGATTTATAATTAGAATACAGTCACCATAATCAATGATGAGATTATTAGAGTTATAAATAGAACTTTAAGACTACGATGAGGTAATTTCCCAGTATAAGAAAGGATCAATAGTTAGAGGTTTGCTTTGAATCTTAAAGTAGAACTTGTAAGATTCAAGTGTAAAACATTTTTAGGGAAGTGAGTCTGTATAAATTGTAGAAATTGATGTTGTGATCAGGCGTTTTCCAAACTTGGCAATTAAGCTACTTCCACAGTATTTAAATTTATTCTAAGTTTGGTCCTTTCCAGGGCTTTTCCAGCTTTTTAGTTACTAAAGGTGCATGGAGTTAATACCCCTGACTTTGTATAGCTGGCAGAGCCCCCAAACTGGGTGAGTTTGTTCTTTTCTGATCCTGATCTTTGAAAGAAGCATTCGACGGTGCCATTGAGCAGGAGGCCACCAATGGGATTATTTTATTTATTTATTTATTGGTACTGTTGGGCAATGGGTCTACCATCCAGAACCTCCCCCTTCCACTTCTCAAACTCACAGTGATGAGTGTGAGAGAGAAGAAAGAAAGTGGAAGGTTGAAGAAGGGGAGTGGAGATCCATGTAATGACTGACTTGTGAAGTGTCTAGGGTAGCTCTGTGCAGAGCAGCTATGTGAGAAACCCCTTCACACTCTTACCAGCTTCTCCTGGTGACTTTGAAGTACTTGCAAGGGCCTACAGAGATAGCCCAACTTCCTACTACTATATTAAGCTAGAACTCCAGCATAGAGATTGGGTGGGAATAATAAGAACGTAAGAAAACTCAGAGCCCCAGCCTATTTAGTCTCTCCCTGTGAAGCAGTTGCTCCATCCCCTTGATCATTTACTTGCTTGTCTCTGTTTTTTTCCTTCTTCACTACCTCCATTTTGAGACGCTGGATTAGAACTGCACTGGTACTCAATATGTGGACACCCATCTTGTTTTCAGTCCCTGCCTCATGGTGCCCAAGGCTTGTTTTGGTGGTATTGACTGCTGCTGCCTGTTGAGCTGATGATTTCAGAGAACTGTCATTGACTCCTAGATCCTTCCTGGATTGCAGCAGCATTTAGGTGTGGTTTAGATTATTTTTCCCTAAATATATGATCCTTATCTATGTTGAACCCTGAGTGGACATTTTTTTGGCTGCTCAAGTTTGAGAAGTTCTTCCGGAATTTCTCATCATTGGTGTGGCATTTGACTACCTTAAAGAGCTTTGGGACATCTGCAAACTTGGACTTTTTTGCTCTAGTCACAGTGAATCATGACTGCTACGTGACTTTAGGGTGGGGAGTAAACAGCAAGTCAGCAGTGAACATGAGCAGGGAAAAGGAGTAGCACAACTCAGCTCCTTCCCAAGCTTGATGCCTTTCAGCGGTTATCATATGGTCTGACCTGTCACAGATTTAGCACTGCCCCTTGAGTTCACCTATCACTGAGTCTCGTGCTGTAGATTTGGGTGTATTGAAGGCTCAGTTCACACTTCATACCTTTAGGGCTTACACCTTTTAAAGCAAAATACTAGTCAAGGGGTACCTTGCACTCGGTAGCAGACAGGGAAATTGGTCCCAAAGGGTGTTATCTTTAGAGTAGCTATACTTAATATATAGAAAGTCTGAGCATGATTGAAATAGAAATTAGGTATGACAATCTCCATCTGCCTTTGCCTTTTATTTGCTGGTAATACATTACAATTATTACAATATAATAATTATAGTAAAGTTAGAATAGCAAGGACCTGTAATCCTTGGGAATGTGATTAGCCCACTTGGCAGAATGGAGAAAGCAAGGCACAGTGAGATTTTAACTGAGTTGCCTAAAATTCTAGAGAAATCTCGTGGCCATCAGGAAGGCAACACAAACTCTTCTTGTTCAAAGTTCTGCTCCTGTCCACTGTTTGTCTTTTGTTCGGAGACACATCTGGCCTTTTGAAACTGTCCTAATAGAAAGCATTTGTCTCTTTGTAGCAAAACAAATCCTAAGCTGGTTGAAATTTGCATTATTATGAGCTTGCTAATGAATTCCTTTGCCAGCTCCTATCAGTGCTTGACAAAAAGCAGGGATTCAGCTGTATATTTGCCATTTGAATAAACAGTTCATTTTTAATTTTGACCACAATGGTAAATTGAAACACCCTAAGCAGTACACAGCTATATTTTTTGGCTCTGGCTTCGAAAGCTGTAACTGTTGTAATACGTGTCAGCAGGGAGGGTTTAGAGCAGCATTTTCTGATGCTTGCCCGGAGGCACTAGAAGAAACAGTTCCTCTACTCTGGTTGTTTTAAATCCACAGCACATAAAATGTCAAGATATGAGAGTGCTTGTGTGTGGCAAGAACTACCTTTTTGCGAGTCCTTTTTATGTTTCCCTGGCTTTCCAGCTGGTGGGCTTACATGTGCAGCCGGGAGGGAGAAATTTGTGTGATTAGTGGTCAGGTAGCTGCGAAGGAGAAAAGGTGGAGGTGAAAGAGCTCTTGCTGCCATCCCAGGTGGCTGGAGTTGTCTGTGTTGATGCAGAAGCTCTGGATGGCGAAACCCATTGAATCAGAGAGGACAAGGTCATTGTAAATGTGTGAAACGGCAGCAAAGGGGCAGCAGGTTCATCGCTGCCCCACGGCATCTTTGCACTAGCCAGAGCCCTGGTTTCCCAGTGCAGGAATCTTGGCAGCCTAGAGGAGGGGATGGGCATGTCATGTCAGGGATGAAGGTTGCCTGACCAAGACCTGCCCACAACCTTCTTGAATCTTCTGGGGACTGAGGAGCAGAAAGAAGGGAGGTCTGAGAGCAATTTTAGAATAAGGCCCAATGTGTGCGTGCTGCACGTGCTCTCGTGATTTTTGGCAATGAGGATCCAAACCCTTAACCTATGTTAGGAACCCTCATACTAATTCAAAAAGCAAGGGCCCTGAAATTGCTTGTGAATCTCCTATGTGGCAGGAGATTCTGCCTTCCCACAGCTTTCTCCATCTGCCCCATTTTCAGAGGTCAGCAGTAAGCCAGGCACTAGTAGCTCTTTTAGCTGAAACCCTGTTTTGGGGGAAAAGGATGGAGCCTTTGACTTGCATCGAACCCGCGATGCACACGAATGTCTGAAACTACAGGTTTATATGCAGATTACTGGACATGGCATTCTTGTTACCACATTACAGTTATAAAGTGACTACAGTAGTGTATTGTAGTTATAAAATGTCCTAATATTTTATCATGAGCCCCAGTAGAAACGTCGTTAACTGGTAGTAAAAGGTTTATCCAGAACATGTTTCTGTTCAGCCTGGCTTATACTGCTCTGTTAGCTTTACATAATGCTGTTCTGTCTGAGAAGGGGACATTTAACATAGAAGAGGTATATGCAGGATGTCATCCCCACTTGGGAAAAGGAGAGTGGTTAATGTGAGCATCAGCGAGGTAGAGATTTACATCATGTTTGTTCCAGGTAGCAGGAGTGGGGCATAGAGTCTTAACATGAATCATTTAGGTAGAAAATTATTTATTGTTATATATTGTTATATAATAACATATAATATGCAAACTATAGCTTTAATATACTGTATAATTGTTGCATCAAGCAATTTTTATTGTTTAATTAACTGTGATATTCTAGTTTGAAAGTGAACAATGGTAAGTTAGAGCAAATCCTCATAATTTTGTATCTCTTCCTGCAAGTGAAAATGGTACTAAAAAAAAAAAAAAAAAAAAAAAGCCCTAGTACAGAGGCTTGGTGTTGCTACAACTTAATGTGCAATTCTCCAATGAAACTCTGCTAAATGCTTTTGTTAGGGGACAATGTATAGGAAACAAACCATATTGCATTCTGACTAATTATGCAGATGTGTGTTAGACATATGGATGTAACTTCATGGATGTTAATCAAAACAAGAATAAAGTCTGATGCTTTTGAAATTTTCTCCATCCCCTCTTCTCTGAAGCTGTTTTTTATGCTTATGTTTAGCCATCATATCAGACTATTTTGCAACTTTTGCAACTTTCTTTTCCCTTTTTTTTGTTTTCGTTTTTTCACCATTTTAGTGGTGTTCATGGATTGATTTATTTCTCTCTGTGTAGATTTATATATATATATATATATATATATTTTTGCTTGCTTGTCAGCAAGCTTCATTTTTGCATGAATTAAGGGCACTAGCTTGGCTTTTTTGGCTCCCTGCACAAAGGTCAATGCCCAGAGAGTAGAAAAATTCAGGAAAGTAGAAACATTATGGCTCAATTTTTGGCTTTGGACATCCAACTTGTTAAGAGCTTGTTCGGGTTGTAATTGCCCCTTAGGAGGGGAACGGCTTGACAGAGCATTGTGTACCTGGAGATTTAATCTATGGCAAATTTATTGGCAATGTAATTTGGGACAAGCCCGACTTGTCCAAACCTGCGCAGATGTTTCCTGCTGCTTGGTCATGGAGGGGAGCCTTCACGGTGGGATTTGGAGATGGGACAGGGACTGTCAAGCTCCCAGAGTTTTTGTTTCGCACCTCCTGGCACCCCTATGCAGGGATGCAGAGCCCCGTCGACTTCTCCTGGGACAGCAGGGATGAGACCTTATAAAGTAGTTCTGGAAATCCACCCCTTGAGAATTAACCGGTTTCCAGAGGGTTAATGACTTCTCTCCCTCCCACCCTCCCCATTTTTCTTAGAAAATTAAGAACCATTAATCTCTGCATGCAGAGGCCTATGACATTTAAAATATTCAATGCAGTCAGTAACACTTTATAATGACAAGGTCGTGATTTCTGCATTTGATCATGAGTGATTTATGAAAATGTAGTAAACAGTGAAGCACAGTTCCCTTTCAGCAGCATTCTGGCGGCTGCTCCCTGTGCAGACTTGCGAGCTTTTCTTAATTTTTATTTTTCAAAACATAAAAAAGGCCCTGCAAAGCTGCTCCCATTCCTCTGGAGAGTTATGTTTTCCATGCATAATCCCCAGGAGAACGTGGTGTGGACTGAGATGAGGGAAGTGCGTGAGGCAATTCCTGCATTAAACCTTAAAACAAAGTCCCTTTTGTCTTATTCTTACTCTTCAGGAGCCATAAGTGAAGCTGACACTGCTGTGTGGCAAAGTGGAGCGTCCAGGAGGGTCCCACTGTGTGTGCTTAGTTTTCTTACCTCAGGGCAAATGACTTGGACCTGACAAACTTCCTCATACCTGAACTGGCTTTTCTTGAACCAGCAGCAGTTCTGGTCTGCGACTGCAAAGGCGGATAGAGCCGTCCGTCTTGATGCTTTTGTTTCATCCCTGTTTCTCTGTTATTCATGGTTTCTCTGTGTCCCCAGAATTGTCTCTGCTTTTCCGTTCTCTCGGGGTGCTGCAGGTTCTGCTTCTAGGCTGATGGTGCTGGTGCCTCATCGTAGGCACTTGTAGATGCCAGAAATCCCATTTTCCTGCAGTGCTGTAAGAGCTTAGGAGTTTAGGAGTCAAGGGGTGCCCCTGGACGTCTCCCTGGGCAGGGCAGGTGGCTGTGCGCCTGCTAGGCCCCAGCGGTACACCGGTGAAGCCACCTGTGGAGACACGGACCTGGGACTGACAAGCGACATTAAGAGAATGGGCAAAAAGGGAACATGGTGGCACTTCACCATGTAGTCATCTGCTGAGTCACTTCAGGAAAGCTGATGTGAGCTTCTAAATTACTGAGCCACGCTGATGTATTGCCTTGCCTAGGGATGCAGGCAGGAGTTCTGACCCTGCCCTGCTGATCAGTGGAGAAGGGCAGGTGTCTCAGAGCTGAAGATGGTTGTACCAGAAAAGGATTGCACTTTGGATGGTGCAAGCAGTCCCTGAAATGAATCCTCGACTTGGAAGAACTTTTTCAGCTCTTTCCAGCTAGTCAGTATGTAGCCAAATCGATGCTACCTCTGTGTTTAAGAATGCTAATTGAGGAATTGAAGGATAATGTAAAAGAGAGGGATTGTCTGTACCTGTGCTGTCTTTGGATCTAAGAGGGATTGTCTGTACCTGTGCTGTCTCATCTATTAGTCTCATATGCTGTGTTTTTTTTCCCTTTCTAAGTGCAAGGACACTTGCACTTTTTACCCAAGGACAAGTGCCTTCTCCTTGGATTCCACTCATCATCTGTTGATGTGAATATCTCTCACAGAGCTGAGAGTAAAACTTCTGAATTCATCCAGAAATTGCAGTTTGAGTTTTCAAAGGGATTATCGATTCTAGGAATGGCAGTTTATGGACATCCACCTTGAGATAGCTTGGGTAGAAAACTGATATTTGGAAGGTATTAAGCCTCTAGCATCTGAAAAATTATGTTTGGCTTGGTTATTTCCAGTTTATCTACCTGATATTATGTCCAAAACTACTAGTGTCTTTTAGAAATGCAGGCCTTTATGTTCCTATGGGAATAGAAAGTGGAGTAAAAAACATGTGTGTTGTCCATTGCTCATTCTTTTACTAAACGGGAATAGCTATTAAGGGAGTACAGCTGCCAAAAGATGAGCAGAATGGTTACAAAGAAAAAAAACGGTCTGTGTGACAGATTACAGTGAGTTCTTACAAATCTGTTACGCTATGCTGTAAAACTCCGTGTAGGATCATGTTAACTCTACAGAATTCACCTTTACCTTTAGATTATGAGGTTGTTATGGTGGAGTATGATTGCTTAGAAACCCTCTTCTCTTTTTTGTTCAACATTTCACTTCAATATATGGTTTTC
>NW_010577480.1:360683-381130 GCF_000705375.1 Tinamus guttatus | reverse complement strand
TGTAAATGGTTAAAGATAAATGAATCCACTCCAAAGAATCTAGACTGGATAGCAGCACATCTTGTATTATTGTATTTTAGGTTGTGTGTATGAATACCTTATTCTGATTTAGCTTAATCTACTTTGAATTTATTTCAGTGTATGTTTTATGCAAATGTAAAGACTATGGCTTTCCCTGGAGAATCCCTAAATCAACAACAACAAAAAACAGAAATGAGAGAAAGAAGTCAGTGTCTAATAATCTGCAATAAAATGCAAAACCTTTTCCTCACAGTTATGCTTCGACCACTGTCACGAAACTCTGTTCTAGTTTTTCTGGCAGATCCAGATTGTCGTTGGTTTGATTCAAAGATCCTTGAAGTGAACAGCAAGGCTGCAGATGACATCATTGGACTTTGGATCAGGCCCTAATTGCCTCTCATGAATCTGTCCTTGCCCTGAGTGAATTGGAGTTTTATAGCTTTAGCAGCTATGTGCCAGCTAAAACATTTTACAACCCATTAGTAGATTGCTTATTCCCTACCCGTATTTCCTCTGTTCAAAATTGATTCTCTTTTTTCTTTCTTTTTTTTTTTAACTAAATACAACAGTTTTATTTTCCTTTGCAGACAGCACTTTGATTTTTTTTTTGTGTGTGTGCTTGTTGTTGGGGAGGGAGACTGAAGCAAGAAATGACAGTTGATAACTGTTAAAAGAAAATCATGTGGATTAGTTCTGTAGCGCTTTCATGATGCTTTATTATGTTGCTGCTTCATGTGTTGTCCACATTCATCTCAGTATTCCAGAGCCTGCCTAAGAATCCCATGTTCCCTAAAAGAAAGCATTCAAAAAACAAGTTCAGTTATGAGTGTGCTTAAACATACAGACTGAAATGCAGAGAATTTTGCTTCTTGTTGCCTGCTGGAGTAAGTACAACTAGGATATTGATAGTTATGCACGTGTGTGTGCACATGCACACATACACAGATGTGTATATACTTTCTAAATCATTCTCCGCTTTTTGATCGACTCTTCTGAATTCCTGAATACCTCTTTTTTTTTTTTTTCATAAGTTCTTTTGGAGAGGGGCTGTAGTTGGGAGTTAAGCTTGGGAAAAGTCTATTTTGTCATAGAAGTGATGCAGCCAGGCAAGAGAGGCATGTATATTAACTTTTAGTGCATTGATGTAGAGAGTTGGTAACTGTGGAAGTTAGAGGCTTAGTGGGGTCCTTGTGGATATTGCACCTTTGGTTTATTTAGTGGCAGGAGTTGGAGACGTGGAATTTTTCACATGAATAAATGCTTCCAGGTGTCTTGTTTTGGGGGGAAACAGCTTTAAGGGTGTTTACACAGGTCCTACCACTTAGCTTTGGGGCTGCTGTGTTATTTCCTGGCAGCAAATAAACGTTGTTGTTTCACATTAAAACTAGAGTCTTTGTTCAGTGAAATAGCCCCCTTTGACTTGTGTGTTGTCTTGTGCCTGTGAAGGGAGGAGCCTGTGTTATTTCCTGGCAGCAAATAAACATTGTTGTTTCGCATTAAAACTAGAGTCTTTGTTCAGCGAAATGGCCCCCTTTGACTTGTGTGCTGTCTTGTGCCTGTGAAGGGAGGAGGTCTATGGGTTTTCTGCTTCAGCTGTGTGTTTTTTCTGTTACTCTAATTTGTTCCTCACTAAGAATCATAGCTTTATGTTTGTAAGGTCACAGGCTCAGAAGGCAGTGCAGAAAGGATCGTGTCCTCGCCTGGAAAATAATAACTAAGAGCTGCAGCAAAATGTTTGTCTGGTGGTAAGATGCACCCATGGTTAAAGTGGAGATCCTTAAGATGGTATTTGCAATGAATGCATTGATTTTGTTAAGAATATATGCAGCCCAAATCTGCATATTCATCCAAAGCGCTTTCTCATTTGAATATCTTATTTAATTCCTTCAAGCTTAATTGCATTCTGCTTTTCTTCTTTTTTTTTTAAAAAAATAATATTTTATTCATTACCTAGAAATGCACAGAGTCTGGAGTGGAAGTGCTGACTATTCAAAATCAAAGCCAAATATTATAAACTGGTAGAAGATTAGGAAATTAAATCAGTTTTAAGCTTTTATTCCCTCTCACTCTGATCTGTCATAGAAGGAAGAAAGCTTTCATTAACGTACGACTGTGCCACACAAGCAAATTGCCAGACATTGCTCAGTGGCCATGCTACCTAAGATCTACAGGATTTAGCAGAAAATGCATCTTACTGGTAGGTCACTGATAGAATGTGAAAGCCAGAGCAAAAAGTGCAGCATGTGAGCGTTAATGTCTGTGAAGAGACTCCCAAATTGCCCTTCTGATGCAGGAGCAGCTTAGTCTCATGTTTTTCAGATTAACTTGATGCTGGCCATTGGCGTGGACCGAGCCATACCTGGGGGTACAACTCCAAACTCTCTGCCTGTTTCCAGGGGCTTTATATATGCATTCTTAACAAACTTTAGATTAATAATCATAGAATCATAGAATCATAATGGTTGGGAAAGACCTTCAAGATCATCAAGTCCAGCTGTAAACCCATCACCACCATGCCTGCTAAACCATGTCCCTAAATGAAAATAACTGGGAATATAGTAGTCATAGGGCCATACTGTGGGCTGCATCCTCTTATGCTTGAGGAAAAAAAAAAAAAGGCTGGTATAAAGCTGTAAAAGCTGAAAAGCAAAGGGCTTAGGCTTTTTGTTACCTGATCATCCGTGGAAAAGAGGAAATGCTGCTTCCAAGAGTAAGGCAGAGAGGAGGAGGAGGAACTCGGGAATGGGAATGCCTTTGGGAAGTGGATATTTGTCCATTTGCCAAAAGGGGAAACACCACTCCCTTGAGAGGCCCCTAAAAACTGAAGCTCTCATCATCAGTCTGTGCTTTCCCCCTCTTGGTGCCTTGTGACAGCAGTGGCAGCATCTGTGCTGCTGGGTGGGGGGTCCCCGCCCCCGCGCGGGTTTTTTCCTTGTGCCAGCAGTGGCGGCATCCGTGCTGCTGGCTGGGGCATCAGCACCAGCGCGCGTCCGGCCTTGACTGCGATCTGAGCCGTGACAGGGACGTGCGGGAAGTCATAGCTGCTCCAACAGAGTTATGTGTCAAACAAACTCCCTCATTTAATTTTTTAATATCTTTCAGACCTATTTGTCGCAGGGTGGCATTAGCTGCCCTAGGACAACAGCCTCCAAAGGCTGGGCAGAGAGGTGTCGTTGCAGCCACTTCCCTTGCATCCAGCTGCTGTGGTGGGAGCAGTTGCTCTTTGAAACATAGCACTTAAGGGAAAGATTTTTAGGTGTCTGAATTATTTGCAGTAGTGTGCTGGTGGCCTTTGCTACTTTACTACTGTTTAAGTTAATAAATCTGAGGAATCACAATGGTGAATCGGAGCTATTATATCTCCACTCTCTTCATATTCCAGAGTGTTTAGGAAAGCTCTGTCAATTTAGACATGGCATAAAATGTTACACGTGATACACTTTCTGTGAGCAGCTTTTCTTAACAAGACATAATGCACAATCTCTGAGTAATGTAATTGAACATCTTAAAGTTAAAATGAGCATAGTGGTCTTTTTCTAGATTCAGGATATTCCATCATATTTTAATGCCTGTGAGTTGTGGATTAAAGAATCTAATTATTCACTAATGAGCAGTAATGGTACATATAAACTAAGGGTCACTATCCTATTACAGGCACCTGATGGTTCACTGATAAGCATTTGGCCATTAGATTGACCATAAAATATAGTCAATAATTGAGGTTACTCATAGAGCAGACACCTTATCAGCTTTAGGCATGGTGGGACAGCTTGTCAGTACTCTGTGTACTGATTGTGCTGTGACTGAGCATATGATTAGGGTATTGAAGCAGTCTGTATCTAATGAAACTGCAGGAAAGGCATAGCAATATTAGCACAACCACTAAATGACTAATGTGTTTTTGTTCCAAGCCTCAGACACTTCAATTAGTTCCAATAAACTGTGATCTAGTGTAGCGGTAGGCAGAGGATTCAGATGTTTTGTGCACGAGCTTTCATTACACTCGTCCGAATTTGTAGCGTTTTGGGGACAGATGAAATCTGCGTGGCTTTGCATGAAAAAATGATGGAAATAATAAAGGCTGTCATTACCATTTTAGCTTCATTTTTTCAGTTTTTGTTTTTTGCATCTTTTAGACTCAGGATTCTTTCTGAAACAATAGCCTGATGCCTCATTTAAAAGATAAAACTGACAGGAGCAAATTAGATATCTACATGTTCTGCTTTAAGATCCATTCATGCGGTTCATATGGGCTTGTACGAATAGATCTAAACTTAAAATGTATTCTTTGGCATTTTTGTACCATGTGGAACATTAGTCAAATAGTCTAGTTCTTGAAGGCTGCTGTAGAGATATTGATTTTACTGTGCTTTAAACTGTTGCTGAGAAAATAACCTCAGAACCTGTTTTATAATGTGTGTGTGTGTTTTTTTTTCTCATGAGGATGCCTTAACTTCCATAAATTATTTAATATAGTGAAGGATGCAAAATGCCTTTTGTCTTTCTGAACTGCTGTTCAGGCGTCTGTGATGCGACCTTGGAAAGTAACCATAGAAACATGTTAAAAGCATCAACCAAAAATCTGTAGTTCGCTTTGACAGTGATGCAAATTCTGTGAAAGAAGATTATGATGTATTAGAAACACTTGAGGCAGAAATTAATGCTAACCTGTTAAACCTGATTATCCCATGACTATCAGTACTTTTAGAATTTAATGCAGGGGGAAAAAAAAAAGCATACATTTTCTTAAGTTGCCATGTTCAAGATGTTTTTAGCTAAATCGCTTCAGTCTGTCATTCTTTTCTGTTAAAAGCAAGAATTATATTTCCACTAAGTTCATAATGTATTTCACCAGTTCTCTGCATTTAATAGCTATAAACTTTTACCCTCTACCCTGCTGGGATTCACTGGTATCCTGGCTTTGTGCAGAGCTGGCCTAATTTAAATCTCTTTGACAGATAAAATAGGTAACTGGGTTATGAGTAAGTAGTTCACCAGAAGGTGAAGAAAATTTGTGACTCATTGGATCCTGAGTTAGACCTTTTTGTTCTGACTTGTGGTAGTGAGGCTATTTTGTGAGGCTGAAACAGAAAAGCTTGGTTCAGTTAAGGGTAGCTGTAGTAAATTCTTGTTGAATGACAAACAAGTCAAGGGAAGAAGCCGAGTCAGTTGTTAGGGTTTCTTCTTTAGGCATAGTCCCCACACCCAGGAAATCACAGGTGGAGGTGATGCTGTGAAGCATCCAGCTGGGTGCTTCGTTAGCCCCTTCTGCATCTCCTCTGAACCTAACGGGCTGGAGCAGCTTCGTGGCTGCTCGAGGGTGCCGCTCTGTGAGGCTGGAGAGGCCGGCACCCCCCCAGCCCCCGTGTGCCCTCCGCGTGGAGCGGAGGGAGCACCGGAGCCGTCGGGGCTTTGCACGGAGAGGCGCGGATGGAGGCGGAGCGGGGGCACCGCTGGCCTTGCCTTGTCCTGCAGGTGCCAGGCTGGGCTGCTGGAATGCGGCTGCTGACTGTCCCCACGGGAATAGCAGGACAGGGGCTTAGCGCAGCGCTATGCGGGGACGGTGGCCCGGCGGGGTGCGGAGCCTAGTGCAGTATCTGGTATCATCTTAGGGCAGCTTAAGCTTTCCTAGTTGCTGTGGCAGCATAATATTGCCTATAATTAAGGACAAACAAAGCAGTGTATGCTTGAGATATATCCCATTTCGTGTTAGCCCATAAGGAGGATAAATTAGAAGATAAGCCTGAATTTAGTAGGCTTTGTTCTTGGAGACAGACATGACTCTCAGGACAGCGGATTTAAGAGCAGAACATCATTACTGATATCATTGCTAGTTCTGCATCGTACGTTTACACAGTGCTTTATCAGCATATGGTGAGTGAGGTTCCCTGCTATGAACAGCTCGTCTGTGAAGGCTCTCAGACTGACGGGACAAACCAGAACAGACGCAGAGCTGTAGATCAGCAAAGGGAGGAGGTAGAGAAGTAGGAATAATTGAGAGGGAAGGCATAGTTTTGGACATCAGCCCTGGGGATTTGAGTTTGTGAAATCATGAAAAAAGGCCTAGGGGTTAATAGGTTTGAGATCAGGAAATGGCTAAGTAGGTCGAGGAGCACTGAATGATCAGCCTTGCTGGAGAGCAGACGGTGAGGATTTGAGAGACCGAGAAAATGAGGGTGGTGGTAACCAGATGAAGCAGCAGCACTGGTTGTCTTGGGGCTGTTGACTTGGAAAATGAAGTTACCCAGTGTGATGGTTAGGGATCGAGGTAAGAGCCAAGAAGAGACTGTGCAAGGCATTGGTGTTGGGGAGACAGGGAGCAGAGATTTCTGTAGGAAGTCTTACCTGGAAGGCACAGGCCCCAGGAGGAGTATAGGAGCAAGATGAGCAAAAGGGTGATGCTGGAGATGGCAAAATGAAGCCAGGAGGGAGCCTGGTGCCAGTCAAGAAATAGAGATACAGCAGGAAATCTGAAAAATAGTCAGTGAAAGATTGAGGAGGGAGGCAGATATAGTGATGTAGGGGATCTCATGGCTGTCATGATTGGGACTTCATCTTTGGGGGTAGAAAGGGGAGGTTATCTAGATCTTCTGTTTCATAGCAAAAGGAGAGTCAAGGCACCTCAAAACATTTGCAGCATTTTGGTCTAACCATTTGCTTTAAGGATCCTTATCCTGTAAGCCCAGCCCTGGGTAGGTTGACTCCCCTCAGCACCTGCGTGCTGACTAGCCGGATACTGGAGCTCGTGGAGCAGCGGGAGCAGCCCCAGGGAGAGGCAGTGACTCTTTCAGTGCCGCTGCTCTTGCAGACCCTGTGCCTTGGCGACAGCTTTATATCCTGAGACATTCCTCATGTCCAGGAGGAAGAGCAAAGCAGAGTCACTTGTAACTGTGGACACACTGCTTCTGTGAAAAAGGAGTTCCTAAGCTGTTGGAACTGCTCAAGTTTGAATTTGCACGTGTCTGTGGGGGGCAATGCGGTGGTCAGCAGAAGAGTTTTTGAACTAGAGGGCTGTTGGAACTGCTCAAGTTTGAATTTACACGTGTCTGTGTGGGGGAATGCGGTGGTCAGCAGAAGAGTTTTTAAATTAGAGAGAAGTCCACAGCCTTGAGGATATTAGTTCTCGTTTTTACCCTCTCTACTTCTCTGCTTCCCTCAACTTATTATTGTGCCCCTTACTTTAGGCATTTTTCATATTAAGTTTTCTGTATTTTCTCATCCATTCGGAGCTCTTCTTATTCTGCATTCCTGAATATGTGGCATTTTTCTGGTGTCTCTCCCATCTTTGGCTTTTCCCTGTCTTTTGGCCTCTCCCAACTCCCTGAGGGGCCTCTCCCAACTCCTGTCCCCACTGCAGCCCTCCCAGGCTGGCTGCTTTTTCGGTTCTTGATGGACTCCTGACCAACAGTGCTGGTTCTGACCTCTCTATTTAGGGTCCCTGGGCAGCGGCAGCTGCAGCTGGTGACGCTGCAGGAGGAATGAAGCATTCCCTAGGTAAAATGATAACGGCGACTCTCTTACAGGGTTGTAATTTGACAGTTCGCACCTGTTTCCCTTAACTTCATTGCTGAATTTTTGACTCATCCAATAACATATTCAACTATTTTAATGCTTTGTTAGGACAGACAGACTTAGCAGTCAAAGTCAGAAAGTGAGACTTAAGTGATCGTTAATTGAGTCGTTCGTTCTCGCTTCTGACTTGCAGTCATTTAACACTTAGTGTCCTGATCTGAATCTGCAGGTTGCAGAACAGATGGACCTTTAAGTGACACTGGCCATACTCTGAGCTGGCCCATTTTGCTTGCTTGTATAATGACAAAATGCAACATCTCATGTTATCATTTGTAACAAAAAAATGAAATGTCAACCCAGAGTAATACATCAGCATTATAATTTCAGTGCTTGACCAGCTGCAGGATTGCTCTAAATATATTTCTAAATTTTATTTGATATAGTGAATTTTGGCTAAAACTTCCCTCATCTTTCCTGTCCGAGGTTGGAAAATATTTCTTTGGGCAGCATGTTTCAGGCAGCTTAGCCCACACCTCACCCAGTATCAGGTAATGCTTCAGTGTACACTGCAGCAGATGCTTTTGGGGCTGCTTTATGCTTTGCTGAATTTTTTTGTGTTGCTCAGTGGTGGATCTCACTTATTAAGAAATACTGCCCTATGGAGTTTTTACTGGAAGGAAATGACTCAATGGAAGTTAATCAGCATAAAATGAATCTAATTTTAGTGTTATTAGTGAAGCTAGTTGCAGTCCATGGCAGGCTTTGGAATATCCTTTGGTCAAGTGTCTTGAGCAGGTCTTCAGAAGGTGCTCGTTTCTGCTGAAATCCGAACTTAGCATTTTGGGGTCAAAAACATGAAAAATTATCTGTCGAAGCAGGCATGGCTTTGGAGAGGGATGTCTGCGAGCTGCTTGCATTTCACCTTGCGGGGGAGCTGAGCCTTCTCTTCCCTCCCAGAGCCTTTTGAACAGGGTCCACGTCTGAGAGCTGTATCCTTCCCAGGCTGTCCCTGGTGATGGCCTGCTGAGAAATATTTTAAAGGGTGCTGCAGTTTCAGCCTATTACACCTCTGGGAAGAATTGTTATGGAGCTGATGTCACTTAAATAAATCATAGGAACATCAGGCTTTAAGAAACCTGTGTGTTCCACCTCTGTTTAAAAATACTTCATTACGTGGGCATACGACTTCTGTACTGACGTGATTTCCATTGCAACATTTAATGCTGTCAGTGCCCGTTTAACTCAGCAACACTAGCAATAAGTGAATGTCGCCCCTGCAAAGTGATTTGCTTGGCAGTATAGGTGTCAAGCCTTGGATTAAGCATCTGAACTGAAGCCCAGTTGGAGCAGGGATGGGCCCTCTGCAGGTTTATTAGATATATGATAAAATATGGTACTGAGCCATGGAGTTGTGTTGGGAAAGGTAGGTCTGTAGGATGTTGTGCTGGGGCAAAGGAAGGTAACTGGAAAACAGAATGAAGCCTAGAGGTTAACAGTAAAGTAGATCCTAACTTGTATTCAGACCACTAAGCACATGAAAATCCAGGGTTTCCCCCTAGTTCAGTCTCCCTCTGTCCTGCCTGATATTTGCCCGAACCCCATCCACCAGGTGAACCCTGTATTTGCCATGTCCTGCTTTTTTTCCTCTCTCTTTCCCCCTCTCAAATGTGCCTGTTTCTTCCCTGGAGCAGCCTGCATGAGCAGAATGCTTTGCTTTTCAGAGCAGATTGTTTTTGATAAATAGCATGGAGTGTAATATTCCTAATAACAAAAATAATGTATTGCCTGATAAGTCATTTTAATACTGGCTTGTTTCTGTATCTTGGGAGCCGGTATTGCAGGGCAAAATGTTAAGTGATCTATTTAAGTAATTACTTTAATAATAAATGGCTAGTTAGCACCATTGTTTCTGTTTCATTACTTTGTAATTTTAAAAAATGTCTTTATTACTTTTTCCTGATAGAATACAAATGAGACTAAAATCTTATTTCCCTCAGCCTCCCTGTTTCACGAGTCTGTGTCTTGCTGGAAAATAAGCCCAACTTTTTAGCCTAAGGAGTGTGCTTAGATTGATGAGGTTCTGCCTGCTTTAGCTCAGTTAGTTCGTGAAAGAGAGTGAGAAAATATTGCTGGCATTCAGGTAGCTCTGATTTCAGTACGCAGCTATCTGTGCTGTGTGCAGCCCGGGAACTGACATATTTCTATATTAGGTGTTGACAGTCTTGCTTACATAAAGATTAACCTCCGCAGGTTTTCAGCAGTTTGTCATAGTGCAGGTGTAAACAGCGAGCGTGGAAGTGCAGCGATATGTTCATCCGCTCTAGTTTAGTTTAACATCATTAGTGAGCAGAGCTGCAAGTGGTATGTGCCGGGCTGCGGTGACTAGCTGATATTCTGGGATATAAATAAATAAGGCAGCTCCTGAGACTCGGTCCTGGCTGCTGAAGCAGACTTCTTTGAGCAGAAAAGTGTCTTAACTCTGCAAGCTGAGTAGAATATGGAGCTGATATCACTCCTGACAGTTTTGTAGCAGTGACTTCACAGGCTGCTGGATCTGGGAGAGCAGGAAAAACAACGGGAGTGCAGCAGGCAGTGGTCCTGAAGAGCCGCCCTCTGGGGTTTCTTAAACACGGGGAAAAGTAAAGGAGAACTGTGAAAACTCCCTCTTAGATTCCTGTCTGCAAATCCTATGGAGGATTTGGTTGGTTGTTTCTATTTAAATCCTAATGTGTAATCAAGAGACAGGATCAGCTGTTGGACGGGATATCATGAGAAAATTCTTCTGTTTTTTAGGGGTGCTCTGTGGGTTTATTTTAACTTGTCGTCTTCCAGAGGTCTTTCTGAATCTGTCCCAAAGTGGTTCTGCTTGATCTTTCAAGCTGGTGCCTGAATTCAGGTGACTCAACTGTTGTTCCTCCATGTATTAAGCCTTAATTCTGTACGTTCTCAACATGTGATGATCTCTCTTTTATTGTATTTTCAGAACCATATGTATAAACAGCCTCACAGATTTAGGGACTGATTCTATAACTGCTCTGGTCAACAAGAAATTTGATACTGACACAACTGATAACTGAAATAATTGTGGTTGATCTTACATATGAAACTTGAAGAAGGATGTGGACCAGGAGAGCAGAGGAGTAGAGCACAGGCAGTGCAACAAAGATGATGGAATTCTGGGAAACCTGACCTGTGAGGAAAGGTTGGAAGGGTTTGGATTATTTGGTCTGGAAAAGAGAAGACTGAGGGGGAGACATGGTAACGTGTCTTGTTATGTAGATAAAAGCTGCTGCAAGCAGAAGAGAGTAAACTCATCTACATGCTGCTTGGGGGATGAGGGAAAATGACGAACATAAATTGCAGCAAGACAGGCTTATACAAGGCGTTAGGTGTGAATTTTCTAACGCTAGGAATTGTAAAAAGCTGGAATTGATTGCCTAGGGAGGCTGTGGAGCTGTTCTTAGTGGAGGTTTCTAAGAACAAGTTGGACAAATATGTTTTGGGAATATTTTAGATAAAGTTCATCCTACCATGGGGAATGGGGAAAGTGTAGATAACCCTTTCAATCCCATCTTCTCTGATCAGCTGTGAGCAGATGATGTTTCTAATATGTCAATATTGCTTCTTTTCTGCCTTGCTGATTTTAATAAAAGATAGTAAGAGAAAATTAAGCGGTCACTTGATGCGAGAGCTGAAATTCAAGCCTGAAATGCAAGATTATGCTATGTGTGATAGGAAAAGCATGAACTTAATCTCATATTAGAGATACTTTCTCTTGTAATTTTAACTTGGTAATATCTCCACAATATTAAATGTGGTTTGACATTTTGGAATGTTTCAGAATAACTTTTTCTATTGAACTGTACTACCATCACCCATTAACAAAAAAAGCCATTGTATGAAGCTGTGCATTGTGATCCAGATTAACTAATAATTTATCAAGGAAGGTGAACCACTGAAATAAGGAAATTTAATTGTTTGTTCTTCCTGGCAGTGATTCTTGACAGCTTGCTGAGTCAGCTAAGGAACCAAAGGATCTGTTCTGTTCTTGTATAATAATACCAAAGAGAGGAAAGCCTTAACAACTTCTAGAAGCTCTATGTGCAACACAAGAGCCTAGTAAGCTTGTCCTAGCAGGGAAACACCATAGTCTCCAAATATAACATATACTTCATATGTGACGACTTGTTCAGTCTTGGCCAAGATTACTGTTACTCTGAATACCTGAATGCCTCAGTGGTGTCGGGAGGACAACCACGTTAATAGAGTCAGGGTATGAGAGCTGAGGTAGGGCGACTATCCTAAGTTAAGACTGTTGAGGTTTAGTTCCCTCAAGCCAAGGGAATTGGGCTGGAGCAGTCCAGAAGACTGCTGAGCAGGGTTGGATGGGCCTGTCCTTTCAAACGTAATAGCTTGGCTCGAGATCTTCAGCAAGAGAAATTACAGGGCAGTGAGAGACACCAGAACAACTTTGCTGATTTCTGAGAATCTGGCCTTAAACTCAGGAAACTTACAGTTTGCAGGAAGTGTCGTAAGAACAGGCTGGATGAGTTTGGCTTTGAAGAGATTTGGAAAACCCCAGTTCCAACAGTGTCCCTCAGTTTAACTGCATCTCCCTTCAGCTTTTGGTCTCCTGCCTGCAAACAATTGCTGCAGCAGTTTGGGTGGCGCCTGCCCTTTTCAAACCTCCGTGATACAATTAGGCCTTCCCAGCTTTCCATTTACAAATGGTTCTTTTGGAACAGGATTTTATTCTCTAAATCCAATGCTGTTAATGGAAATTGATACCTTGTATTTTTAAGCTTTCACGAGGTTTTTGGTAGCAGCTGTGCTGCCTCATTGTGTTGCGTTTCTAATTTTAAACCCACAAATCAAACCGTAATAGTAATAATAAAAGTAATAATGCCAACCAAGTTTATTTTGTGAGGTAGGGCAGGCTCAGGGCAGAGTGCTGAGGGTGTGTTGTAGGACATCCGTCTATTTGTTGTCTGTATTGACGAGTAATTAAGGAAACAATAACTGGAACTGCAGATACAATGACAGACTATGTGACTTTCCCACTGCTTCCTTTCAAGCTGATGTGCAGTGGGAAAGGCTGGTGAAGTTGGTTATGTAACATTGCGGCCGTGGCTAAGCTTGCAGGCTGGGAACTTGCAAAGTTTGGGAGAGTCTTACTTTGGAATAAAGACTTTTGAGCTATCCAATGCAAGCCCTCATCCAGAATTTTCCAAGCTTTGCAGAGGGTTCAGAATCACCATAAAAAGTGTTCCTGGCAGTATTAGTCAGGATCATATCAAAACCTTTGAATAAGACCTCCAAAAACGTAGGGTATTTAAAGTGTGTACTGTATTTAAAACTTTGGCCTTGACACTCCTAGTGAAGCCCTTAGCCGTTCTGCTAATACAAGTAATAACAAAGATCTCTGAAAGATAAGGCTGGCTAATAATGCTAAAAGTGTGTTAAACATGTAATGAGTCATGTCAAAATGAATATGCAGTAATTGTGTTTTCTTTTGTTGTAATTTTTTGTCTGCAGAGTTTAGTAATAGGAAGCAAGACTCCCATCTCTGTTTCTTACTGGTGGTGGTTTGTCTGTAAACCCACCTTGTCAATTCTCAGTTGACTCATTTCCAGTATGTATCCCACAGTATTTCTCAGGTCACTCTTCTAAAACCTAATAAATATTTGCTTAGTGGCATTTTATAATATATATTTTTTGCGTGATTCTGAAAGTTTCAATTCTGCTTTTCTTTTTTCTGAAGAAATTATGTGCAGAAGAAGTGTTTCTTAAGGGATTTAAAGTGTGCTGTTTACTTTCACAGCTGTGTTGTGTACTTCATGTAGTGAATGTAGGCTGGAAGAAGCTTGCAGTACAACTGAATATCTGAAATGTCAGGTTAACTTCATAGACATCATTTAAAAAAATGATTCTATAGATCTTTTAATGGTCAGAATTTATAGATGCTGCTGTTGCATAGTCACATTCCCCATATACTGAGCTTTTTATAATTGATCTGGTCATGCTTTTCCTCACTAGTCTCATCTATGTGTGGCAGAAAACCTAGTAATCTGTAAATTGTATGGAGGAAAGAGCAGGTTAGAGACTGTCCCTTGCCATCTGATATTTGAGTGCTCCTGTATGCGCCATATATTAGTTTTATTTTCCATCATGACACCTAGCTATGAGGGAAGAACTCTCCAGAGCATCTTAAAAGACAACTTCTATTAAAGATGAAAAGAGTTAAGCAAAATGCAGACAATAGATCTCACAGCTAGAGGTGAAAATAATATACACGGGTGTCACTAAAGCTTTAATTGGATGAGAGGTGTGAGAGCATGGAGGTCCCTGCAAGAATGTTGCTTAGACTGCTTGGCACAAGTTGAATGGGGAAAATGAAGATAGGTGGAAAACAGACCCTTCTGTCAAAGCCCTGCCAAAATACTTGGAAAATACCCAGAAAAATAAATGACTATGATGTTTCACACCGTATTCCCTAGTGGAAATAATTTTCCCTGTGAGGAAACAGAAGTCCAGATGGGTGAGGGACAGACAGGCCACCGTGGCACTGGAGATGGATGTAAGGGCTCCCTGGGCAAGATTCCATTTGAGAAGGAGAAGCAAATGAGAAAATAGGCAGGGCACCTAATTAGGCATCTATGGAAAGTGCTCTGATACAGGCTGTGCATCTGTCTGGTGCCTTGCTAGTCAAAAAAGGCCCAGTGTACAAAAGCCTAGCCCTCCCTTTTTCTCCTGGGACAAATTCCACCTGAGAAACATAAACAAAACAGAACAACAACAAAAAATACGGGAGAGAAAAAGGCACTGAAAACTTAGGACAAATTCTACCTGAGAAACAAAAACAAAACAAAATAACAACAAAAAAGAATACAGGAGAGAAAAAGGCACTGAAAACTTAAGTGTAAATTCAGTAATGAGCTGTTGGATAAGGACTGCAGCAAATATAGTGCTCTTGAGTATTTCAGATGGCTCCCTGGAAATAAACAGACCATCATAAATTTTACTGAAATCAGGTTTTGTTTTATTTGGTTGGGCCTGTCGCCAACGGCGCCTGGCCTCTGTTTTGGCCTCGTGAGTGCTTGGCTGGGTACGGCCGCGTGGCTGGAGGAGCGGGAAGCACCAGGGCTGGTGAGTCCTGCTGCGGAGCGCCCTGCCCGCGGAGCCCGCGTGCGCTACGGGATGCAGGTGGTAGCTAGAGAACTGCCTGCATGTTTGTAGGAACTGAGGATGCAGGTTACTTACCCTTGTATTCAGAGTCTGTATTTTGACAGTTGCCTATATTGCCCAATTTTTTTTATTGGATTTTTTTTTTTCCTCAAAGAGGAAAAGTTGAACTATTTGCTCTTGCTGTGTGTGATGTTCCTGCTACAGAACCCACATCTTTTCAATGTCGGGCAAAGTGATTCCTGCATGCAAACACACAAAGAGGTATATAATTAAGCTTTACCTAGTGCAATCTGAGAAAAGATGTCTTTTAAATGTGAACCACATACATCATTATTAGTGCAGCTGGCCCGTTGCCCATCAAAGCACTGATTATTTTCTACAACAGGTACTCCAGTTCCTCTGCTTTTTCGGTTTCCTGTTATCCCATGCAGACATCTGCAGTCCCTTTGCCAAATTTCTTAATACGTCATGGCTCTCCAAACACGTAGGAAGAGGATTTATCAGCACTGCAGCAGTTAATTGCTTTAGCTCTCATATGGCACTGTCCTTTGAACAGTGGAAATGCAGAAAGGGTGCAAATACTGTTGGAAGTGAATCAGGGTGAAAGTTGGTCTGTCTTGGTGGGGAAGTTAAGAAAACTATTAGTGCTTCTGTTAACTTCCACCTCCTTTTTGAAATGAAAACTACTATGCTTGAGTATAACTGACTTATTTTCCTCATCTTGGCCTTTCTGAGTGCATTTACTTACTGACTGTTAGCCCTAGTCTAGGTACTCGAATAAACGTTGCCTGAGTAAATTTGTTCTTTGCATCCCATCCCCTTCCACATATGCTTCCCAGAGGAGCTCCTTCAGCCAGATGTATTGAAGGAATAATTATTTCATCAGGATTTAATATATATCTTGATTGCACTTTGAAGAGATTCTCTTGAGCTGTTTTTATCATTTTAACAAGGAATCATAGCATGTAAACAAGGAAATAAACATTATCTTTCATATTAATCAAGAAGATGATTAAATACTAACCACAACCGTTAATTGGTACTTGGAGATAGAGAGTAATGACTGTCTTGAGTTCCAGAATGGGAGTACCAACAGGTAGAGACTCTTTTCTGCATAATAAAGCTGCATATTTAGGAGACATTATGGTTTTAATGTGCAGCTGCAACCATAGTGAAGTTGTGCGTGATTTGCCTGGTGTCCTATTTCAGGTGTATGTTTTGATATCGTGCTGATTTCAGGATGCAGCAGGAGTAAAATGCTGCTGCTTTCCTTAAACACAAGAGCCCTGCTCGTCCATCACAAGTCAGTGGTTTATGGCTCCCTCTGAGATTGGAACCAGAGCCTGACTTTTTGCTCACTTGAGTCTTTGTCCTTTTCTAAATACCACCATGCTTGCAGAGGGAGAAGGAAGCCTGTGGGGGTCTGTGTCTCTCAGAGTTAATGAAGGAGGAAGGTTCAGGAGTTTAAAGCATAGGTTTGGACATTTAGAGCAGAAAACTATGAATTTTGGAGATTTGTATTCTAAGTCTTGCCCATTTGTGTAATTTCAAGCCAGGTGACTCATTTTGCTCCTTGGGATACAACCAGTGCTTTGTACTGTAACTCATTTGAAGCAAGTACTGCTGCTGGAAGAAACCATGCAGCTCTCCTGCTCTCAACATTCATTTTGCTTCTATTATCCCCCCAAAAGAAGCAAAGGAATAATTTACTTGTCTGATCAGCCTAGTGGGTTGACTCAGTCTGAGGCTGTTTGATTACTGGATTCAAGGCAAGGTTGGTGGTTTAGATTTAGCCTGAATTAGGTGTGACAGCACTGCCTTAGTTTCCCCATCTGTCTGTTGCCTACAGTAATTACTTCCCAGCTGTTGAGGCTGGCTCCTTCTGACTAAGAAGTACCTTGTGATCCTGCGCTCAAGATCGTGATAAAAATGTAAAGCATCTCCTGTATAAAGATATTTTTTGTGGTCATATATACTAATGTAAACATAAACATAAAGGAAGCTATCCAAAGCGACAAAGCTTTGTGTTGCAAGCACGGATCAGAAGAGTGTTTTCACCCACTGAACCTGTTGATGTCAGTGCCATGGTCTCAGGTCACAGCTGCTGGCGGGGTAGCACTTCGAGTTGTTGGTGGTCTTACAGTCATTCAAAGAAATGCTCAATGATAGGATGGCGGATGCTTTCGTGATTAGCATCCAAGGGTGGGCTATCTACTGACTGCCTCTGGGTCAGATTGCTCCTTCCCTATTTCAGCTGACAAAACTTTTCCTTGGCTTTGGCAGAGCTGAGATTTCTCCTCCACCCAGTTGATGGTGGTTCCCCAGCGCATGGTTGCTGACATGTATTTCTTCTGCTTAACTCTGCAGGCTGATTTTTCCTGTACAGGTTTTGATATAGAGTTGAGATTCTATTTTTGTTTCTTGCTAGACTGTTTAGTGTTGCTGTGGGGAAATAGCAGAAACACTGATTACATGCCTATTTTTATTCACAAGGAAGAATGTTGCAATTATAATAGCATATTTTAATTTTTTCTTCATCTTTTCTGTTTTGAAATTCTGCATTTCAAAAGCAGCGTCATTATCACTTAGAACATTAAAACATGTCTCTTTAATAGCTTTCCCTTTTAATGTGGAAAAATGGAATTGAGGAGGAAAAACCAATCTGTCTGGAAGGAAATTACCTAATGATTTCAGTGCAGCCAACAATAGAGTATCTTGAGCTCAGCTGACTTGGAGTGTCATTCTCTGTCTTGAGTAACTTGTAGCATACAAAACATCACTTCTATAATAATATCGCCAACATATAGTCCATCTGGTCTTGACAGTGACAAGGGAATTATTTCAACTTTTTATGATGTCACTGAGATTTTAGCATTTTAGGATTCAACTGCGAAGCTGTTGGAGGAAGAAGGGGAAGTTAGATTATAATTGAAACTCCGTTGGGGGAGAAATTAATTGAATATTTTGCCTGTAATTTTTCTACACGTTTTTCCTTCTGATAGTCTCCTGATGGTGTGTTCCTTTGAAAGCTGATTAAATAAAATGACTTGATTTGTTAAACAGACAGTGGTGACAATGAATATCTGGTTATCTGGCCCAGACTGCGGTTGACGCTCAGTAATGCTGTCCTTTCTTGCTATTACTTTTATACAGAGCAGCCCAGAAGCTTAACCTGTCTTCGAAGAGAAAGAAATACCATCCTCCCCTGCCACACACCCATGACTTCTCCATCTATGGCTCTAACTTCAGTGGCATCCTGCAGCTCTGCCCGCCCCCCGCACCACCATGCCTTCTGAGAGCCGTGTCCAAAATCAAGGACAACCCTGGCATTGGAAAGGTAACTTGAGATTTCAGTTATGTTAACATTAATTTTCTAGATTAATTTCAACAGCTCAAGGGAATGGTTGCGAGACAGAGACAGACACATCTGTGAACCTGCCTGAGGCTGTTACTTTGACTCAAGAGCTGGTGGTCCCACAGCAGATTCACTGCGCAAGTGTCAGCTGCATTGAGCTGATGGGCATCACTAGCAATGGTTTTAATAAAAGGTGTTTGACTTTCCTGCTGTTGAAGAAAGCACAAAAATTTTGCTTTGACTTCATTGATCCAAACCCATTGCACATGTATGGGCTTCACCTTTGGCAGAAGTAGTCTCTGCATTGCCTGCAAAGCTCAGCCACTGGTGCTGTCTCGTATGAATTGAGGGAACATGTTGAGTATGTGTGGCTGAATACTTACTTATATAGGTTATTTGGCATGAGCACTGGAAGGTGGAACTGAGGTACCTAATATGCACAGGAGAGCTAAAATGTGCACCTTCACAAACCATACCGCACAGCATTAAAATAAAGAAATTTACAGCCAAAATACCTGTAACTGATATTGTTGTTTGAGAATGCTTTGTATTCTCGTAAGTTGGTGAGTTTGTGCTGAATGGAAAAACAGTCACTGCATTGTTTTATGAACTCACAGGTGAAAATACGGTTTCTGCCACTGTTTTTCTAGTATGTTAGAAAGGAGGATGCAATATTATAAAATACAGAAAGCATGGAACAGTGGCTTAGAGATATTAATGTGCCAGAACCATTGAATAAGAAACACCTTTTTTGCACGTGTGTTTTAGAAGAGACCATTTGCTCTGTCTTCGCACTACGGAATGGTCTTAAGGAGGTTCTTCAAGTGTGTTTGCATCACCCTATGCCTGCAGTTCAAAGAACTGTTTCTCTGCACGTCACAGCACTTCTGTGCCTACAGCTGTGTGTAGCCAAGCGACTTTGGCCTTTTTCCTACATTCTCAGGGTGGTTTGCATGTGCGTGTCATAGAAAGCTCTGGTTTATCTGATGTCTTCAGATAGATTAACCAAGTCTAATATAGATCAAGTGCATGGTTCCAGATGGCAAGTAATTATACGTTTTGGATCGTGTGGTCTACCTACATTTTTAATCAGTAAGCACAGCTGAGGTCTGATCAAAGAGAAGAGCTCTACTGGAATGCCTGGGAACATGGTAGGACATTGAGCCAACCCAGGGACCAGGGTTGTGCCCGCAACCTGTTCACCTGAAGGAGCTTATAGTCCAGCATGAGACGTATGGAGCATTTTGACAACGTGAGTGGTATCTGTCTGTTGCCAGACACATGGCAGGGAGGATTTCATGGATTTTTGATTTGATGAGTCGCTGTGGACCCTCAAAAATTTCTTGTTTAGCTCTCAACTGAAAGCATTGTTGAAGGTAAAGTTTGTTGGGCCTAGGATTTGAGCTGTGGACTTCTCACCAGATGCCTGTTAACCACTGTTTAGAAAACCACTGTGCTGTGCTGCAGGGGATAAGAGCAGTATTGCTGCTACTTAGTTCGTTAAGATCTAGACTATGCAAATGTCGAGGGGAGTGCTGGCTCTTAGTCTTGCTCTAAGAAGGTAATTAGGCATCTTTTCTGATTCACAGTCTAGTAAGGCTGATTTTCATCCCAAGTAAGGTGGTTGAAACAATAATAAAAATTGAAACTAATAGACATATGGATCAATAGGATATTATAGGGATTTGTGGCAGAGCTTTTGTTGCTTTTGTTGGCAGAACGCATGTGCTAGAGCTCTGTGGAAGAGTCAGCAAGCATTTGAATAAGGTTGGTCTGCTTCATAGAGTGTATTTGAATTTTGAAAAAGCTTTTGACAAGTGCCCTCACCTAGGTTTCTTAAAAAAAAAAAAAAAAAAAAAAAAGCCCTTAAGCTGTCATGTGTCCTCTAGTGATTTAATAACTGGTAGGAAATAAAAGGTCAGATTTGACAATGCAGCAAAGTTAGCAGTGGTGTCATATGGAGGTCCCGTGCTGTTCAGTGTCATCCAAAGTTGTTTGGACAAGATGGTGAATCAACACATTCAATATTCAGAGGTGCCAAGGATAAAACTAAGATTTGACTCCTACTTCTACTAAGCTCTATGCTCTTGGCCATAGCAAAGACAGTAACTGTCTGTAGTCAGCCAATTCTTGCAGTTATTGATGATTTGAGCCCAACGAGCTTTTGCTTAACCACCATCAACCCCTTGCATGTCACGCAGTTCTGCTGGTAAAATTGCCATCTGGCCTTTATGGGTATTGGATACCTTTGTTAATAGCCACTTACTGCAGCAGTGAGTCTCTCTGTATCTTTTGCAATTTCTACTTAAAATTTCTGATTATTTTCTGTACTGTCTGGGAAGGTGGAAAATAAATGTCTCATTAATTCCTTTTA
>NW_010577480.1:282419-360632 GCF_000705375.1 Tinamus guttatus | reverse complement strand
CCTGTGATAAGAATTTCTAATTAAGCCTTTTGCTTACTCTTCTTCACAAGGAGTGTAAAATGCTAAATACTCCAACAGATGCTAGCATGGAGGCTTCAATATTCAGGGATACCAAGGAGGGAAAGGTTGGAACCAATTGAGGGCTGTAGGAGCTCTCTGGGGCCTGCTTCATGTATCCAACAATTACCAAATCCTCATGCACAAAAGAAAATCCAGTGCCATTGGCAAACTGTGCATTGAAAGAAATTTTGCATACTACTGATAAATGTTACGTAGTAAATGTCATACCTTTTTCTTGAATGTGCCAAAAACATCAGAGTCCAAATCATTTTGCTGAATTGCTTAAAAGGCAATGATCCACTGCAGTATGATTCTTGTAACTGAATCATTTTTGTGGTCTCTCTGGGTGTTATTAAATTTAATGTCAGAATAGTAGGAAGACGTCTGAAAGCCATTTAATATTGTCACTGGAAAGAAGTTAGATTATGCTCAATTTCTGACATTAATGTGCTACTTAAGATAATTTATCATATTGTGTTATTAAAAAAGACATCCTTTTTACAGTGGCTGCTGTGTAGCATTCCAATTTGCTATTTTTCTTCGCATGGTAGGAAGCCTTTTTCATGCAAAATGTTTTTTCTAGAGCTCTATTCAGTGCTCTTTATAATACTACATCACTTACAAGAGCAACTTTAAGTGCTTGCCTCTTCCGAAGATCCTGTCAATTTCTTTTTTTATGTCAGAATGACAGAGCCTTCTATATGAGACAGCTGAAGTGGTGCATTTAGAGGAAACCTGAATTGCCAAATGTGTTTCTTGGACAGGTATATACATATTAGTTTACACTTACCTGTTTTAAACATTTATTTTCATTTTTTTCCAGGCCATAGCTAAGATACTGCTAATATGATTTACTGATCATGCAGGGTTTTCTTAACTGTGTTGTATGTCCCATTCACTGGTTCTTATGATAGTTTGATGGCAGATAACAAATAGGTACTTAATTTTGTCATCTTTATGGCTGCTTGTTTCCTAATGACTAGAGTGTTATATCTGATATAAATCATGCATCATACTAAGTACTTCTCCATCCATGCATGCAGGCCTCTCTAATCCAAGGTACATATATGCCTGCTGAAATACCTTGAACAGTTGAAACAAAAATAGAAAAAAAAATGATAAAAATACACGAATTCCACTACTCTTTCTGCCTCTAAAAGCGAATCAGTTTTCTTCATGTCTGCTGGGAACAGAGAATCAATTCTTCCTTAATAGAGTACAATACAGAAGTGATTTTTTTAGGTTCTCCCAGGGGAGCTAGATGGTCTATACTAGCATAGCAATTTTGCATATAAATTTGCCATCCATTGGTAGTGGCACTGTATGAAAGGCTTGTAAGAACTACCCACAGTAAACCAATTTACCAAGGGTTATATATCTGTCAGTTACAATTAAATCCATGAAAAATATTGGCTCTGAACTAGGACTTTTGTAATTTGATTTACACTGTAGTTGAAAAAATAAGCGATTTCATTGGAAAAGAGCCTTTATTCAATTGAACGTGAATTCTTTGTAATTTCTTGGTGAGAAATCTTAATTCAGAATGGTAGATGTCTAAACACAGTTATTTAATTAACCTGCTGTTATGTGCCATTTTGTGAACATTGGACAAAATTAGCTTCCTGGCTGGGTGATGCTTGTCAAGGATATGTGTTTCCAGGGAATATTTAGTGTCCATTCAAATTTGATATAATGACATTTATTGCTAAAGACCAAATTGCTTGTTCATTTAAGGATTATGATACTGCTGTAACACAGAATATGACCAGCATTTCTAGAATGGATTCCAGGACAGTGCCAGGACTTTCCCAAAATACAGACAAAGTCAGAGTTTATTTTAGCAATGAAGGCTTGAGCTTATGCATTTTAAAATTTTACATGCTTTTCAATATATGCCTTCTATTTTTTTCTTCTCCTTCTGTTTAATTTTAAGCTTGACAACTATATAAGCATCAAATGCTAACAAAGCATCACTGTAAACACATGAGTCCTGAAGATGCATTGATTTTAAAGAAGGTACCATATGTTGCAGTTATGCTGTGCTAACATATTTGGCTGGGTCAAAGTCTTAATTTCCTCAGCATTCAAAATGCCACGGAGTCTAGTCATTGCTTAATGAATTAGTGGAGCCTTTTCTGTCTGTGTGTCTGGCCTCAAATTAAACTCTCCAGTGTGTTTGGCATCCTTCACTCCACTGGAAGGTGAATGACCAGCTTTCCCGCATGTAATACTTTTTGTAATTGTTGTCTAAAAAAATGGCTAAGAGGTCTGTGATAGTCTTAGGCACAGAATACAACTCATCAGGTTCTTTGTGATAGTTGGGTGATGGTTCCTACTCCCTCTTTGGTCTCAGGGTTGATGGCCCTTCCATCTCTTTTGATTACGTGGTGGTAATTGACCTGGTCTTAAGAGTACAGAAGATCATTTCTAATCTTCCCTTACAGTGTGTAAATCTTTGCTTAGATCTGTCAGCTAAAATTGTCCCGATGCAGCAGCAGCAGCAGCAAGTCCTGTGGGGCGCCAGGGCTCTCTTGGTGACCATCAGGTACCAGATGTGACCTGTTGCAAAGACCTGTAAGCAGAGGACAGGGTGGTAGCAGCTCGGACTTGTTCCTGAGAGGTTTCAATGTCTAGGTGCTAAGCATCTATCTAGATTGGGCTCTCAGAAGGGTTAAAGATGTCCAAGCATAGTGTTTGGGCTTGGGTCTGTTTCCCACAAATTCCTCATATTTGAGAGCACTCTCTAGATCAGTGGTTCTCCAGTGGTGCCCTTGGATGTTTTAAAAACTAATTAAGGTCTGACCATTTTAGTCGTTCTTTACACAAAGAGTTTTTCTCTCTCTGATTCTGGAAGTTACATTTTTTTCCCCAGAAATCTGCTTTTTGTCAGTTTGTCTGCCCTAGGATTCCAGTGATGTGTTCTAAAACAGTGGTTTGACATATATATGTGTAAACACACACACATATATAAAGATGGGCTGACAGATAACCTTACGAAGAAAAAAATCCCTAGTTATTGTGAATCTCTCCTATCTTGCCAGTTACAGTTAAAATTACATCCACTGGTGTGTGTGTGTAGGTAGGTGGGCCTCTCACTTCATGCCCTTTTCCATGGCTTTTCCAAATTATGTGCTATATATGTATTTATTAAATTCTTTATCTTTTTTAATGGCATATTCAAGATGTGTTTACCATCATCTTTTCCCAAGCTCTTTTGATTTTAATAGGATTTCCTTCAGTGATTCCGCTGACCTCCTAGTTCCTGCAGAAACAGGAATTTGGAAAGTTCAGCAGTTGTGTGTTAACCCCCAGTGTACAAAACCCACAAGATTACAGAGCCAGTTAATTAATGAGATACTTGAGTGATTTGCATGATTCAAGATAACTTCAGGCACTGAAAAAAATATTAATAATGTGAATGTATCGATGCTAGTATTTCTTTTGGTTTTATTTGCAGAAATTGAGCTTGGGTACAAACCTCCCCTCTTTGTCAACACACTCATTAAAATTCATCCTCCATCCAATATTCAAGGCATGTAGAAATGTATATATACCAATCCCTCTCTCATTTTTATTCCTTATCTCATGTTTTTAGCACTGGCCACGGAGCCTTACCAGTAGCCTATGTTGATGCAGTATTGATGCAATCGTCTTTTGCATACTGAGAAACATAGATTTTGCTGTTCTAAAAGGAGAGATTTTAGTGATCTTTCCTTCTTGCAGTACTTCATGGGCATTTCCACTTTATTTCCAAGGGAAGTCAGTGTCCAGCCCAGCATCATGAATAAGAGTGACACATTATAACCCTACCATTTCTGGTAGATAACCCTTAAACATTAATGGCCTGGATAATAAGAAGAAATTATCACTTAGATTCAGATTTAGCTGGCGCAGAAACTAGGTTTGAAACGGGTCTTTTGCTACACTGCAAATAATCTTTTATATACAAAACACTAAAAAGGAGCTCCCTGCAGCCCCCCTTCTCTTCTCTCTCCCATCTCCCTTGAAAGCTCACTTTCCCTGGAAAAAAATGAACGTGACCTTTGATGCCTGGTAAGAGTTAGAATCTGATCCATTATGGGCAGAGCGTTTAGTGTCCTCCAGCTTCAGAGAGATGGGCTCCGAAAGCTGATTTGACATATGGGCTTTTGCTGGGGGTGAAGGCATCTCTGTGTTAAGGGGAGCCCTGCTGATGGAGGTAACTCGCTGTTGAGGTTAGGAACAAACCAATTTTCCTCTTACAGTAGCTCTGCTGTAATCTAGTAATAGGGATAAGAGAGAAAAGAAAGGAGTTTTTAGAGCCACGCTTTGAAAACAGCATGTATTTTAAACATTCATTTTAATTGAGTGACCCTGAAGTGGGTATTTGTATATTTATTTATTTTGCCCGGAGAAGGTTATTTTTGACATGCCCCTTGGTGGCATGTCAAGGTTGAGGTAACGCCACACAAAGCTGGCTTCGTGGAGCTTTTATGGGGAAACAGCCTTGAGCCTGTCACCTCTGATGCACTTTAGCTTTTGAAGGAGTCGTTTCATTTATCTGAAGATTCATGTATTTTCTGAGATGGTATTTTCATATTCATATCAGTAGTCAAAAGGAGAGAAAGAAAAGTGCTGAAATCAGGGGACTGCTTGAGTCAAATAGTTGGAAGAATTTGGTGCTACCTTTGCTGGAGCCTCTTGTTGCCTGGAAGGGCTGATTGTTTGAAAAAACGAGGGGAATTTTTTGTATGGATCATTTTCTGGAAAGGGTTTGCTGTGGCAGTGCTCAGCCATACCGCATGTGACTGTGCAGGGGTGCTATTGAAAAGGAGGACCTTTCTCCATCACAAATCCGTGCTTTCCAGCCTGGCTTCCCTATGCAACTCCGCGCAGTCTGCTGCACGCTTTGTGCTTGCGAGATTTGCCCAGCACATTTGGGGTTGCTGTTGGCCACAGCAGTGGATTACAGCTGTTGAACCTCATCCCAGTGCAGAATTGAAGATCTGTAAAGTGATTCCTTGCGCCTGGAATAGTCATTTACTTCAGTGCCAGGTACATAAATTATGTTGGTTCTGACCCGGAGCATTTCATAAGGCTAAATGCTCATAAGTGGGTGTGAGGCAAAGTTTCACAGTTTTCCTAAACAAGAGCGTGATTTCCAAGAGGCTGAAGGAAGCAGATGTGCAGCCCTTGCTGAACTTCAGTCCGCTCGCTTGGCTTCCGTAGGTGGCTCTGGAAATCACAGTGCATGTGTCGGAGCTCTCTAGAAATACTGTGTCAAAATGCCACGTGTAGGACGCAGGCAGTAGCAGTACTGCTGTAGAAATGAACGTTATAAGTGGTTTGTTTTCAGGCTTTGGGACTTGTAATTTTTTTTCTCCCTTCCTTGCAACTCCCATAAATTGTCAGTTAACCACCAGGAGCTGAGCAGTGACAGCATAGATGCACCTGCCTGCCTGGGAAGGCCCTCAGAGAAGCAGCTTTTTGTTAGAAGAATGTGAGCAAGGAATTGAACATTTCCAGACTTGGTTTGGTGTGAATGTGCTCGCTCAGAGCTTTGCATTATTCGAACTGCTTTTCAGTGTGGAACAGTTTGTATGTTCGGCCACGTTAAATACGTGAAAGGTGGGAGGCTAGAGTTTCCTTTACTTTAGGCACAATGCTGCATCTACAGAAGATTATATCCGCAGCTCAAGTACTTAGAAATTGAAGTAGAAAGATTGCAGAAGAGCTAACTGGAGGGGCAAACACGCACCTTTAAAAGCGAGTTCAGTGCAGACCCCAGGGTGGAAGCCAGTCTGGAAAATCTGGCTCTGGTGCTCTGACACACCTAAATATTACAAATGATCATGTCTCGGGAGGGGAGGGGGTTTGGGGAGGAATGTTTTGCCTGGGTAGCTGGGAACTGAAGTTGTCAATTCCTTCTAAATATTTGCAGGTGAAGGTGATGGTGAGGATCTGTCCCTCTCAAGGAGCACATGAAACATCTGAATCCATGTCCTTCCTAAAGGTAGACCCACGAAAAAAGCAAATCACGCTCTACGATCCAGCTACAAGTGGGCCTTCCAACATAGGTCACAGGAGGGGCGTCGTGGCTGTCCCCAAGATGTTCGCCTTTGATGCAGTATTCCCCCAGGATGCTTCACAGGTACTGCAGAAACTCTCATAAACCTCCTGAGTCTTCTCATGGCCACTGCATTTGATTGCCTTAGGAGCCGTGTTTCTGGGGAATTTTGAATGAGTTGCCTTAATGCTTGGAAAAAAAATCAGTAATTAATAGACAAGTGGATAAATTCTTAAGTTTTCAGTTTAGCTGAGATGTAAAATTAAGGAGTTATAGCTGGGGAGATGGATTTGCTGACTGAATTATCTTCCTGCATTTTCTCTTGTTATTGAAAAACACACAGCGAATATGAAATTCACTTTCCATTCAGCTGAATTTTAACCCATGTGATGTCACTGAAATGAAGTCCTTCCCCACTGCTTTCAATGGGAATGAGCTTGTGCTTAAAGTTAAGCTAAATGCTGTTAGAGATCACTCCATGGGATTGCTATTGAAGCAAATGGGGAGCTTTTGTATTTTTCTTTCCTTTTCCAGTTTGTTTATGCTGTGTATTTGCTGATTCTTGATCATGGTGCTGGTGGTGCATGTGTTTCTCTTACCTTGCAAGAGGGTGTATTTACTGGATGCCTAAAATTCCCTTCTAAGCAAAATTGGGGTGCCGAGAAGAAAAAAAAAAAAAAAAAACATACAGCAGCTTTAAAAAGGGAAACAAATCGAGCATAGTGTGGAGAACCACTTCAAGTCTTCAAGTTTAAACTGCCTGGAAAAAAAAGGGTTGGTGAAAGAAAAATAAAACGTTCAAGGTGAAAATGGTTTGTTTAAGTTGATAAAGCAAGACAAGATCAAATTCAGAAACCCATCATTTGGTCATTTACTCTTTGTTTTCTTTTTGGCTCCCAAATCTGATACCTGCAAATGTCTGTTTGGTCTGGAACTGGACGTGGCTGTTTCTTACCCTTACTGAAGGTCCCGTTGCCAGCCTGGCTGCGCGGTGGCCCTGGGCAGTGTGCAGCCGTGCTGGTTTTGACACCAGTCCTCTAGGTTTTTGACTCCTGTGCGGGCTGGGCTCTTTCGGGTTGTCATGGGCCCTTCCACGGGCCTGTTCATGGTGTGGCCGAGTGATGCCGGCCAGCACAGGGACATCGGTGCAGGCGTCACTGCGCAGGACACGTGTCCCACTGTGCACCTGCAAACAGAGCCTCAGCGTTTCACCGCAGTTGCATATTTTTCTCCCTGGCCCAATTACCATTCTTAATATATGCTATTGTATTTGAAACTTTCATGGGCATGAATAAACTGGTTTTAGTACACTCAGGTATTTTAGCAAGTTCTCTTTACTGACAATGATGTTTCCCTTAGAAAACGAAAACGTAATACTGTGAAATCCTATTCAAGGATCTTAATGCATTTTTTCCAATATGAATGTCTTTTTAATTTCTGTGAGCACTCTTGAGTAGCTTTATTTCAATGGAGTTGCTACTATTGGTGAAAACCCCTGGCTAAGCTATTATAGCAGCAGGAAGCCTGGTTGGATAGCATGCAGTTTGCTGCATTAGTCAATATTGCAAGAAAATTGGTTTAATAGAACTGAAAACTATTTTAGGCGATAGCAGCAGATTTTATTATTTTTTTAAAATAGCATAATTACTAAAATAATGCAACTGATGCCGTGAACATGGGGAGTATTGTGCCTCAAAAAATCTAAGTCATTCTTTTCATGCAGAAGAATAGCAAGCCCATAGCAGTATATGCTCTCTTACTTATTTGTCTCCACTCTTTCTTTCAGGCAGAGGTCTGCTCTGGAACAGTAGCAGAAGTAATCCAGTCTGTTGTGAATGGTGCAGATGGCTGCATATTTTGCTTTGGTCATGTCAAGCTTGGTGAGCTCCCAAATTCGTTACAGTTAATTACTATGTCAGCCTGGTAATTACATGCTGTCAGCTTCTGGAACAATAAACCTGGAGTATATGAATAGATTAGAATTTCTTTTTAATTAGCTTTGCAAACTTATCGTGGTTTATTTCTACACAGGAATTCTAAGCTTTAATTTGTAAAGGTAAAACGGAGCATCAGATTAGTTTATTCAGGAGCAAGCTTATATAGGTGTATTGTGATGAAAATCTAAAAATCAAGGGTGTTCTTAAAATTTAATTTGTTTTGGATCTCAGTTACAAAAATGGCAAAGCTAATTGAATAAATAGTAATGGATTCATAATTGAATAGTTTGCATTTTTGCGTCTGTTACTTCTCGTTATCTGTGCAGCACATGTCATCACATAGAGTGTGCAGTGGTGATAGGATGAAGAGAAACTGTTTTGTGTATGAAAGGTGAATTAAGTTCACTTTTGTCTTCCCATTCTAGGAAAATCTTACACCATGATTGGAAAAGATAATTCCACACAAAGCCTTGGTGTCATTCCCTGTGCGATTTCTTGGCTCTTCAAATTAATCAATGAACGTAAAGAAAAAACTGGGACTCGTTTCTCTATTAGAGTATCTGCTGTGGAGATCAGTGGCAAAGATGAAAACCTTAAGGATTTGTTAGCTGAAGTAGCCACTGGCAGCCTTCAGGATGGCCAATCTCCCGGGGTTTATCTGAGAGAAGATCCAATATGTGGAACCCAGGTACAATGCCTATCAGAACACAGATTTTCTGAGCCTGACTTTCTTCCATCTTACTGACTACAATTATAACAACTTTTGAGACAGTAAAAAAATTATTGCTTTTAATTTGTAAGCCCTGCTCCTATGATGTACATATTTGTTTCTTTTAGTGCCCTAGAGATTTAGCCATTTCAGTAACAAAAAAAATAAAAAAATCCCTTGTTAACTAATTAATCATTTTCCTTTTTATATTCTAGCTCCAAAACCAAAGTGAGCTAAGAGCCCCGACAGCAGAGAAAGCTGCCTTTTTCCTTGACGCTGCAATTGCTGCCAGAAGTACCAGCAAACCTGAATGTGAGGAAGAAGACAGGAGGAATTCACATATGCTCTTCACTCTCCACATATACCAGTATCGCATGGAGAAGAGTGGCAAAGGAGGAAGTATGAATCATTTTCCCAAATTGCTTGTTTTTAAATGACTTGGTTTGGGGTTACTTTAATAATAATTTGCAATAAACTTATAAAGAAAAAATGAGGTGAACCCTCAAGCCAGTGAACTTGGATAGCTGTAGCTAATATCTGGCTTCCCTGGCATTAATATTTAATTTGGGCATTATCCCATGCTGCATTCATTATTTCTCTCATTTGAATGTGTCTTGAATACTCAGTCTGGCGTGGGTCCCTGCAACCATGTGATGTACAACTGTTGTTCCCCTTATTGTTTTAGTGTCTGGAGGACGCAGCCGCTTGCATCTCATTGATCTAGGGAGCTGTGAAAAAGTGCTGAGCAAGACCCGAGATGGAGGAGGCTCTCTCTGTTTGTCTCTCTCTGCCCTGGGCAATGTAATTTTGGCCTTAATTAATGGTGCTAAGCATGTGCCATATAAGTAAGTGAATTATTGCATGCATTACCTTAAATATGTGGCTGGTGTTACAGGAACAATGAATTGCATCAACAGTGTACTCTTCACATAACTAGAATTTAAGGAAAGTTTGATCAGAGAGGGATTGATCTTCTTTCAAGATCATTTACGATTATATTGTATATTTTGAAAGTCCTGTAGTAATATAAAATTCCTATTCAGCTGACTAAAAATCCTATGGATACTGTTATATACTTAATTTTGGCTGAAAACGTGTGTGTATGTAGAGGAGAGACTGTGGTTTGAAAAACAGGGTAATTTTCAAAAGAATTTTTCTCCTTCCTCCTCTTTCTCCTGGATTTGGAGGCCAGTCTCAGACAGCTGGATGAATGCAGTGAATATTTTCATTAAAAAATCATAGTACTTCCCCTAATTCTGTTAAAAATTCAGAAAATACCAAAGAGCTCTATGAAGTATTGTTATCAAAGAGCTGTTTATCGATATGGCTTTTTGAGTGATACACATGCTAATCTTTTCAGTTATTATGCTGTGTTATTCACTAGCATGCTGTACCACAAAAGTGAACATGTAGATGTATTGCTTCGTGGGAATGTGCTTGACAGTAACATTATGTCAAAGACACCTGTGAGGAGCCCGGCCTGAAGACAGCATCCTCCTTGTAAACCCCTCTGCAGAACTTGGCTTGCAGTACTAAAAATTTAATTGCTTCTTGTCTTGATGCGTTAGAACTTAAGGCCTTCGTTATCAATCATGTCATTTCACATATTTATCTAGTGTGGCATCTCAAACAGGTGTCCTGTCCTTGTGTTTGAGGCAGAAAATAGGTAATTTTCTCAGGCTAGTTGCTCGGTTTGTTGATGCAGCAGAGAACGGGTGGGTGTTTAGAAGAGAGAAGAGTAGTTCCTCAGGAGTGATCCCTTTGTCACCTGAGCTGGTCTGGAGAGCAGAGACATGGTGACAGTTCCCATGTGCATGGGCCAGCTCAGAGGAGTGGGCATGAGCAGTCTCCAGGGTGCTGTGGGGTCTCTGCTGGAGAGATGTCTTGGAACACAGCAGAGGACAAAGCAGGACAAAGAGGACTTCTCGGTTTTGCTGTCTGAAGATGAAGACTCGCATCTCTGGAGAGGCCTTCAGAGAGGAGAGTCAGCAGGCATAAGGGAAACTAAATCAGCTGGGATGGAACTGATAATAAATTTCTGATATCAAACAACATGTTTGTTTAGGATCTTTTCATCGTTTCTGTTAACTTTTCTTCATATCAGAATTGTTTGTGTATAGCTCTCGGAGCTTGTATGTCCAGAGACTAAGTCTGCTCAGATAGAAATCTAGCACCCATGTGCTGTTTGGGTAATACCAGCTAGGCCTGAGATAACTAAACTAGATTTATATTGTTTTAAATTTCAAAGTAACAAATAAAATGACTTGTCATACTGCAACTACTTATGCAGATAAATTGTCAAAATGATAGCATCTTTGTATGGTGCATTTGGACATGTTTTAAATATGGTCAAATAATAGCAGCATATTTCTTATGTATGTGTACACGTATACATGCATCTATCCTATGATAATGAAAGCACAATATGTGGTGCAAAAAATCTGCAAAAGATTGTAATTTCTTGAAACCCTTCTGGTGTTCTCATTTGTTACACAGGGACAACAAGTTGACAATGTTGTTGAGGGAGTCACTTGGGAACATCAACTGCAGAACAACCATGATTGCGCATATTTCTGACTCCCCAGCCAATTATGCAGAAACTCTCACAACCATTCAGCTTGCATCACGAATCCACCGAATGAGAAAGAAGAAATCCAAGGTTGGTGCACAAACAAGCTGCGATTAATTCATTTGAAAATGAGTTTTCTTAACCCCTTGGTGGGGGAACGTGGGATTTCTCAGCAGTAAGAAGTAATACAAAATGCATAAAAGCTCAGGAGAGAAGTTGACAAATGGCTTGGCACAGAGCCATTATCCCTCCCCTTGATCATTAATCCTGAAATTCTCTTTCTTTTTGTTGCAAACACGTATTCTTTCATTGCTTATATGTGGAACTATTGCAAAGGCTTCAATTCGTGCTAATTAAAAATCTATAAGAAAGGAAAACTGTTGAGGAGAAGACGATGTGTAATATTTAATGAAAATTATGTGAAAAGGTGTGATTATTACATTGATATAGTAAAGTGTATGTAGCATGACTTTTTATTCTAATTCACACTGTAATGTTTTGCACTAGATGTGGTTGTGACTGTGCACGCAAAGCTCAGTATATATTGGATACCTTAGTTTCCTTAGTTTTTTTCATTCGTTCATTCATACCACAATATTGATAACTTAGTCTTTACTGATCACTTGCAGTATGCATCCAGCTCATCTGGAGGAGAGAGTTCATGTGAAGAAGGACATGTCCGAAGACCACCCCATTTGCGACCATTTCACCCACGAACTGTTGCCCTTGACCCTGACCTTCCTGTCCTGAGCATATCCAGTGATCCTGATTATTCTTCCAGCAGTGAACAGTCTTGTGATACTGTCATTTATGTTGGTCCCAATGGTGCAGCTTTGTCTGACAGGGAATTGACAGATAATGAAGGTCCCCCAGAGTTTGTTCCCATAATCCCATCCCTAAACAAAAAAAGAAGTAAAGACAATTCTGCTATTGGTAGAAGTTCTGACAAGGATCATTTTAAATGCAACACTTTTGCTGAATTGCAAGAACGGTTAGAGTGCATTGACGGAAGTGAGGAACCCATGAAATTCGCTTGTGGAGAAAACTCTATTGCATCCAGTTGTAGTCCAGTCCCTGGAGGTACAGAGAATGCACAGACTAAACTGATAAAGGAGAAGATATCTTCTCCTTCTGGAGGACTTAGGAAACCAGTTCCACCGGAAACTGCATCTTCAAAAAAAGGATATAATCTTCCTTTCCAGGCTGTTATGCCGAGGAATGGCAATTGTCATGAAAAGAGCACACCCCACATCAGAACAGAGCATTCCAAGCAGCAGAGCAAAGCTGATGGCAAAACAATAGACTCAGCACTGGAGGGAGAACAGGAGAGAGAGACAATCACAGATTCTCCAAAGTCCTCAAGGTGCAACTCTTCAAGGAATCACGAGCAGAATAAATCCACAGCTGAACCGGTCATTAAAGAAAAGTCCTCATATGTGAAGAGACCCTTGCCGAGCCCAGCACCCCCTCCTCCACAGCAGAAGGAGCAAGTGCTGAGCTCCAAGGCCGAGAATTCAGAGTTGGACAATAGCAATGCAGTTCGGGCTCCTCCCGTGGGGATGAGCAAGCAGATGGCTAACAAACCAGAGCAAAACCCAACGGGAAGCACGTTTCTGGTTGGTGGCAACACCCAGAATCAGTCGGGTGCTATAGAGGTACACAGCTTCCGGTCAGCATTCAGAGGGAAATGCTTTGATCGGGATATATTAACCACCACGGTGACTTTGCAGCAGCCTGTTGAGCTGAATGGAGAGGATGAGCTTGTTTTCACGGTGGTGGAAGAGCTATCCATTAGTGGGATTTTAGATAATGGAAGACCTTCCAGTATCATTAGTTTTAACAGCGACTGCTCCCTTCAGGCCCTTGCTTCAGGCTCCAGGCCAGTTAGTATTATCAGCAGCATAAATGATGAGTTTGATGCTTATACCTCACAGGAAAGTTCTACTGGTGTAAATATTGATATTGTTGTGCCCTTTGCTAAGGATCCTTTTACCAGCAGCAGACGCTCCTCCATCAGTTCATGGCTTAGCGAAGTCAGCATCTGTACAATTGAAAGTGATGGAGCACATTCTAGTGACAGTTTTGTTGCACAGTCATCTTACAGCTGTAATAAGTCTGAGGAACTATTCAACTTGGATTCACCTAATGTACCCGTACCACTGAAAAGTGCTCTGAATGACAGTGGGTTTTGCTTCTCTGAGATAGAGAGTGAGAGCATGAGTTCCAGCAAGCTGTCCTCAGGCATCAGCAAAAGCCCCCAAACCCCAGAAACTACCAAAGCATCTCAGATAAAAAGTGCTTTTTGTGTCACTGATCAGCCCATAAGAATAAAATCTATTAATTCTCGAGATACACCTGTGATAGAAACTATACATTCTAGTCTTCCTAGGAAAACAAAAACTACCTCGTCTGCAATCCACCATAATACTGTCCTCAGCTATAAAGAGCTGCAGAATCCACATTGTATATTTGAAGATCCTTGGCTCTTGCGCACGGATAATCAGTTGGAAACAAACCCTGCAGACTCAGTGCTGTCTCCAAAATCTCACACATTTGGTACTGATAGGCAGCCAGGAAAAGCTGCCCAGTATTTCAGTGCAGCATCCAGGCCGACTAAGTCGCAGACTATGCTAGCCTGTTCTCAGAGAGTTGTGGATGGTTGCGAAATGGCCTGCAAATCTTCCAGTGGAGCTCCAAAGAAGTCAGAAACTCCGATGAAGATGCCCCAGCTGAAGAGAGGAGCCACCACGCTGGGTGTGATGCCAGTATCACACACTAACAGTACCTTCTCAGAGGCTACGACCAGAGGGAATGTGGATGCTCCCATGGCAGCTGGCAGCTTGAAATCGTCACTGGGAAAGAAAAGCACCCCTCAGAAATCAAGCCTGCTACCTAAGCCAGGGGGGCCAACACCTCCAACACCTCCTGTACGCAAATCGAGCCTGGAGCAGAAACCAGTTGGTCTGGGTAATGGTGGGGGTAAAGCTGCAGGCCTGGACTTTGCCAGAGCTGCCACGCCAAAGGCTGAAGATGAAGCAGATTGGCGGTTAAAAGCTGGATCTTGTGCTACTGAAAGTGCCAGCAGTAAACTGAACCTGAAGGGTGACCACTCTTTGCCTAAGATGACCTCAAGTTTGAAGACAAAAGCATCAAAGAGCGAAGCCGTCCACCGCTACGGGAGTCACATGTCCTTGGAACGGTGCGACAGCCTCACATCAGTAGGGTCCAAAGCAAACATGGCAAGGGAAAACGTGAGTGCTAATAACAGCAGGGCAGGGCGCTCTGTCCCGAGGCTGGGGGTCCCTCCTGTTGCCTCTAGTGTGACCTTACCACAGTCCTTCACTACCCCTATGCCCTGTAAGAACAGCCAGGCCAAAAGCACAACCAACCCGAAGGTCCAAACCAATGGAAATAAAAACCGGAACCTCTCTACCAGTGGCTCAAAGTCCCTCAGTTCCTCAGTCAAGTCCTTGACACAGCCCGTTGGGAAGGGCTCAAGTGTGGCCCCGAGCAGCAAGGCGGCCCCCCGCTCTGTGCAGGCGGTCAGCAGCAAACCCGGCCGAGGCACCATTATGGGGACCAAGCAGGCCATGAGGGCGGCCAACAGCCGCGTGAACGAGCTGGTGTCGGGCGGCTCTGCCAAGATGGGGCATTTCCGAGGCTCCACAGACTCCGACAGCGGCAACGACAGCGGCATCAACCTCAGCGACGAGAAGTCGCCGCTCCCGGTGCTGCCGTCTCCTTACAGCAAGATAACGGCGCCCCGGAGGCCTCAGCGGTACAGCAGCGGCCACGGCAGCGACAGGGAGGCAGCAGCGGCTACGAGAGCATGATTCGGGACAGCGAAGCGACGGGCAGCGCCTCCTCGGCACACGACTCCATGAGCGAGAGCGGCATGTCGTCACCGGGCCGCATGAGGAGCCTGAAGTCCCCCAAGAAGAGATCAACAGGTAAGGAGCTTGAGCTGCCCAAAACACACAAGAAATGTCCCTGGGGATGTTGAGTTTTCCTGGTGCCCCCTGCAGTGAGGACAAGGTTGTTTGGCTGGGGGTAGACGCTGCGCAGCGCTGGGTGCGCCGGCATGCGTTAGAGGCACCCGCGTACGCGAGCGCAGAACCGACTTGTCATTTATTGTACTTCAAAGCCGCCTCGCGGCTGCAGGTGTGACCCAGGTGCTGCGTCCCGGGGGGCAGGAAAAGCGCAGCGCGCCCCGGGGCACTTTCCATCTCCCTGCAAGGAGGAGAGCGCAGATGGCTGCAGGCAGATGGGGGAGCCCAGGAGACGGGCGGGAGGACGTTTCTCGGCGGGATGGCGGCGATCACAGCACGCGCACGGTGCCTTCTTAGCATCATGCAGCAGGACTGGGGAACGTTTTATTTATTTATTTATTTTCTTTTATTTCACACAAAGGGGAACAATTACGGTTCTGGGACGACCTTGGTGATTTCTTTTTTTTTTATGAGGAAGGATTGTGGGTCTGCAGGCTGGGTAAGAAGTGAAGAGAATGGCAGTAATGCTGTTGGCTACACATTTATAAGGAATTTTAGTGAGATGGGCTGGCACTTCAGTTCGGAAATGGGGGAACAGGCTTGAAGAAGAGGGTTTGTGAATCATTGAGGACTGCTGAATTTGCAGTAGATTATCCAAAGGTAGGAGTTAAGATTAAGAAAGAGAAGGTAAGGTGTAGGAAGAAGGGTGCATATGCAGGATGCAGCAAAGCTTAGCAGAACGCTACCAGCCAATTACAAAATTATTGTATTTTTATAGCAATTTTGTGAGGAAATTATAAAGTGGACACACAGATCCTGGGAGCAACAGAAAACTCGGGGCAAATGCCATAAAATGGGTGGTTCCCACTCCTGCACTGTGTTGAAGTAGACACGTCCAATTGCACCATGCAAAGTGATGATGCAAAAGCCAAGACCTCCTTTCCTGGTCTCCAGTGCCTTTCTGTGCTCCTTTAACGCTGTAAGTGCTGCTGTCTGTAGCCTGCTTCAGCATCCGGCTTGACTGAGTTGCTTCAGCAGATGATAAATCAGTTTGGAGACTTACTGCAACATTTACTATAGTTTTCTTTCCATAAGACATCAACCTCTTAAACCTTTCCTACAAATCAATATTAACAACTGTATAAGCTACACACGTATTGAGAAGGTATTACCCATGATGGATTTGTATTTGTTTTTGCCCCGGGAAATGCTTATTACACATTTAAAAATGACAAACTGTTTCTTTTTTCAATTGAAATTGCTCTGAAATGGTAAATTATCTATTACTTTTTCAGCGTTTTACACTTTGACGCACTAACGTATTTTATACATGAAATGAGCTTTCTTAGGAGCTTCATTAAATATTTCTTACCAGATGGGTTTTGTGTAGACCCATTATTGACCTAAAATATATTGTCATTATTGTAAAGTGTTGGCATATTCTTGGAGTAGCTTAAATTGTCAAGCAATGTGGGAGACTTGCAGTCTCTGAACTGAAGGAAGCTTTGGAAGGGAAGCCCATCCTGGGGACAGAACCTACTTCTAGAAATGTCAGTGGAAACCATCTCCTCTCTGTGCCCACCATTATGAAGAAAATTACCAACTCTTTTGAAGGACACAAGTCAATCTCTGCTTCAGGAAACTTGAATGCTAGCAGATGCATCATGGTGACAATTTTTTGCTTTGCTATGAGATTTTATGGCTCATAAACCTGGAGTCATGCCGTTTAGGAGCAGATGAGGTTATATGCTCACCTTTTGAGTGCTGCTGCATGGGCAGTGATATGTGGACATGAGAGGTGACGCAAGTTGCAGCTTGGCTTGTTACTGCCTTCTGAAGTGCCAAATACATCCTAATCCCATGAAGTAATTGAAATTTGTTGGTATTTAGCACTTTAAAGCACATGTAGTGATCCTGGAAGGAGCTGTTTGCTTTTGGGAAGAGGTAATACAATGAGATCTTAGCAATGGTACTTGATAGCCCAGATATTTTGGCTTGTCTTTAGCAGGAGGAGGAGGGGATTTTCAGAGTCTTCTGCTGTTATGAGTACTGGTTTCAAATCTCTTTGCTATCTCAATGCCAGAGCAAGTCAGTGAATACCATTACTGCCCACCAAAGAGAACATAATGCAGGCAGAATATTTTTGGAAGGGTAAAATAAAGAACTGATGCTCCAACATTTTTGGAGAAGAACTGCTCTTCTTCCTATCAGTAAGCCAAGAGGAACATCCCTCATCAAGACAGTAATTCAGTTAGCTCTCTGAGTGGGTTTTACTAAAAGGAAAAGATCAAGGGAAGCATTTCCCCATAAGCATCATGAGAATTTAGATCTTTGATTTCCTGCAGTACCTTCTGCAGTCTGTTAGTCCTCTGAGTCTGAGGAACACTTATCTTTTGTATTTCAGGTCTCCAGCGTCGTAGACTGATTCCTGCTCCGCTGCCGGATGCTGCTTCCCTTGGTAGAAAACCCAGTGTCACTGGCCAATGGGTTGATCTACCACCTTTGCCAGGCACTTTAAAAGAGCCATTTGAAATTAAAGTTTATGAGATTGATGATGTGGAACGATTGCAGCGACACAGACAAGAGGAAACTGAGGTCAGCACATATTTTATAAGAAGTAAAGACAATGTAAATTACAGTATATAGGCAGAATCCTTGCTTGAATGCAGGACTGGTGTTCAGGAAATTGATTGCAATTAAAGTACTATAATTATTAATTTTACATTTCATATGTTGGGGTACTCTTAACACAGAAAATGAAAATGATTACTGCCTAAAATTAATTGTGTTTAACATGACTGATGGTGTGAATGGAAGTTACCAGTGAATACATTATGAGAAGACTTTATAGTTGTAGCCTGCCTGTCTGGTGAAACCTACAGCCTCTCTCAACTGTAGGGTCATTAACTCCTTACGTAAATAGCAAGATTCTATTACATCAGGGATGCACTGAGTTTAATTTACTTCTAATTGGAAAACAGTTCCACTAATTCTATTTTGGAGACCAGAATTCTATATTTTACTGATGCCTTTTTCCTGTTTCTTTCATAATAGCCTTTCCCGGATGTTGAGAAGGTAGGAGTGCTTTTAAGAAAATCAAAATTCTTATGGCTTAGTATTAAATATTATTAATTATCATTAGGCCGTGTAGTACTGCTGGAAAAAAAAGTCCTCTGCAAACAGGACTAATTACAGAATGTAGCAGAGATGTTTGCTAATTCAGTAAAGTGCAACAAATGCTGAAGTGATATAGCATGCTGTTCCTCTAGATTAGAATCCATTAATGTACACTTCAAAAAACAAAACAAAAAACCACAACCAAACCAAACAGCCCACCTGCTAACAAGCAATGAGCTGGGAGCAATTTGTGTCAAACTGTCGGAGGTCAGTTCATAACACACAAATTCATGAAATTGTCTTTCTGTGTCTTAAAAGGGGCTGATGTATTTCCATACAAAGCTGAAGATACTAGAAAGGCGCCAGCAACGAATCAGAGAAGTAAAGGCAAAGCATGAACTTTTGAAGGAAGAGTTGGAGGAGACGAAGTGCAGGTTGATGATGGATCCAAATAAGTGGAAAGAAGACTGTAAGTCTTTTTACAGAAGCAGCAGCATTATTAGCATGTGACCAGTTTTAAGCATATGACTGGTCCCATTGGCAAAGTGAGCATTTGTTTAGATTATTGGCTAAACTGAGCTCTGCGACGGCATGAGCATTGCTGTGATACAGCCTTTGCTTTCAGGGAATGAACCAGGAACGAACGAAAAACTCAAACAGGAGAGGAAGTAGAAACAATGCAGAGACTCCCTGTGATTATTATAAATAATAAATATTTATATAACCTTTTTAATCCACTACAGTGGATTTTCCTTCTTTCCAAAGAAGGGAAAACTATTCTCATGTGCATGTTACAGCTGGGAAACTGAGCTGTGAGATTTGTTCGCAGACTGAGTACAGTGCTTGACTGGAACCTCAAAGTAGAGCGTTGCTTCTGCTGAACACCATGATGAGGCTCTGTAGTTCAACAGAAATGAAATTGTGCTCCACATAATTTTCTCCCTTATGATGAGACACAAGTTGAATTTGATCAGTAGAATAATGTTTTATGCTGAGCTGTTTCTCTTACCCACTGTTTTTTGGTTGACAGTTGAAGTGGATCCTGATCTCGATAAGGAGTCGCAGGAGTACCTGGAGGCACTGGAACAAGTGACAGAGGAACTGGAGCAGTGTGTTAATCTGTGCAAGTCGCACATCATGATAGTGACGTGTTTTGATATTGGAATGATAACAGATGCGCAAGATGGAGTAAGGGAAGTGGAGGTTTGAAGAGAGATTTTCAAGGGACCGAAGGAAGTGAAGCTGAATCGTCCGATATGAGGAAGAAAAGAGAGTACGGAGCTAGAAAGTGAAGGAGGAAACGTGAAGACTAAAAAGCAACAATGAATGTTGTAGGAGAATGAAACAGCTGAGGGATGGGAATGTTCATAAATCATTTGGTGCCTCAACGTGACCTGAACTGTACAAAGATAAAAGGAACAGATACTGCTTCTAACAGAGGGAAGCGAAGAAATTGAGAACAAGCCAAGACTTTTAAAAACAAACAAACAAACAATGGAAGTGCCTTTAAAGTTCATTTGATTTTCATTTTTGTATTTGGTGCTAGAATTAAAGCCAGCAAACCTAAGCAGACCACAAAATGTATTCCTATGAAATATTTTATACTGTATAGTGTATTTATGACTATATGTAAAAAACAAACAACATTGTAGCAAAAGCAATAAGTAAATTATGTTTTCATACCTGAACTTGCCTTCTTGTTTCATAGAAAAGCTGTTTTATGTAGCAGATTATAACTGTATTATAATTGTTTTCTTGGTTAGGATTCAAGATATTTTTATGAACATTTATCTATTGAAAAGTTGTATTATGGCATTTTGAGACGATTCTTTTACCTTCAGGTTTTGTATTATTACTTTTTCAGATCAAAATAAATGTTTGTTTTCCATTTTATATATACATATATAGATATATATTAACTGCTTACCTACTTCTTTGGTTACTAACCTCACTTATCACAGACCTGGTCTTTTTGGAGTCATTAACTTAATGTGAGGAAGTCTACAAAGGGCACTGTGCTTTGTTTTGTTTTGTTTTCCTCTCTGACTGCAGGAATTGAGAATTGCGTTTATTACCAAAACCATAAAACAAGCAAAAAAAGAAACAAAAAGTTTTTGTAAATGTTAAGTTAGGTCCATATTTTTATATAGTTTTGACTATAAATATAGCATTTGCATTTTGAACTTTTAAGACAAATAGTATATCTTTTTACAGTTTTTCTAAGGAAGGCAAACCCTCAGGATCAAGTTTATACATGCTGCATGAGATTTGTGCTTTTTTGAAGGAGGCCACTTAAGTGTGGAACTATTGATAAATTGTTGCCAAATGGATACTTTTGAAAAGGTTTGATAGTGTATGTAATACCACATTTCATAATGAATCATATTTTCTGATCATCTTCCTTTTTATGGTTTTTTCAAATCCTTTGTACAAATATGTATTATAACAGCTTGCTTCAGTTTTTATCTGTGAATAAAAGATACATCTATTGTTATGATTGCTCCGTGCTACTTATGTGATTTTAGTGCCGTAAAGAGAGAAGATGGCCTGTGGTACAGAGTATTAAGTGTCACATTATATTATCTCTTTGCCCAAGAGAGATAACTGTGAACTGAATTTTGACATTAGTCATAATAAACCAATCAGGAAAGAGAGATGAAACACCAAAGGGTAAAATAAATAGCAATGATAATACTTATATTCTCTTAGCACTTCACAGAGTTTACAGAAAAAGGACCTGAGGCTCCGATAGTTGTTTTCCCTGATGGAACTAAGCAATTAAAAATGGGGTTAGAAAGACAAGAAAACTTCAGGAACTGAATCAGCCATCCATGGATAGGTCCATTATAACAAGCCAGCAGGTTCATTCCTCTTCAGCGCTGTTGCATTTGCTGGATGGAAGGTAGCTGTGCCCAGTCCTCATCTCCCACTGCTGCCAGCTGCTGTAACTCCAGGCAGATTTCATGTAAAGCTGTTGCTAGTAATGGTGTAATCTTGAGTAGCTTCAAGGTATTTGGCTGAATAGCTTGTAATACATGGTGTTTTTCCTTCCCTCTTTCTCTTTTATGTGGCGCTCGGATAGTTCTGTTTCCTCAGCTGTCCTTGTTTCTGGTCTTCTATTTGTGCCTCCTCACAGCAAGGAGTGTTTGAGAGAGTCCTGCCCTCAGGTGTCAAAACTGAGCTGAATCCTGCCACGGGGAGCCATGTGCTGCTTCCTGCTCCATCCCTGTGAGGTTTGTGCCGGGAAGGGGCACACCTCACTTTGCCCATCCATGCTGGAACTGCCCTGCGTTGTGAGCGTGGGGACCTGGTGTCCAGCGTTTCTGCAGGAGCCTCCTGCTCATACACCTGGTTGCCACATGTTTAGAACATTCTAAATTCCTGTTTATTTTGTGTGCGTGTGGAAAGTCACAGACAATTCTTCCAAAGAGAAAAACCCGTGTAACAGTTTAATACATTTTTTTGAATGGACACAAGGGATTTTTTTTTTATGCTAAAAAAAGAGGCTTGAGCCTCTTCTTAAAGATCTCAGTTATGTCCCCTCTTGGCAATATTTAAAGCATGTAAAATAAAAATGAAGCCACTAATCGCCTGCCCCATGTTATATGAACATGGCAATTTGCTGAAATGCTCAGCTATATAATGTTTGTTGATCAGTCCTGCATTGTATGTTACTTTCTCCTTAATTTTAGCTATGGTTATGTTTTCCACAGAGCAGCAAAAGCGACATTTCAGGGCTGCTGGGTTACACGTCACTAGCATACAAATTAAATGCATTTGGCCTCTGGCTCAGTGGCACAAACAAGCCAGGGATACAAAATCAGATGAGGGACTGGTGGATGAAATAACACACTTTTTTCCCTATGCAAATTTTATTTTTTATCTGTAGATGTGGAGAGTAAATTATCTTCCATATATCAAGAGAAGTTCTCAGATCTTGTAATATTCCTTTTTAGTTACTTCTGCAATTCTATCCAGTTAAAATTTATACAAATATATGCTTAGCATATGATTCAAGTCTATTTTGCAAAAGACTTAATTATATAATGTTTTAAGTGATAATTGCCAAATGAGGCTGGATGCCTTATTTCATTAATTTTCCACTGAGATTTAGTGATTTAAGAGAGTCATTAAATCACACACTTGAAGAATTTATGTTTTTGAATTTGTTATGGTATCAAAACAAAAACTTAAATGCACTAGCACTGGAGCACTGCACGAATTCTTTTTTGCAGGACTCATTCCCACTGGAAAGGCCTCCATTTTTCCACATGCCCCAAAATGCTCCCTTCCCTCCCTTGGCTGCAGATCTTCCCATAAAATTTCTTCCTCCTCCTTCCTTGGGGAACACTTGTTGGGTCCCCTGGGGATCCAGGCTGCTGAACAGGCTCATGTCACACTTAGCAGCAGGACTGGGTCCCCTCAAAAGTGTCCTGGATTTTGGAGATGGCCTCCAAGCTTAGTTTTGCATCTGCCTACCCAAGAGTTATGGGCTAGTAAATAAAACTACTCCTGGAAACTGTCAGAATTTGCAGGCTTTGACAGACAAGTCAGTCAGTAGGCACTGCTCTAAGTTGTGTTTCTGCTAACCACGTACTAAGGAATGTCCATCTGTGGGGATATTGGTTCAAGTCTTTGGAAATGCAGTTGATACAAACAGGTTTGCTATAGAACAATCTTACGGTGTGTATGTAAAACTCATTTAATGTATGAGTAAAATCTTTCCACTTGCAGTGCTTCTGGTCTAATCTGTTCCAGCTTAGACATTTTTAGGACACTCTGAACTGTGGGTTTGAAACATCAGTACTAACAGAGAATGCAACAGAAATACGAGATTGTTTGTTCTTTTTTCAGCATGTGGAAAGTGTTTCATTTATTTCTATTTCAAGATGCTCGTGTATTTTGTTCCTAGTTATAAAGCCATGTTTTCCAGTCACTTGCATTTTATTTTTAAAGTTATGTGCAGAACATAATTCCACAGGCAGCTGTTCTATATTGTGGCTACAGGCAGGGTTTAAGGCAAAAATGTTAGCTATAAGATGACCTCTGTATCAGATGTCCGCATTGGACACAAATAAAAAAATGGATGGTGTATATGGGCCCAAGCTCGTTAGATCATTGAAGTACCTGCTTAAACAAGCAAATAAACATGGTTTATATCCAGCAAAACACTCCAATTTTGGTGTATACCCCACTGACTTGGATTTTGGTAATAACTGCTTTAGCAGTGGTTCCGTGGAGCTCTGCTGACTTTCACCAGATGAAGATCCTGCTCAAAAAAAAATTTATTGGTGGTATTTGGGACAAAAGAAACAATAAGTCTGTTGACGTGCAACGAGGAGTGCAAATTAGAAAGCAGATACCGGTTCCCAGGCTGCTCCCATATGTAGCATTTCACGGCTTCATGCAGAATTTGACTTACAGAAGGCTGTTTGTGAAATATGCAGAGTGAGACATAACTCTTGACAGCGTAGATGTTCGCAGAGATTTATAATCAGACCTGCGGGGGACTGCCTGATGACAGGGTGTGTATGGCACTACCGTAACTTTACAACAGCTTACTTGGGAACGCGGTATTTCACGTCTCATTTCCTAGGACTCTTCCCACAAGCCAAGGGAGCTGTGGGAGCGTGGTGCTGAGGAGGGAAATCCTGCAGAACCAACGACCACACACTTCCCCAGCAGCCTCGTCTTCCCTGTCTCTTCAACATCCTTTGCTTTTGGCTGTTGCATTCAGCCTGAGACTGGATATTCCTGGGCTTCCTCCTGCAGCTCCCAAGTGAGTAGGATGGGCAGCGTTCCCTTGGCTACAGGTCAGCAGGGGATGAGCACTAAAGGGACGCTCACATCTGAAACAGCCACTCCAAATAGTGCTTCTGCCTGGTCTACACTGTATCAACACTGATTTACTAGCTTAATTCACTTTGCTGTACACTTCAGGTTGATGTGTGCTCTAAAGAATAAAATCTTCCTCCAGTCCCCCTGGTAAGGAGCTTTCTCTTTGCTGGCTTTTGTTCTGCTGATTTGTCTTCGAAATGGCCTCCAGATCCTGGCATGGACCCCACACAGGCAGCTTCATGGACCCACACAGCTTCATTCTGCAAGGGTTTTTGTTTTGTTTTGTTTGCTCATTTTTTATGTAACCATCTCTACGGGAGCTTTCTATTGGGCCTGGCAAAGAAATACATCAGCTCATGACGTGCTGCCTGGTCACCCTGGGACAGCTGATGCAGCTCAGCCCAGATTTTGGCATCACAAGCCTGTCTTTTACTGAGATTAAATGGACATTTGCTGTTGACCTCAGTAAGGGAAGCAGCAGTCACCAGCTAACCCCTGGCAGGGTCGATGTTGCAGCAGTCTGTGTATTAGGAGGCCAGAAGGGCAAAGCCTTCAGCCTCAGCGTGCTGGAAGACCAGGCTCGTGCCCGCATGTGACCGGCCTCTCCTACCCAAGGGCACCCGACTGCCACCGATTCTGCCCTTCAGAGCACTAGGGACCTAATCACATCTGCGGAGCTCTTGCCACTGCTCACGTGACTGGACTTAAAACACGTTTTAATTGATCTGACCTTGTGTGGGAACTACCCGTAGTGTCCTAATGTGCTGCTCTCTGGGAGGCACGTGCAGCGCTCCAGGGCACAGGCAGCAGAGAAACCAGCAGAATTTTAAGAGTTTGGCCTTTGCCTGGAAAAAATGACTTTTAAACACTGGCTCACCTAGAGCTCTGCCTGCATCCGTAACAGTGACACTCCATTTGTCAGCACCTGGCCCTGATACACTTATAAACGTCTCTTGTTTTGAAGGGTGCCACTCATTTTGTTGTGCATTACCATTTAAATGAGTTACATTTGTACCTAAAGCCTTCAGTCTCATGGGGCTAAGCGCTGTACAAACACAATTTTAAAAAATCTAAACAGGGTAGGAAGGGGAAGGACAAAGTGTGTTTCCCTCCAAACTGTGCACATAACAGTGCTGAGGGAAACCTCCCGAGCTGGTAGCTGGAGCACCCTACACAGGCTCCATTGGGTCCCATTTTCAAACCTCTCAGTTTTCAAAGTGAAAAAATGTTATTTACCTCGATGGCAGGAAATGAGAGAAAACAAAGCTTTCCCTTCAGCTTCTGGGAAAAGAAACACGTAGAGAAAAACGTAGTGATGTATTCTCATTAGGAAGGAAAACGCAAGAGGCCAGACTGCATTTCTTTGCCGAAGCTGTGTACGTACTGGGCAGATATAAAGAGGTGCCAAGGACCCAGCATAGGCACGTGCTGCCCCCTGCAAAACTCTATCTTTGCTCATATCACTGCTCAGCCTCCTCCCACTTGAATCCTTTGCAAGGCCTATGTGTACCTTTGATGCAGTGATTTTATAAAATTATTTTGCAAATTCAGGTTTTCCCTGTTTTTTTTTTCTTTTCCCAGTCCTTACTTTGTTTTTGGGCATCTTCTGTTTTTCCTGCTCTGACTTCTTTGGGTGTCTCTCTCAGTCTCTGAATTCCTCTTTGGTATCTAAAGTGCTGTCACCTCTCTTTCCAGCTATCCGTTGCTAGCATTCCAGCTGTAAATGCACTTCACCATTAGGTGCTATGCAGGTTTTAAGCGTGAGCTAGCCCCTGCCAGGACAACATTCAGCATCACAAGTCAAGGGTTGGTTGGTAAATGAAAACAGTCCTGCAGGGATCACATCTAGGACTCAAACACTTGGCAGTGCTGAGGCCAGTGGGATCACACCTGCAGTGCTGCCAGGCACAGCAGACACATCTACCAGGGACCTTCACGTTTTACAGGTTGGGATTTGTTAGCCTGAAGTCCTCTGACCTATGCGTATATTCAACCTGCATCTGAGAACTGCTCAGAGTTTTGTGCCTTCACTGCACTGTGGGCCATAGACATCGAGTTGTAATGATTACTAAATCCAAATTAAAAACGTTGAAGCTTGAACCATTAGGGGGTTTTTTAGAGATTTTTAAGCAACTGTTGAATAATGCATATGCACCACATTCTCCAAAAAGCACCAGCAAGGCAACTACTCATTGATATGGGATTTTTCTGGAACATACTAGTTGCCTGTTGAATGTGGAAACTTACTGCTTTTCTTGGTTTACAAGTTTGGAGATTATTAAATTTCTTTATCAGTCACTCTTTGGAAAAAAAATCTTTGGAAACAGAGGATCATCAAACTAAGGTCAGGTACATTCCTAGGGTGCCCTGGACTTCTCTTCAGAAGACTGATGAATTTGGAAATTTTATCTTCTTCATTCTAGATGATGAAGCTACTTGATGGCCTTGTTCTTGACAGCTAGCTGATTGAACACAAACTAAGTTCTGAAACATCACCAAAGAACTAAACTTCCATGATACTTTTTTCTCTTTCCTTTAAGTCAGAAACTACTGGAAGGTATTTGGATTTGCGGTGTCAGGAGAGATTTCTAGATGTATTGACAACACACCGACTGGTTTGCCATAGAGACTGAAGATCCGTTCTCACGTATAAATTGTAAGCATGAGTTGCAGAGTTGCATACTTCTTATGGATGCCATAGAGACTGAAGATCCGTTCTCACATGTATAAATTGTAAGCATGAGTTGCATACTCCCTATGGAGGTTATGGATGTGACATTTGAGCCTTTTATGCTGTAAGATTACTTAATATGAGAGATATGCCAGTTTCTATAGGGAATATGGCCAGGGACTTCATCTCTGTATGTACCAGGCTGTTCCAGATCAGCCTCCCTCCCTGCAGGTGGGGACAGGAGGGCAGTTCCTGCCCTTCAGGGTCCAACCCTGTTAGCAGTGTTCATATCTGTTAATAACCCGTCTGAGTACGAGCACAGCCGTCCCACAGCACCATACACAAACTAACTGGGAGCGTTTGGAAACGCTGCCTTCCCTTCTCTTCCTTAGGAAAATGTGAATCCAACGTCACTGCCTGCAAAAACCTCTTTCTGGTTATATATATACCCTTAATATGTATGTAACAGCTAGTTAATAATTTTCTAGCTGATGGTAAATGAGATCTCCTAGGGTTGCTCCCAGGCTCTCCAGGACCCATATAAGTTGCTGTGTGCATTTCAAGTGGCTTCCACTGAGCTGCTATTTGCATGGAGCTCCTGCTACTTCACAGGTGTGATTTAACTGTAATCACCCACAGCAACGGGCTGCACTGACAGTAGTTTTACTATTTGTATATAAGTTAAAAATGTGTCAATACTTTAACATAGCAGTGTGGCTGTGTGTTTACACATGTGTTGAATCAGCCTTGCCTCTCGTGCTATCACTGTATCAGAGTGAATGACTGACAGGTTTTGCCAGCCTGCAGTGCATTGGCATACGCTCATCTAAAGGACATCTTGCTGCTTTTTATTTATGGAGTGTGTGCTCATAGGAGAGGATCAGTGCACCACTGAGTAGCTTCCCTGGTTGATGGAAGCATTTGCGGTAACTAGACTATGATTCAAGTTCTCCTGCTATGTTGGAAAGACCCCGGCCTTGTTTAAATAGTGTTCCTGATTTCAGTTCCAGTGTGGCAGCGCTCTGTGGGTCACCTGGAGCCTTTCCAGTTTTTGTCCTTATTGCACCACAGTTGCTGTACTTGTGTCTTACAGCTTGATGTCAAAATGGGTGTTTTGTTAGCATTAACATGTACCAAATGGCAATCACTCCCATAGCCCGGAGCGAGGCGAGACCCATGAAGAAGTAACAGACCTTGCCACGTGTTTGGAACAAGTGCTGAGAAGGCTCTCGTTGCTGTACACAGGCTGAGGAAGGAGCGGTGGCCACGTGGAAGGACACAGATCGGGTGCAGCCAGCTTGACACGGCCGTGCAGTCTGCTGGCAACTCACTACCAATCCAACGAGGGACAGAGACTTGCTCTGTGTGAGGGTAAATGGCTATTTTCATTTGCCTGTTTTTTTTTTTTTTAACTTTCCTTTTCTAAGGTTTGCCATGAACCACCAGCAGCAATCAGCTTTTTGTACCTCAGCAAACTTTTTTTCAATTTTGTCCAGTCTTGAACTTGTTCAGAGGCCTTTGAATACAGACACGGTAACAGTTTGCTTTTTGTACTGGGTGTTTCAGACATGTTCTGACTGCATCATAAAACAATGATAGGAAAATTGCAAAACAACCATAACAGAAGAGAACCTGTGGCTATTAACCCTCTCCGAGTTCACTGTTCTTGCTTAGACCAGTGCCATTACCACACAGTGCAACAGCAGAATATATTAATGCAAGAGAGCTTTGTCCATGGTTTGGATTTTGGGCTGTGCACGGTGTCTGGCAACGGAAACAAAACAGCATGATTTCCTACCAGTTTATAAACACCTTCCCTCCATTTCCTCCTGCTAAACGCAAGCTCCTGACAGCTTCCCTGCGATAACGTTGGCAGATGAAAGATAACACAGGCTGTGGCTGGTGCAGAGCTACTCAGGTGCTGTCTGGCTGCCCAAGGACTGTGCAATGCCTGACTTGTGCCCGCCCTTCGCTCGTGGAGCAGCTAATTTCCTCCTCTATCTCACTGCCAGTTTGCATGAAACCCCGTGGGAACGTAATTATCACTGAGATTCCTGCCCTTCCTCAGATTTGTTTGATGTTGGGCAGTGTTCTCCAGCTTGCTAGGGGTAATGGGGAGAGCGGTGAGACGCACTGTGCTCTTGAATAAAAATGGTTCAGCAATTGGAGAAGCTCCTACGCACTGTAGGAGTCTAAATAATTTGCTTTTAAACCTCAGCACATTATTTAAAAGAGAAAAATATATAATGAGGCTGTGTACTCCTGAGAGTGATTCAGGGACTTCTAGCCCTAAACCTGAGGTCGTCATCTGTAATGAGATACATCTGATAGAGACTTGCTTCTCTCTGTAAATAACTCCTTTCACCACTTCTGGAAATGAATTGAAAGTAATTGAGAGAATATTGGTGCAGCTGGTAGATCTATGTTCAGCAGGGCTAAAAAAGCTGAAAATAACTGTGGCAGAGTTTGCTTAGGAGGATTTTTATAGCTCTAGATCCTGGTTACAGATTATATCAGTGCCGATCTGGAAAAAGTACACTCAAGTGAATTTAGCTTATCTAAACTTATACCAGCGTGGATGGAAATGTGATGTGGAGTGTGGCACTTGCTCTTGGGAAAGTTGCTTACACACGGCCTTAACTCACCACAACGAGCACTGCGCTAATTTACGGGCCTCGTGCTCCTTATTGAATGGTAGTGAATTAACTGGAGGTGGAAACAATTCCAGCACGTTCCTTCAGCTGCTGGCAATGCATGTAACGCCATTGTCCTTAACAAGGAGTGCTAATTTTACACCTGTTAAGGGCTTGATGAAGAACCCTTTGGCAGGACGGTGCCTTCTGGGGTGGATAATGAGTTACTTTGTGCCTCTGAGTCCCTGCGTTCTGGCTGGCTAGAGCCTTATGAGGGTGAGCTGTGGGTTTTATTTACTGTCTGGTGAGCTCTGTTAGTCTTTTACCTCTTTTGTGCTGCTGGTGGCCATATGGGTGACTCTTCTGGGAACATGTAAGTACTTTATTTTGACTTACACTCCTATGTAAATGAACTGAATGCCTTTCTTGACCTGTATGACAAGTCCTAATGTGACAAAAACATTGAAAATTCTCTTGGCTCATATGTACCTTTGTCCCTTGAAGTGAGGCCAGCCATGTCTTAGCTCAGGAGGAGTTTTAGTCAGAATTTTTTGAAGTCGCTAATTGTAGTGGCCATCTGCTGCAGGGTGAGGGCTGGAAAGTGTTAGGGATTGTCTTAAGTGTGTGTAATCCAATTTTTTTTTTCCTTTTTTTTTTTTTTTTTTTTTTTTTTTTTTTTTTGTGAATGCAGCCTTTCATCTCTAGGCTTGCAAAATGAGGCATCTGTTTCTGAATTTAAGTAGCTGAGACTAATCAGACTGATTCAAGTTTTTCTGCAGGAGACTTAACTGATCAACTTAATTTCTTTGCAAAAAAGGAATAATTGTTTATTTATGTTAGCTTTTGCAGAAAGGAAGACATTGAGCCTTTTAATCATTTTACATGGTAATCTACACTTGAAAGTTGATGTAAAAAATGTTTACAAAATACACCTGTTCTCATTTGTTGCTACTTCAAAGCTTGCATTGTGCTACAGGGGAAGAAAAAGTGCTGATGTGTGTGTTTCCTACTGGGGTTGTCTGTTCTCATCAAAGTGCAAAAAGCTACGTTAGTTCAAAATACCACTTAGCCTGGAGTGGCTGATAATTTTCCCAGAGTAGTTGTAGCTCTGAACTGAGGCATTTAGTTTGAGAAGGCACCTCCAGTTAAACTTCTTTTTTTTTTTTTTTTTTTTTTGGCATGCTAATATACTTGTCAGTTCCCGAACTGTGTCTTCTGCTTTAAAGACAAATTATTAGGAATTATATTTATGGTGCAAAGTGCCTAGTACTTAAGCCTATTTTACAAATACCAGTTATCACTTGTTAAACACCACCGAAACTTAGGAAGCAAGTGATTATTAGAAGAGTGTTATCGATAGGGAAGCTGAGGCACAGAGAAGGCCCACGAGAGAGTGAGGACAACAGGTAGGGGATTCGGCTTCCTCTTCCTCTCCCTGGCTACTAGAAAATAGATCCCACTCTAACATTCCCTGGACCTGTCCAAACATGCTGAAACAAATGTGTAATTTTCGCAAGGACAAAAAAGGAGCTCCTGAGAAAGGGATGCTCATCCCGTCACTGTAAAACTAGCGAATCTGAGTTCTGCTCAACTTGCCTCAGGTAGGAGTTTGGTCTTTCCACAATTGCGTATTGTCACATTTCTAGGAAAGCCGATGGGAACTAAGTGATTCCTTTTATTGCATACGCACAGACATACGTACATTCAGGCAGAAAACTGTGTAACGACAAAATTGCTACGCTCTGTGAACTAGTTAAAATAAGGGTTTCTTTTTTATTTGCTGGTGTTGAAAGCTGGAACAAGTTTTTCTTATAGCTTTAGATTAAAAACTGACATTTCACATAGGCTCTAACCTTGGGCAGTTTATTAACCCTTCTGTGAAGTTACCCTTCACTTCAGCCTTATATAAGGTAAAAGTTATTCATATACTTAAGTCTTTATCTTGACTATGCCTGCTCTGCTGGGGAGCTATTTCACATGCCAAAGGCGTAAATTTTAGAAAAGGTCTATGAGGCCATACCATTTTCTTAAGAGATACAAAAGCCATACAGAGTATGTTGTAATGGTATCGCTGAACATTGTAATGAATGCTTGGTTTGAAATATCTTTTGAAAAATAAGTAAGGGAAACGGGTCAAGTAAGTCAGTGAGAGTTAACTTACTGCTTTGGGTAATGCCAGATTTTTGTAAGCACATGACAAATTCTAACTCACTTTATTTCACTTGGTTAATATGTTGCCGACTCCTTGCACAGTAGTGCTGATCAGTTTTAAGATTCAGTCTTTCTTTTTTTAAAAAAAGAAAAAAAGGAAAATAAAACATCCTTCAAATGGCAGTTAAGCACAGCCATTCATCTCAGCTTCACCTCTCATTACGATGCTTGTTACAACTGCCCCCCTTCTCTTCATGGGAGGCAAGACACTTCGGGCATGCTCTAATACTTCTCTGCTCCTCTCCTACAATGGCAGTAATGCAAGGTTTATGGGATGCATTTCAGATGTTTAACTCCCAAAGCAACTTTGGCACGAATAACTTCATTGGTGTTACCTTTATGTGCCCTCTTTACTGTTCCTTTCTACTATGGAACTAGGAGAGTGCCCAGCTACAAGTACTGTGGAATAAGGTTTGATACTGAAAGTGTCGTTGCAGGAAGATGTTTAGAACCAAAAATAAATGTCATTGCACAGAGGTAAGTAGTCTTGGCCATAGTCATGATGCTCTATTGCAGTCTGTCCATCTGTGGCAGTAATCCCAGTGGCGGTCTTAACTGAGATGCTGACTCTAATAGGCAAGTAGGAGTGACTCATGGATATGGTTCAATGCACGTTAGGACTCCTCCCTTACACTGCGTATGAGGCACTACAAAATCAGCAATAATCATGGGACATGTTTTTTTGTTGTTTGTTTGTTTTTCCTCCCCTCTTTCTTTCTTTCTTCCTCCTCTCTCTACCACCTGTGGCTGCTGCGGGACACCTTTTTTTTTTTTTTTTTTAATTTCGGGCCATATTTTACATTTCTTGGCTGATTTGTGTGGATAGTGGCCATTTGAGCGTGTACAAAGATAGAGTGTAACTAGTAATCCTCAGTGTCTGAATGTTAGATATGTTAGATTTTGCTTAACAAAGGGGGAGGAGACTTCAGTTTCTGTACTGCTTAGAAGATTTAAACCTCTTGAAAATGTCATTAAAAGCAGAAGTTTGAAAATTAAGTTCTGTTGCTACCTGTGTTTTCAGGAAGGTGATCTGATTTTTTTTTTTTTTCCCCCTTCTCTCCTCTTCCTCTAAAGTACTGGGTTGGTACCATTGAAGATGGTGGTATTTGTCTTGCTAGAAAACGGTTTTGGAGGCATGTGGATGAAACTACACAGACCCACTGGACTTTCAACTAATTTGAAATTTTCTGCCTTAAAAAGCAGTAGTTGGTTTGTCCCAGGAGGAGTTGATGAGAGCACAGCCTGTTTTATTGTTATGTCACCGCAGTCTCTGCTGTGACCATGGAATCCAGATATGACCTGGAATCTGGATATGAACAGGAATTCCAAGTAGGTAGGGCTCTTTCCACCCTCAGCAAGAATCCAATGCTATCGTCTTTCCTGAGAAAGACCAAATCATCGTGTTCTTCTCAAGGCAGCAAATTATAAGAGCAGCATTTCTCACTCTGAATAAATAATGACATTTTTTGAAAGTCAGCTCTAAAATTGCTATTTCATATCTATCTTTTCTGGTATGCAGCCACTTGCTGAAAAGTAACAACTTATGGAATAGAAAGTAAGAATCTTCACTATAGTCCTCATTGTTTTAATACTGATTTAATGTTTTAATACTGATTTAATAATCTTTTGGGGTCCAGTTGCAATCTCTGACCCCAGACTGCCAAAACTGGAACAAGCTTGGGGGATGAGAACAGAAGCAGTTTTGCACTAGAAATTCTTGTCCTGCTGAGATTTTTGCAGCTTCCCTTAAAGCAAGTTAAGGCTGCTATGCACCTCTAAAAGAGGTGAGCTTAAGTAGAAATTAAAATAAATCGAAATGAAATGTGTTAGCCTTGTGCACCTGATTCAGCCTAATTAATCTGCAAATGCCTGGAGTAAATAGCTGTACCCAGAGTTGTCATTTCTGATAGAATTGCCTCTTTCACCCTTGGTTGAAAGTTGGCGTAACAACCCCATGAAGAGCCAACTATAGCAGCTATCAGCAAAGGTTGCCTAGATGTGGAACAATCTGTATCCAAGAGGAGTGACTGCTGTCTTCTGTCAGTCTAGAACTTTCTAGACTGTTACCTGAGAAGCAATATGAAACGATGACCATGATGATGCCTTCTGATGCTTTCTGAGCCTTTGCAGTAAAGGGCTGATGAAAGATGTGTGGTGTAGGCTGTTCAACCTTCTGAAGGTTTCCAGTCTGACCCTAAAGCTCTAGGAACTGGAGTGCTATGTACAATACAGGGAAAAATCACACTCTGCAACTGTACTAGTGCTTAGTCGTGGGGACACTTCTTACAAGGGGGTCCTACAGTTATAGCAGGGAGAGATGATTATAGCTTCAGCTCTGGTTACTTCCCTGGTTTACAGAATAATATCTACGGCCAAATGGGAGAGGACTTCAGTCCAACAGTTGCTGCTTTATTAGCCAGATACAATATTGGATGGAAGCATGTGGAAAAATAGTTTTCCCACCTTTTAAAGCTCTTCAATATCTCCAAGCTCTTACAGATTGTCCCTGAATTACACCAGGAACCCTTTTTTGTGGGGTTGTCTTCTGTGTGTGTATTCTTTTTCTTTTTTCTTTAATTATTATTCCTGGAAGAATACTGACTTAGTGGAGTCTCCTTAGTGTGAGATGTTTCAAATTTTTTAGGCCTGATTTATACAAGACTTGATCTTGAGGTGAAGGGGATGTGAGCGGTGCTGCTGTGGTGTGGGTGTGTGTTTCCCCTGTACCCCCCCTCACCACCTGTGCTCATTCAGTGGTCTATTTGGTTGGCCCATATATTTATGCAAAGTGTAAAATCTCTGAAATAAGAGACTGGGAGAAAGAAACCTCTCAGACTATCAAAAAACCTAGTGCTCCATTTAGGTCACTTAGGGCACTAAGAATAATCTGGTTTTTTTCTGGTACTGATCTTTTGTTAACCAGATGCTTAACTCTAGCAGAGAAGGAAGACTTTCTGTATCCTTTTCAGCTTGATGTTCCCAAGGAAGTTTTAGCTGTGAGAGATTCTTTCCAATGGGAGATGGGAAAAGGGTTTGCTGGAAGAACGATTCCCAGGCTGCTCAGAGCATCATTACATAAACCTAGTACAGTACCCTGCCCTGGGCCTGTAACAGCTAAGGCTCAGGAGGTTTTCTCCTATACCTCTGTTTGCATTCCGTAGATTAAGATCCCAGTATTTAGGGTGTTAACAACACTGCCTACTTGTGTGCTTGATTACAACATGCAGTAAAGTACATGATGCAGAACACCTGCCCTTTGTCCCAAGTTTTGCTATGTCCCTTGCTGAGTAAAGATGCACTATTAGTGCAGTAACTATAGATAGTTACTATCTGTTCAAGTAGTACAGTAAACTGTCAGTTCAAGCTGACAAAGGTTAGTGCTGTGCATGTGCTTAAAGCCAAGATACTTCTGTTTCAGTTCATGCAGGTTCATCCATTCCAATGTTTCAGCCAAATTATTATCCCAGATGTTTGTGATCCTCCCCATATTAAAATATACATTCAAGTTCTGGGTTGATTAAAAAACTCAGTTTCAGGAGTTTCTTGATATTTTTTGATGTGCTTCTAGTCACCCTTTTGGGTGACATAAGGTAATGGAAGGGGTGCGTGTTGGTGTGTGTGTGTAAGTATATATATATTTATTTTAATCTTCCCTTCTCTGTATGGACTCATCTAGGAGTTCAAGTGACTCTGAGGGACTGACTTGGAATTTTTTTTTTCTTCTCCTCTCTCTCCTATGGATGCTAAATGTCTGCTAGGGACTAAGGGAAAGCAAAGATGGCCTTAAGACCTTAAGGCATTTCTTATGCTGGAATAATTCTGACATTCACTGGAGAAGCACCTTAAATTGATTCTTTGACTGAAAACTTTGAGGGCAGATAGAGCAACTGAGGAAGTATTAGGATTTGGGGACACTCAATCATGTCTCCATTCTCAAAACCAGAGACCATCTTCAGTTTCCCTTTATGGGAGAAGTGCAAATGCTTAAGCTGTGTGCTTAGTGGTGGGAAAGGAGCACAGATTAACTGAAGTTGGACTAACACTGTCTCTGCAGGATCTTGCCTTCCAGCTCTAGGTCTTTGCATCACTTTTCTGAGCAAAACAGGTGTGTGCTTTCATCTAAGAGATACTGCATTCTCTGTGGAGCCTCAGTGATGAGCAAAGAGGAATCTTTCTACTTAAATAACTATAATTTATATTGATGATGGTAATATGCTCAATTCTACAACCACTTCCATCTCTCGGAAGGATCTTAATACATCCTTGAGTCTTGGGAGGAACAGCATTTCATGTGAATGTAGGACATAAATGTAGATGTCATGGGGTCTTTAATTTTCACTCCTTAGATTCATTCTCCTTCTTTCTGATTAATTTCTCTATGGGGTGTCTGCCTTTTACATCATGGCAAATGGAGTGCCAGGGGGAGAGAGATGTAATGTTTTATTAGCAGCCTCTGTTTAATGTAACTGTGCTAGTCCTGTGAACTAAATATGCTATCAAATGTAATTTCCCCTGTGATGAACAGACTGATGCTTACTCACTTGGAGAGCTGTAGAAGAACATATAGGCTATAGGGGAAACCTTGAAAAGTTGAATCATCTCTCTATCCTTTTATTCAAGTGTGACCTGAGCGTCTTGTCTTCTAATCTTAAGATTTTGCTTTGTAGAGAAGAAGGAAAGATCTCAATATATGGCAAAATATGTAGCATTTGATAGCTGATTCAATGAAAAGGCTGCAGCTAACACACATGAATGGTGTTGCAGCGGTGCTGGAAGCATCTCAAAGGCTGACACCAACATTGTGTTTTACAAATCCATATAAATTATACATATACATCTAAAATTTGCTTCTAATGAGACTATATAATAAGTCCTTTGAGTACTGAGCTTCAATAGATTATGAAGCCAAAGCCAATATCACTTTATCATCTCTCTACCTTTTCATTCTAACTTGCATAAAATTGAGATTCAATGATCTACTGTGGCAAGTCTCCATCTTCCCCAGTTAGTGTGATTAGTGGCATTTTCTGACTTTGGCATGATTTACCCCTTTTGCTGTGTTATAAGACAAGTTAGCAATGTGGTGAACTTCATGATGGTGCAGTGCAACTCCTCCGCAAGTGGTTTGTATTGTCAAACCTGTAGATGTTTTCAGACTAAATAGTCTAGGTTCCTAGAATGTCTTTGCAACATCTACTCTGAGAGCCAGGTCTGGCAACACACTGGAGTAAATAGTTCTAATATTTTATTCTGTTACTTGCTAAACTTTGGTGTGGCTGCTTTGGGCATTTCTAAGATGATGAGCATAGCGTGTGTGTGTGTTTTGTTGTTGTTTTTCTTGTGTTTTTTTTTTCCCCCTTCCTCCTCCTCTGCTCATTGCAGCTAGTACTTTTGAGTAGCAGATGCTGTGTCTGCTTTGGAGTACAGTGCATTGATTCAAACAGGGAGAGGCATTGGGGAGCTGCTGTCACAAGTGTTTGCAGAAAGGCATGTGATGCACCTGTCTCCTGTCCAGAAGGGCATCAGAAACAATAGCTGCCTGACCAAGGACACAGCAGGAGTGAAACCTGCCATAGTCAGCCTGAGACAGCAGAATTAGCAATACACGAATAAGTTCTCTGTACAGTAAGTAATTGCACCATTTTCTATGAAGTTATGTAGATTGCAGTACAACCTAGTCTCTACATTGCTTTGGTGCTTTTTTGTGTTTCAGATGAAACCTGCACTGTGTTTGAATAATAATTACCTACTGATGATTCCTTATCCAGTCCCTTTATAGTTTGGTATGCCAAAAGACATGAGACCACTGAGTCTAAACATGCCCAATGGGATGCTTAAAAAGTGGAAAAATGTAGTACTAAGTGTCACCCCTGGGTAACTGGATCAAGCACTGGTGCTGTGCCTCAGCCCTTCACTTTAAGAGTAAAATTATGATTTTATGTAAATGGATTTCAATGGAGAATGTTTAGTGAGATCAAGGCTGGGCCCACTTAGTTCAGGTTAAGTTCTCAATGTAAATGAGAGAGAGGGGAAAAAAAGGTTTATTAGACCAAGCTTTCATTTGGTATGAACCAGTGTATTAACAGTAGTGAAATTACAAGGATTTGTGCCACTCAAGGATTAGGCCCATACTACTTCTGCTTTTTTTCCCCTCCCCTTCACCCCTTCTCCTCTCCAATCAGAGTTTCAATTCTAAGTTCTCATTCCCACCTGCCAGATGTAAGTAAGTCTTGTTCTGTGAACAGCTCTGTATAAATTGGATATGTTACTTGTGCAGAGCCATATAGTTGAGTGTGAACAGACTGGAAATTCTCTTCCTGAGTAAAAAGTAGTAGTCTTTTAGTTTTGTAACAAAAAATCTGTTTCTTGAATGCCTCATTGCTGAGTGCTTTCCAGGAACTCTTTTAAAGAAACTTAGAAACTGCTGCAGTGCAAAGGTAGAGGTTTGTGGTCATGGTTGCTCATCTGACTTGCTTTCTGTCATATATCTATTTTTGATCACTGTAATTTGTTTCTTTTGCATTCACCATCTTTGCCTTTAAAGCTAAAAGTCATGGGAAACATGTCTTGAATCTCTTCGCATGTGTGAGATTTCATTGTGAACTAGTGGTCCTTAGCGCCTTGTATATTCACTCATGTCTCCACAGGAACCCCTGTTGACTTATTTTTGACTTATCTTAGTAGTGTATACCAGAAAGGCCATGGCTCAAGTAGTGAGGGTGCCCCTTTTCCTGCAGTCAGATGGCTGTGTCTCAAGTGGGCCTAACTGACCATCTCTGGCTCCTTTGCCTGTGGCAACACCTTTGCAGAAAGCCAGACCTCATGCGACTTGTTTCTCTGAGGGTGATATTTGACCCTTATTTCTTCCCCACTCATCCTTGAGCCCATGAGTTATGGGCTGTCCTGGTATGACAGTGTGAGGGACACAAGTGGGATCAAGAAGCAGGGGCTGCTGTGGTGACTTAAGTGGGAGCAGGCCATGAAGGGCTGTGTGTGGCTCACAGCTGAGGGGAGGGTGGCCACCTCTGAGGCAACTGTAAACAACAACATAAAAGGAACCCACTGTGTGTCAGAGCTTCAGTGGGTTGGAGCAGCATATGGTGCCCTTAAGTGTGGAAGTCAGGGGACCTTTGTGAGAGAAGTAGACTCTGCTCCAGTACAGGGTTATGAGCACCCTCAAGGGCTTGTGAATGGCCCACAGTGTGGCCTCCCCTGAGGCACAGAAACCCCTGAGGGGACTGCAGGCACCCGTAAGTGACCCAGGGGTACCTCAGCAGAGGGTATGCCAGAGGATGAGGACACTGTGCACAGTCTGAGGTGCAGATGTCTTGAAAAAGACAACCCGAGGCATAGCCACTCAGAGGGGCTTGTGGGTGCCCCACACCTGTGAAGAGCTGACCATGAGGGGACCACAGACACCCTGAGGGACCCATGAGTACCCTGCACCCAGATGTGGCCTCCCCAGAGGAGACTGGTCAGCCAGCAGTGTGGGTGCTCTGGAAAGGGCAGTGCAAGGCACAGCTACCCTGAAGACCCTGCAGATACCCCACAGCTGGGAAGAGGTGACTATGAGGGGACAATGGCCCACAGTCACCTCATGTCTGAGGGTAGCCACCCTGAGGGGATTTCAGACATCCTCAAAGGCCCTGTGGTGCGGCCACCTTGCAGGACACAGCAGCCGCTTTGAGGTGACACCACAGAGCAGCGCAGCAGAAGCTGCTCCGTGTTCCTCCACCTCCTGACACCTGCTGGAGGAGGCTTCACACCTGCTATGTAAACAAGGCAAGCAGAACCATACTTTGCTGGATAGCTGCTCTGATCTTGCTTATTCAGTCCTGAAATTAATCTGTAAAATATGCCCATAAGCAGCCAGCAGCTGAATTGACTGTGATTAGATGGATTATTAGTCCTACTTAGCCCAACAAGTTGCTATATGTTTTGTACACTTGAGTGGGTTTTGCAGCGCAGGCGAGTGGGATGATATGCACGTGGGCAACATCAAATCTCTCAAAAGGCTCCAAGATTAGACAAACAGACTTATGGAGCTGCCAGAGAAGTGAATTGCCTGTTTATAAATTAGGGTCTTTCTGGCATTTACATATACAAATAATTCCTATCTCAGAATATTGTGTTTCAAATGAGTATTGACTCAGTTGCTACTTTTCTCTCTCTGCTAAGAAGCAGGAGCTGATTTATCAGAGCATCGAACAGATTAAGAAGAGATTATCTGCCGTAGGGGCTGACTTAGAGGTCTCAGGAATCCACTGAGTTGGTGTATTTAACTGAATTCATCCCACACAGTGAAAATCCAGTTTCTTGGTTTTAAAATTTCTTAACTCTTTATTTCTCTTAGATTCAAAAGAGGCTTAGATTAAGGCCTTCCTAGCAGCCTGACTCCATGTGAATCCAAAGAAGCCATAAAAGTCCTGGGAGACAATGTCACCCTGGAGGGGCCCATGTTACACGATGAGGAACAGGCCTCAGGATGAGGGTGATGTGCCAGGTCCTGCAGCCCAGCATCCCTTATGTGGGTGGCTGGAGGTGATCTGGACTCTGAGCCCACACCCTCCTTGGTGGCGGGGGGACAAATGCTGCTGTTCAGAGCTGAGCTCAGCCATGCCTGCCTGTTTGAAACAGTCACCTAGATGATTGCTTTAGAGTTTAAATATCAAGCGTTCCCTAGTTTTTCACTTTCCAGAGACCTCCAGATCTCAAGTTAAGATGGGAGTTCAAAATTTTCTTGGGGATAGTAGGGTGAAAGAGTGGGAAGCAGTGGGTGTCTAGACTCCCTATCTTGTCAGCTGGGGCACAGCAACTGCATTTTCACCATGGGGATTACAGGAGCATGACCAGGAACAGATACTGGGAGTGAAGGAGGAATTGTGAGGCTGTATGGCCTGTCTGCTCCTGCAGAGCTCTTGAGGACTTCAGGACCACTTCCTTCCCAGATCCTGGGCTAGACTGACAGCTCTAGATCTTATTCTGCTCTAGAGTGTTTTAACAGCTGACTGACTTTTTTTCCCAGATGCCAATTTTTCATTCATTGACTTTGAGGAAACATATTATTGATGCCCTTACTCTAAGGCTGGAAATAACTATTAAGACAAATCTTTATATTTCATCGTTTTCAGGTGTTCTTTAGGGAAATGTTATACAGCAGGAAATTCAAGCCATGAGTCAAATAGTTACAAAACAAACAGTCTTATTTCAATCAAGGGCCCTTCTGAAATATTCTCTGATAGAATATAGGAGAATACATTATTTTCTCTTTAAGCTGTTGTTTGGAAAAGCACTTAATCATTTTAAGGCTCACTGTCTCCAGCGTGACTTACACATGTGTGCAAGTGCTTTGCTAAGTAGAGGTATATTCCCAATGAGAGACAGGCATGCTGGTGTCTGGCCTCACTGGTCTTCTGTCTGGTCCAGATTTGTACTTGCTACTACAGTATAAAAACTTTTAATATTTTAGATTGGTCAGGGAGAATGTATCTGATGACAGTTCCTTCTGTGTATGATAGCTGGGGATGGAAAAGGCAAAAATTAGGTGAAAGCATGATAGAAATATAAAAATACCACAACATTCCACAGCCAGCATGTAGCAATACAGCGAAGCTGGAGCTTGTTGTTACTGATCAGATAGCAGAGGACATCAGCATAATGGTGATATTGTCCTTTTTCAGTGATAGTTTCTTAGGAAAGCACAGCCTCATACCCTTAGGAAATCCCCTTGTGGAAGGAGCAATACCTGTTTCATGGTCTGGGGAGCTTTTGTAATCACACTGTCAGCATGAAGCTCTTGTACCAAACTGGTTTTGTCTCCAAAGGATCCCTTGTGACCTGAAGTGTAAGTGGTATCTCTTGTCTTAGTGATTGTTTGCTTGTTCTCACCTCCTTGCTGAGACCAGAGTATTGGTCGGGCAGTACAGATGGATCTCAGAGGCATTAGCAGGTCCCTGTATCTCTAGAAAAATGTGGACCTCTGATGCTTCTCCAAGTCCTGGGAACTGCTAGGCCTTGGCCATGTGTAGAAGAATAACATAGACATGGAGAGAGCCTCTCTCTCTCCCCCTGGTATTACTGATTATGGGGTCTGCTCCTGTTGTGGTAGCTTACAGGGTCTTATTCTGATTCTGTGTGTGAACAGTTTTAGTCTATGGCTGGTATTTGCTGACATACCCAGTGGCTTTGCACTTCTCTTCCTCCCTTCCTTCTTTGGTGCAGCATTTGCCCCCTCTCTGGGAAAGGGGGCGGGGGGAACAACAACAACAAACCCCAACAACAACTAAACAAAAACAAAAAACTTGTCAGTCTGATGCAACATATTCTCAGTTCCCAGACTAAAGCTGCCGACTGAGCAAATCTCTTTTTTTAAAGAAAGTCAGGCTGACCCACTAGCAGAACTTAGCTTACTGCCTTAGCTTAGCTGCAAAGTTTTTAAGTTGGAACTGCAACTCTAATAAATGAATTCCCTTCCATGAGTTAGAAATTGTCTTAAATATTTGTCAAAAATATTGAACTTATTGTGTCTTAAAACCCTATTAAAAGGCGGAACTCTGTCACAGGAGTAACATCACTCAGTTGAATTCTGCAGGGTGCAGTTGCTGGCAGGCTTTTTAAGACTTACTTTGTGTAGAGATGTAAAGCTGTAGGAGCACAACACAGATCTAATGAAGGGATGTAGGACCAGATTAGTTCTTTAGCACAAACTGAACCCTGGGAGCTGCTGCAGTTTCCTCTGCAAAATGAAGAGGGCACGTCCACAGAAGTGAAGATACTAGCAACTCCCTGGCACCAAGACAGTCATAGGGTTGCCTGAGTTGTGGAGCTAGCCTTAAGGAAAGGAAAGCAATGATGTTCATCTGAGGAGCAAGTCATGATGCTTAACTTGTGCTGCCTTGACTAGCTCACCCTGTGGTATAACAGTCTCTTTCAGAGTTGTTTTCCTCGTTGTCTTGTGCTTGTGAAGTCCCTTGCACCCCAGGACACTGAGCCAAAACCAAGATAAATGGGCAGCTTCACAACTTGAAGGATATCCATTCGGTGTGTAGAGCCCAGCTAATGAAGTGTGTGAATCTAATGTCTGAATTAATTTTAAGTCGTATTTATTTAAAGCTTGCAGGTCAATATATTTTGATCATATTGTTTAGTATTAGTCAAATATGAAAACAAACTCCCTTTTAAAAAAAGACAAATTAACTTCACTTGCAAAAAAGACACTTAATGTACAGGAATTTTGATTTTTCTGAGAGCTTTCTGAATGTTCATTTAAGTAAGATTTCCATTTATATTACATTAGAGTTGACAGAGGGGGGGAAAAATGAACAGCCATCTGCTAATCAGTTTATTTCTCATAATGAAAACAAATCTGCGATTTCACTAATCTAAAGGGCATAGAGCACTAACTCTGCAGGGAGTTAGCTCCTTGCTGTCCGGGGAGTTTGCTTTCATCTCACAGGAAGTAACTGTCTGCAGAAGATCTTGGCTGTAAAAGTCTTCTGTTAAACTCAGTGTGGTTCTGCCTTGCTTGAAATCAGAAAGAGCCTTTAGTTTGTATTCCTGTACACACAGGTATCAGTCAGCAGTGTGGTCTGCACAATAATGGACCTGTGTACCAAGCCTGCTGCTGTGTAAAAGCAGTGCAAATGTCAGTGAACCTAATCTAATAAACCTGCTGAGAAGCAGTGTACAGTACACATGATGTGGTAGGGTGGAGGGACTTTCTGGAGCTGGAGGGAGACTACAAGTACATGAGCTTCAGTTTCTTATAAGGCAGGAAAAAAAATACAGGCCAATTCTCACTTCCATAGTATTTTATCCATAATCCTGTAGAAATGTATATGCTATATACTGGAAGCTCTGCACTGTTAGAAGAATGTGAGTTATCTCTTGTAGGTCTGTTTTTTTTTTTTTTTTTTTTATTTACAGTATAATATGAGGTAGAGGTTTAAAAAAAAAAAGTTACTTCAATCTATGTCTAGTGGTTTGTAGCAAAGCTAAGAATGTTCTTCTTTCAAAGTTAAGTTATGGGTTGGAAAAGAGGATTGGTCTCAATGGGCAGCATGAGTCAATGACAAGCACACATCTCCTGAGCAAGTCTTAACAGAACTGCAGTGACTCAGTCACTTCAGTTACGCCAGCGCTGGGCATGGTACAATGTATCTGGAGTTCAATTGTGAGGTACAGCAAGAGGAGAAAAAGCTTGGGGGAAATGCTTCTCCATGACTTAGAAAGGTGTTTTTAACTTGTTGGGACCCTTGAGTACTGTCCCAGTATAAATGATTTGCTTGAACTCTTGTGGGAGCATCGGCTGTTCAGATGGAATGAAAAAAAATTTTACACTGCAAACAAATCCATTAGAAGTTCCATCTGACTAGATTAATCTCTTTGCACAAGCACAAAACAAAACTAAATCTATGCTCTCTCAGCCTGTGTTCTTAACCTTATGGTAGAATGATTCATATGCCTAAAAATTTGCCTATATGAAGGCAAGAGCAAGGGAGATGAAAGCGTATATTAAAAAAATCATTAATAATACTTACCTTGTATAATTAAGTTGGTATTGGAAGATTTCAGTGTTACTGCTGGCAAAATAAAAAGTCAGCCTTGAGGTACCTAAGTGCTGTGTTATGCTGGCCAGCATCCTGATGCAAGGAAAATTTCCAATTCAAAAGCACTGGCGTGTAAAAGTTTTCCTTGCCAGCACCCTGGTAGAGGAAACCACTTTCCTTGCCAGCATCCTGGAGAAAGGGATTGTTTTCTGCCTGTGCAACTCCTGTAAATGTGTTATTCCAGCACAGAAAACGTGTGTGCTGAACAGTGGTAGTCATGACCTCTTTTTATTGCCGCTGCTGCTTTCCTCAGGCAGCATCAAGTGTGGGAATTGGCAAGACATCCCCAGATGAATCAGCTCCTGAGTTGCAGCTCACATTCTTGAGAACAGCTGTGAAATTTGGACTACCTGGAACTGATGCTTGAGATCCATGTTGATCCATGGTTGATTTCCAAGTTTCCCACAGGCTAGAGCAGATGGAAGGCAGTGTGGGCCCAGGGCCTTGTGCCTGTGAGAGAGCAGCAATGCTGTGGCAGCTGGGATGGAGGTGGCTCACAGAAAGTTTTGGGTGTGAAGTTGTGCTGCTGTTGCTTAATTTTATTATGCTCCTTTCTGCTCTTTACTCCCTGCTGTGGATCAGCAAGCCTAGTTTTCCGAGTTCGTTGTGATGATGGTGGGGGCTACTCCACTGCATAAATGTTTGTGTTGAAAACTTTGTGGGAAATGGAAAGCCCTCTACTTAGTGGTGCACTTTATCTCTTCTCTTGCAGAAAGTTGGTCTGTGGAGTAGGGATAATAACTCATGTCAAAGACAGCAGCCTGGTGCACCAAGCCTGAGTTTAGCAGTACTAGCTGGACGTGGTCTGCTCTCGGGAACTGACCAAGCCCTGTTTTGACTTATATGGAGAAATAAGCTGTCAAATGGGAATAGGAGTGGAAAGATCCACTCCTGTATTGACTATTTTGTGAGCTGCAGCTAAATTTGAAACTTCCCCCATGTTAGTGTCCATTTTGTGGCAAGTCTCCCAAGAGGCCCAGTGCTTTGGGTTGTTCTCAGCTTCCTGCACTCCACTGTAGCTCCTTCTGCCACAGATCCAAAAGAGGCTCTTGAACAGTCTATCCTCTAGCTATAGAGGAACACTGAAGAGTTAAAATTCTTTGCCCTCTTTCTTGTTCTTCACATGTTTTGGGGGCCAAGGTGAATGCTTTCTACATGGGAATTTGCAATGAGGAAGTGGGGAGACCCATTTCCCACAGAGTGCAGAGGTAATTACACAAGCACTTTTAGGAAAGGTTCATAGCTAAGCAGAAAAAGCTGTGGGCTTGGGAGAATAATTTTACAAGTTTTTGATTACTGAGCGTCAGAGAATATTCTGAGTCCACGGAAGGATGTAGGATTCAGGAACCTTACTGGAAAGATGCTAACACAGAGCCTACTCTTATGGCTTTCTTCCTGCTTTTGTTGGAAACTTGTGTGAACTGATCAGTGATACTTACGCATATCAGAATATGTATAGATGTGTCCTTCAGTTGCTTCAAAACAGCTTCTCAGATTCTTGAACTTCTCTAGAATGATCTTTATCATTCGTGTTAGTTGCCAGCTGCCTTCTTGGGAAGGATGAAGCTGAATATTTGGAGGTGATGGATCACCTGCTTTCGAACATGCCAGTGTTTGTTCAGCCTCTCAGACATCAGCATATTTTATAAGTACCCTCTACTTTATTAAATGATATAAGCAGAAACATATGAGCTTTATGTCATTTAATACACAAGCAAAATTGGCTAGGACATCTTGAACTGAAAGAATGTGACGTAATATGGCTTCTTGCTTTGGCCTGTCTGGACTGGAGTACTTTCCATTCTTTTATATCTAATTTAAAGAGTTTTCTCACAGCTACTGTTGGATCATTCTCTTTCATGTGCTCTCATATAGTTGGTGAAGAAAATCTCAGCAAAGATTCCATCCAAAATACTTTGGAATAAACTTAAATCATCTTCTTGCTAAAATCCAGCAGTATTTAGAGACAGAAGGTCTATATAGAATGGAAATGTGTGGTTTTCTTTTTTCCCTACTCAGTAAATGCATCAAGTGCTAGAGCTTCATGCACAGTCTCCAAGTTTATATGTGGGCAAGACATCAAGTCTTGGTTTGAAGTGATCAACTGATGCCTGTTGCTAACACTCCTTTACCCTGTCTTCCTGCTCTGCATAAGGTGCTGATGCTCATGGATCTGTACTTTATTGTGATCCTAACGGGTAAAGATACAGAATTTAAAGATCTGCTTGTGACTCTGGCTCTTGCATATTCTGTGTACATGTCTTTACCACGGGAATATTATTAAAAAATACTGCATAGCTTTGTTGATGCTATTTGGAATATGCTGCTGGATAAAGTCTTGGAGGTCTTTGAATTGCGGCTCCCAGAGATTTCATTGCCACACCAATTAAGGTACAGTAATATATTAGATAGTAAAAAGGAACCTTGTAAGGAAAGGACTGTATCTGTTTAATGTGCCTATGGTAATTACCTATTTTGGGGTGACATTTAATAGACTGAAGTTCACTGGTGCTCATTTCATCCTTTTGTATGAGGACTGCTGGAAAGGAAGGTGTACTTAGCATTTTGGGTTGTGACAAAAGAGGAGAAAATTACACCCCTTGGCTATGCTCTTTTGATCTTGCCTTTTTACTAAGGTGAAAATGCGTACATGTCAGAAGCTAGCTGCAAAGTGCATCTGAGACTTTTTGGATTTAAAGAGAAAGTGGTCATAAACCCTAGAATGAAGATTACAGAGGAATTTCTACCATGGTGAAGAACTTCTCAGGCCCCTATCAGCTGTTTCTTGGAGGTCTTTGGTTTTTTAGACTATGCAGTTATTCTGCAGCAACTGGTAACTCACTGTTTGCTGATGTTGGAAGTAAGAGAGCTGTTGAATATACATTAAGTCCCCTTGTACCTGCATTTAAATTTCACTTGTAGACAAATTAAGGGTTTTATGTGTGTGTGTGGTTTTTTTTCCAAATGAAAGGCAATATCAATGCAATGGCATCTATGAATTAAATTAGGAGTAATAAACATTCCGTTAAAGAATGAACCTCTCAATTTTCCACTAGAGAAAGCTGAGGATAGTGGGAGTCTGGCCTCCTTGTTTTAGACTTTGAAAGTAGGAAAAAGAGTGGGTGTTGGCAATGATAAAACATGTTTTCTGGCCCTCCTGGGGGATATGGTGTGTATGAGACAAGCTAAGAGCCTTGCACAAGGCTTCACTGGCAGTTAGCAATAGGGACTAGAACTACATCCAGCTTCTGAACCTTGTTCCCATCCTGTGATGGGAAGTCTTGAAGGGACACACTGGAGAAAAGTGAACCCACTTTGTCTTCAAGCTGCATGAACTTAAGAAAATTTAAGAGGAACTTAAGAGACATTAGAGATAGAAATAAAAACAAATCACAGAAGACAGTTTTCTTAAGGCACTTGGATCTCCATTTTTAAGAAGCAAAAAAATTCTGCCTGAAACAAATATAACAGAAGGTGAACAGAAAAAAGGTGCAAGAAAACTTGGAGGGCTAACAGCAATTGTCCTCTTGTTTGCAGACCTGTTGCAGGAAGCTCTTCAGGGAGCTTTTTGTATTGCTGAAAAAATTGAAGGGTTGCTTCCATGCTCCAAGATGGCTGTTTCTGGGATGGCCCATGTGAGGAGTGGAGCTTTAATATTCATCTACTATATTGCCAGTAAATGTATGGTCTGCATGCTATGTCCTAATAAATTGTAAAGTGTATTTCAAAAGTTTCTCTGAAATGCATATAGGATCTTGATTTGCACAGAAGAATAGAAAGAGAACAGAGGGAGAAGAAAGAGGATCAAGTTACGATACCTCAAATGGACAGGAATCCCCTTAGATCAATAACCTTTTGCTGTTACTTAAGGGTCTGGCTCATTTGTTAGTTGCTGTTTGTGCCCAAATCCTTAGTATGTGGCAGAGGCCACCCTTGCTGATGTCAGTGGATATGCTGAGTACATATGGTAGAACTACACCAGATGTGTAGAACTACACTAGCTGTGTCTTTTTTTAAAATTCTGTACTGTATTCTTTTTCCACAGAATATTTTTTGAACTAACTATTCATAACCAGCAAGATTCGTTGCTTAGATGAGGCACTGAAACCCCAGCCTTGAGTAAATTACCAGAGAAGCTATTTTAATTTATACCAGCTTGAGGACCTATACTAAACTTCACATTTTCTAGAGTATTTATGTGAACAGAACAGAGCCTATTAAAGAGGCTGCAGGTTGCATCTGGGCCTGCAAATAAATGTTTAAGAGCTGTATTAAGTGAAGTCATTTAGGGGGGTGTGTGTGTGTGTGGTGGTGTGTGTGTGCCTTTTTTTTTTTTTTTTTTTTTTTGTTTAATAAAAATCAAATCTGGTAGAAAACTAACCAGACGAATCAAAACTGTCACCAATTTGGGCCATATTCAGTGAATTCAGCTAGCTCAGTTTTTCTCTTTAAGAATTTTAAAATTTATTTGAAACAGGAGTTCTCAATTTAAAAACCAATTAAAATATAGCAAAGAGATGAAGCTTTTCAGGATTACTTCTAAATTAAATAGAACAGTTCGCTTTACAATCAGGTAAACAGAATTCATTGTCCTAGTATTTGGGGATAGTTTGTTTCGACTGAACTTCAGCTTTCTCCCAGGACTTCATTTTCATTATGAAATGTGACTTTGTATTCAAGCTATCTGCCACGGTAATATTCAGAAAGATCTTTCAAACTTGCAAAAGACAACCCATATTAACTGGAGAGCAGGAGTGTAGTAAAGGACCTGATACCCAACTCAAGGGACACTTATTTTTGCTAACTGAACAGAAGTGTGTCAAATCCAGTGTGTCATCTCCAGACCAACTACTATGGTAGAAGTGGCAGATCAGACACTTTGCCCTTCCTCTGATGTGGAATTTGGTTATTAAAATGTTTTTTCAGAGTGGCTTGTTTCTGTTGGAAACTGAAGGTCGTAAAGGTAGAAGTAGGGGTGTATTTACTCCTACCCTGCTGCTCTAATTAAAGGATCAGAAGCAACCAGGGAGTCCCAGTTCCCTTTGGTTCTCAATAAGCCTCTACAATTTATTCTAGAAGGGGGAGAGAAGGGAGGGTGAGCCATGTCCTTCTGACTTACAGATCTTTTCAAGTCTTTGATCACTATCTGTTTGCTTTTGTCTGTTTTGCTGAGGAATGAGCAATATGCAGCTAAATTAAATAAGTGCATTTAAATAACCATGTGTCTGATTTAGTCAGGGAAAGACAGGAAGGAGTGTTGGCAGTGACACTAGCTGCAGAAAGAACCGAGTTGCTGTCCTGGCTCATAATTTCCTTCCTGCTGTTGCTTTAACATTTCAGTTTTCTTTTTAAACACATGCATTTGAATGATAACTTTCATTTTCTACTCAAAAAAAAATTTGAAGAAGTATGAAATGGCAGCATGTAATAGTGACAGGAATATGCAATAAACCCGGTAATCTCTGCTCTGGAGTAGAAAGGAATACAGTAAGAATCACCCCCAAGTAGCTAGATGGCAAGGATCTAATAATGTGAGGTTAGATACTGTCTCATAGCAGGGTCAGCTCATCCTGCTGGATTTTTGCAAAACGACTTTGGAGCTTGCTAAAAAGCAGCTGCTGATTCCTGCAGCACTAGCAATAAAACTAGCAATAAAACTCAGCAGGTGATTTTTCAGTCAGTGGAAGCAGCTGCTGATTCCTGCAGCACTAGTGATAAAACTCAGCAGGTGATTTTTAGTCAGTGAATGTAACTGGTGCTTCAGCTGCCCAGGGCTCTGCAGGGTCGTGGAGCCAAGGGGAGCATTTATGGACAAGGAGGAGCCCTGTACTCTGTACCAATGCACCTGGCTGAAAATGTCGTGATCTTAAGGTGTCCTCACAGGCTGATGAAGGCTGGATCTTGGGGCTGTTCTAATTCAGTGCAGCACCTGGATCGCTCCCCTTTCAGCTCACCAAATTCTCAGTCATTTGTGACTTCTAACTGAAGCTGTGCCAATGTATTTGTGTGCATACGCACATATTATACATAACCAAGATTGACTAATGGATTTACCTTACTCTTGCTATTAATTTGCAGAATTCATTACCCCACCTGCTGAAGTTAAGGACTTAAGATTCCTTCTTAAGTCTTCTCAGATGGCTAAGTCTCAATTGATAATAGGTTAAGGTTAGGCAAAAGGCAAGACTTTCCTTGCTGAATTAATACATGATGGTCCACTTGCTGACAGTCAGGTACAGATATTTTACTGTCCTGTTTTTATGCACCTGGGTGAATTGTCTGGAGTAAAGGACAGAGTAAGAGTTAAACTTGGAGATCTGGCTTCAGAGCATTAGGCAGAAAAAGAACGTTATTGCTAGACTGTGGAAATGGCAACATGGGCTGTATTTTTGGTGGAGTCAGCTGTCTTGCTGCTAGAAGGGAGCACTGGTATTTCCAGGTCTTCAGCTTTTATTTTGAATTTTAGTATTTGATGTTAATCGTTAAACTCTGACTTCCAACTTTTAACTTGGTTTACCTTTCTTCATGAGAAGTTTGCAAATATGACTGAAGCTGGCTCTACGACTAGAAGTCCAAGAAAAACACATATCCAGACTAATTTTCTGAGCAGTGATGACATTTCTGTTTCCTGAATGTTGGGAACCTGACTCATGAGTTATTTGATGTTTGAAGGCTGATGATACTGTGCTTTTTATTGTACCAGCTGCAGAAAACCTGGCTCAGAGCCCTTGGTTAATTTGTGAGGATCATGTCTTGCCTATATTTGATCTTTTTTTATATAAAATTAAAATAATTAGTTATTTCATGTGGTCTCTATGTGCCTACTTCTATTACTTGTATCAAAGCTGTTTTTGAATAACATGAGCATGAAATTAGATCATAAAATTAAGCTCTTCACATTTCTTACTGCTGCCAAACCTCCCAAACCTTTATTTTGAGGAAAAAAAGAGGGGGGTTTGGGATCAAGAGTGCTTGTGTGCAGTGGAGAAATGTCATCGGAGCCCAGGGGAGGTTCTTACAGGTGGACTGAAGCCCTGAAGACAAGACCATGTAATGGTGATCAATGAGGCTATATAATGCCTGGCAGATATTTACACCTATGCTGTTGGCTAGCAACAGCCTCTTTAGGACATTAGAAAAGTTCTCTTTTATTCTGCTTCAGGGGAGTCATCTTAGCCAAAATTTCTCAGGGGCAATGACTGCAGTGCCATGGAAGTAAATGGAGGCCTGTCAGCCCATATGTGGGTAGCTGGGCACTGGCTCATCACACTGTGGTTTTCCCTTGAGTGGAATTCCTAAAGCAGGGAGCTTTACGGACTGGTGCTGCTGAGAAATGTTTCATGTGAGGCAGGTGAAATGTACAGTGATAGTAGCTGAACATACTGCAGGACTGTAAAGACATGTTCTCCTCTAAGTGGTGCCTTTAAATCTTGTTAAATACTGATGTTCCACCCTTTTAATCAAAGCAGGATGGTGTTTATGACAATGTAATCAAATGGAAGATTTTTTTTTTATAACATCTCTTTTTATCCCCTGAATGTGAAGAGGGAAAGTATCATTTTGCCCTCATTGAATTCCATCATCTTTTTGAGGATGGAGTCTGTCCTTTCCTTTTTTTTTTTTTTTTTTTCTTTACAAGCTTTGCTTTGTTTAGTTTCTGTAGACATCCACATTGCCTGCCTGTATCTGCTTTTCAAAGTGAACTTAATCATATCCTGTTAGGTAATGAGTACCAATCTTCCAGTGGCCTGTATGTAATAAAACAACTGTGCATGCATTGTAATGGCATCCTTAGCTGAGCGGTCTTGCTCATTTTGTTGTGCTTCCTCTGTTGTTAACAGTTTCAGGATGCTATTACAGTATGCATTAGCTGGTCCATGAATCATTCCTCTTCCCAAACCCCCATTTCTGCTCCAGACCTTCCTGTTGGGTTGGGATGACAAGCTGTGATGCTTTATGCATGATTAGTTACTCTAAATAACAATTTTCGTTTCTATTTAACTTCTATTCTAAACTTGTCTTTCGTTAGTTTCTGACTCTGAGTTATGCAGTCCCACTTTCTTCCCCTGCTTTTTATGTGCACATTTATGATGTTTGCAAAAGATTGACTGTAGCTCCCCTAAAAATGCCTAAAAAAGAGGTGGTATGTTCAGTCTCCAAGGATAAAGTTGTCACATTTATGATGTTTGCAAAAGATTGACAGTAGCTCCCCTAAAAATGCCTAAGGCTGAGCACTACTTGATTTGCAAGTTCAAAAATGGATTCAGGCTTCTTGATCTTTGAGTCTGTAGAGTTTTTAAATGTTAGAGAGGTGGTACGTTCAGTCTCCAAGGATAAAGTTGTTCTCTATTGAGTATATATGTGATGAGTGCTGGTTGTGAATGAAGGCACTGTTGACAGGTCTTTTTGACTGAAATGGGAATTGGATGTAAATGGGAGGGAAAAGGAGCATTAAAGCATAGCAGACAAAATGTGATCTTAGTGATTTGTAGAATCCTAGAATCGTTAAGGCTGGAAAGGATCTCTGGAGATCATCTAGTCCAACCTCCCTGCACACGTAGGGTCACCTAGAGCCCTGGGCACGGGAGTGCATCCAAGCGGGTTTTGAAGATCTCCAGAGAAGGAGACTCCACAACCTCTCTGGGCAGCCTGTTCCAGGGCTCTGTCATCCTCACTGTTAAAACTTTTTTTCCTTAAGTTCCTGTGGAACTTTTGATGCTTTAGTTTCTGGCCGTTTCCTATAGTTCTGTCGGTGGCCACCAGTGAAGAGAGGCCAGCACCATCCTCCTCACTCCCTCCCTTGAGGTACTTAAAGACACTGATTAGATCCCCTCTCAGCCTTCTCTTCTCCAGGCTGAACAGGCCCAGCTCCCTCAGCCTCTCCTCATAGGGCAGATGTTCCAGGCCCCTGATCATCCTTGTAGCCCTGCGCTGGACTCTCTCCAGCAGCTCCACATCCCTCTTGTACTGGGAGGCCCCACTGCCCACAATACTCCAGATGTGGCCTCACCAGGGCTGAGTACAGGGGAAGGATCACCTCCCTCAAATGGGTTTTTAGCTTATATTATAGCTATGCAGTCTAGGGACTGACTTTTATGCTGAGATACCAGTAAAAGTGCATTGACACCTGTTTTACATATTTTTTCTTTACATATCTGTATCTCGATATATCTTTATTTGCCCCTATAAGCAGGCTTAAAATTAATAAATATATAAAAGAGGTAAATACTAACCTCCAGAATCATCCCAGTTTTATTTTTACCAGAGTGCCTGAAGACCTGTTTGACTTGGGCTGGGACTGGAGAATGCAGAGGTCTGCTTGACATTTCACTAGCTGCCATTGCTTAAGAGCTACTTGTGCTTGTTAAAGTCAGAGACTGTTAAAAGTACGTGTTTCTGCAGGATGCTGATTTTTTTTTTTTTTTTTAATTGGGAACTAGAAAAGCATGAAAAAGCCAGTATCTTCCCCAAGGATGCTGTTTTGAGTATTCTCTCAATCCAAGGCGACCTGTAGGGATACTTTCTCTAAACTTATGGCAATTCTTACCAAAGATGAGGATGGAAAGTTCAACTGCTTCTCTAGTATAATGTTGCTTTCTGAACTTCTTAATGGCAGATGAGCTGAAGGTCTCTCTTCTTACTCCTGAGTCAGCACTAAAATGGAGCTACTGCTTAGAGAGAAAATCCCTAAATTATGTGAAATCTCTTTAAAAGACAATGCCCCAATTTGAGATTATGCAAGTTCTTTATTGTTCATAGAGGATATGGGACTTAAAATAGCACCCTAGGCAATCAACTTGGGCAGAAATTTTCTGTGGGGTTTGTCAGGAAAGAACCCTCTGAAAGCAGTGCAGAGGAATACAAACTTGCAAATCAGTAAGTTGTTGACTGTCATTTCTAATGTCTACTGGAAAATAAATCTCCTTTTAAGAAGGAATTGCAGCATTGATCTCCTACTTGTTATTCCTTCCTCATTTTTTTTTTAAACTATGGAATTCTAGGTGCACTCTGTGGCTAATTCCATTTGCCTAGTTGTAACAAAATGCTATTTAAACCAATCGACTGAAGTTTTTCTCACTGAAGCATCTTGCTTCGTGCTTAACATACATCTTAATTGCTCCAAGGTCCTTCAGAAATCCAGTTCATGTTGTTCCAGCAGAACAACACTCTCTACTAGTTATGTATCAGGCTTTCTTTGAATCATACAGGTAGGGGGAGGTTGGCCGTTACTAAAGAAGTTTGTTGGATATAGGTTGCTCCTTTTTTCACTGCAAATTTTCACTTAGTCTTTGTCCCTGTGTGAGGCTGACATCTGAGTGGCTCACTTTCTATGGGAGTACTGCACAGACCCGTGCAAAAATGTCAACACGGGGCTAAGGGCAATGGTAGTCCTTAGACAAAGGTCCTATCAGTTTATTGAGTTAGAGCTCTGTATTCCTAGAAAGTAGCCGTGAGCCTAAACTTTACTAGGATCTTTCGGCCTCCATCTTTTCAGGTGATATAAATGGAACTCAGCCTGGGATATCTCCTGTTGGAGCATCTGTGTCTGAGCACAAGTCATCACAAAGCATGCTCAGGTTCAAGGCTTTCAGGAGGCCATAGAGCTTTAGGGTGAGATGCCTTCAAAATGCTGGTCTCTAAGAGTCTCTTCAAGAATTCAGCTAGCATGGAATCAGATAAGCTTAACTTATTGTGCAGATGGGAAACCAGTAGGTACATTTGCAGAAACACTGTTATAGCATGGAATCAGATAAGCTTAACTTAGTGGTTTCCCATCTGCACAATAGTAACAGTGTTTCTGCAAATGTACCATAAACAGGAATTGCTGGTCATTAAGACCTTAAAGGTCTTAAAGAGCTCCGTTTTATATGAAGCCATAAATATTAGGAGTGAAACACTGCAATTTTATACAGCTTAGTTCCAATGTCCTGGTGGCTTGCAGGAGTGTCAGCTGAAGGGATCCAAGAATTATGACAGCTTTTTACCCAGGGTTGTAGGAGTGGCTACAACGTGCTACACTCTTTGAATAGCTTTAAACATAAGCATATCTCTTGCTGAGTCCTGAGGGTTTTCTGATGAGGTCTGTAGTCTCCCAGACCAGAAAATGTCTCTTTAGTCAAGATACACTCTTTAAATTGAAGGTTGCTCATTGTAGCACACAGAGTTCTATTTGGCCTTGAAATTACAAAAATATTTAATTTCTTTAGGCTTCTTGCCTGTTCCTTCTCTCGCACATAACCAAAATAAGATAGTATTAAAATGGTTCCTCAGATGGCATAAATCAGTATAGTTCCATTGGCTGCCCTGATTTAAATCCCACTCTGATCAAAAAAAATTCAAGTCTGGTCCCCAAATGAAATGAAAATCAATAGAGGAAATCCATAGCTGCCTAAAACCTAAGTCTAATTTTCCAGGAGAAGGGAATCAGCTGCTACCTTGTGCATTCGTAACTCTGTATTAGCTGCTTTTGGCTCAGTAACTGATACTGGCTGTGAAGCAAAGCACTTGGCTGCTCCTTTGGCCAGTGGAGAAGTGTAGGTGGCTGGTTCTCTTGAAAGAGCAAAGCTATAAAATGAGGAAATAATAAAACACAATGATTGTTAGGGTCACAGAATATTGTAAATAGGAATATATTGGCCCTTCTGCTGGTGTTGAAGCTTCTCGTAGGCTGCCTGGCCAGCTTTCTGGGTGTCTGTGTTGCTGTAACTCTTTGGCCCTCCAAAGATGATATTTAAGGGGAAAAATACCAGGTTGTACAGGAGAATTAGAATGACTAGTACTTATTTACTCTTTTTTTAATGGAGAATTTTAATTCTTCCCACTTTTTCATGCATTGTCTGGCCCATGTGTGAACTGTAAGTGCTACAGAAAAGCAAAAAACAAATGATAAGCTTTTGTCTTGAGCAGCAGGAAGTTCTTCTAGGCTTCAACATGAGTTGAATGTCAGATTGCTTATGGGGACCCGTGTAAGCACGGAGTCTAGATCTGGAAGTCAAAATTCTGGCTTTAGTTGGACAGATTTTTATTTAAAAAATATTTTTCTCTGCTAAACAGTGTGTGTGTGTGTATATATACACATATATAAGTGCTGTAAGTAGTTGCATAGTGTCTCACTGTGCTGCGTGACAGTAGTACAATAGGGGCAACAGCCAACTCTGGCCCTAGGCAGCCTGGCTGCTGCTGCTGGAGTAGACCCAAGACCTACAGGGGGTTCTGCCCATTAGGGATTTGGGCATCAGAGCTGTGAACATCAGTGGCAGATGCCAGCAACAAGACAAGCGCCCAACTTTTGCAAACAGCGAGGCATGGAAAATTCTGACATCTGTAATAAGAAGCTGCCTGTAGATGAGAAGTTTTATGCCCTTTGTTCAAAGCATGTCTGTCAAATGCGAGCAGTGTGGCAGGGACAAGAAGCTGTGTGTCCTGGGTTAAGGGTGTTGTGGGAGAGAAGAGGTGTGAAATTGCAAGTCTGGCTTATTGTCCTTTGCCATGTTTATATGGGTTTAAAAAGAATGTGCTTGAGTCAGTGTGCAATACTTAAAAACTGATTAATAGTGTCACACGAGTGCTGTTGTATGATGCTCTTCTCTGCTTTCGAGTCTTTAGAGTGCAAAGAAAAGTGTCTTCCAACTGCTCTCTACTTGATTTCAGGCAAAAGCTTGAAAGTGTTTTCTACCCACTATTATCTTTGGTCCCAAACCTGTTATCATGGATTTGACATTCATTCTGCCTGCAGACTTTTTTTTTTTTCCTGAGCTTTTAGAAGCTGACCTCTTGTCATTTTTCAACATAAAACTTTGGTTATTTCTTTCCCTTTTGCTTATGGGAGTGGTGCTGGGATGGAGGGAGATGGAAAATTTGGTAACAATAATGGGAGGATACAGGCACAATAATATTTGGTCTATCTGGTTAGAAAGACTAAGCTGCTGTTGGGCTCAGGGGAGCTAGTGAGTTACCACCTGGCTAAGGTGGGGAGAGAGGGAGGAAAATCATTTTGCAGGTACAGGCTGAAGGACCGTGCTGCAGCCAACCTCATTAGTATGTTACTAGAATACAATAATTTTACAAGCCTTGAGATAAAGTTGTGCAGATTCCACCTATGAGTGTCCACCTGCATGCAATTCCACCAGGTCTGTGGCCTAACAGATGGTCCTAACTAATGAAAAGAGCCCTTTTAATTAGCCCGTCTAAAGACATTTATTCACATTGGTGGGCTCTCCCAATAAAGTTTCAGTGAGTAGGATTTGTGTTGCTGGCTTCCAGCAGGCACCATCTGCTTCGTGGCAGAACCTGGCCCATGATATCACTGCTTGTATTTCCCACTTCACTGGGCTGGAAACAGGTTTAAGGCTTGGGGAAAGGGGTGGGAGGGAAGGGGCTCCTGGTTACTGCCCGCAGCCACTTGAAAGCTGTGGTATCCCTGCTTCCAGGCCTAGGATTACAACAGTTTATCCTCCTATCTCTACCAGCAGTTTCAGAAAGCAGCTTTAGGAATCACAGTTACTTTGTCTGGCAGCAGTTTTTTTTATATATATATTTGAGAATACTTCCGGTGTGTTTGCTAAGGTTTTATTAGGCTGTTAGCCTGTTTCTTACCTGAATATTGAAAATTCCCCTGTTCTGGATTACACAATTTAAAATGGTTGGAATTAGAACTGTGTCCTCTTGGGAAGGCTGGTCTCGGAGCCCAGGAGTTTGCCTACTAAAGACCCTCACTGGCAAGGCATTTTAAAGGAAGACACTTAATAGAACATTCAGCTGGGAAAAAGAGGAGGGATGGGGAGCTGGAGTAATGCAAAAGATGATATGCAAGGCTTTACCATCCATACTTAATTTGGCTCCTGCATATTGACTAACTAATTCCGGTAGGAGGATAAGTAAACCAATGGAAAACGATAAAACTTCTGTTGAGGGAGGAGAAAATAACACAGGGTAATGAGAAAAGAACAGTGGGAACTCAACTTCAAGATATTTCTGGCTATAAATGTTATTTTCATGCTTAATACCCCTGACCCTCCCACCCTCAAACTCTGTCCGAGGCTTGACTTTATTTTTGTAAATGCTTTAACTTTTCAAGTCTGATATCAATGAAAGCTTTTGGAGTTCATTAATCTGAGAAAAGAACTATGGAACTGATGGCTCTTGTAGCTATTATACAAATTTAAGAAAGCTTCCTAACATTTGATTTGACAAAGCTGAAGTCTGAACTGTTGAAAATCCTCTGTGTCTTTATCTTTCTAACCTCTACTCTGCAAATAAAGGTAGGTGTATATATACCTTTTCCATGATTGATTCCTGTTTGCCCTGGTAGATAAAATATAATCGTTTGAGCTGTATATTTTATATATTTAAGCTGTTTAGGATACTACACCAGTGGACCAAGGGCTGATGGGCTGATATCTGTCAGTTGTCTTTTTTATGGCCAGAAGACTGGGTCAGATGATTGAAGGTGATAACATCTTAAATCATTATGAGCAAGATTCATCAGAAGATGAATCAGAAGACTATTATAGGCCAAACTTCTGAAGCAATCTCCAGCAACTGTACTAAGTTCACCAAAGGAAAACAACAATCATCTGGGATCTGGAGACTATTATAAAATTATTCTGTTAATTAGGTAGACTCTGTGTTTCTCCTCTCTCCATATGAATGACTTGAAGACTAGTTGTTTAGTCTAAGACAGACACCTCAGGTGTAATAAAAATTCAAAAAAGATGGGGGGGAATTTGTGGTTGGATACATACTGGAGATGAAGGATGGGTTTTGTAAAGATAAAGAGCTTAAATACCACTTCTACCTGAAAAGAAAAAGTGTAAAAGAGAAGGCATGTTCTGAGACTGGCTTGAGCTGTTTAGGGAGTTTACTGAGGGAGCAGTAAACTGAGTTTATCGAGTTGAAAACTGGTTAGCACAGGAACATCTCTGAGGTGAGTGCAGCGGAAAGTGAGTTAAAACAGACTGTCTTAATTTCAACAGGATTCTGTGAGAAGGTGTTATGGCAGGAGAGCATGATGTCTTCTGCTGTGTCTTCACCATATAGGACAGAGCATTAGTTCTGTCCTGAAGACTTAGCAGCCCAAAGGCTGCAATAGTGGGAACTTTCTGATCAGCTTTGGCTGAGGCCCTTAGATATTTAGGGTATCACTTGAAATAGAAATTATTTGTAAAATGAAATGGAGTTTGAATATCCAGGTACTTTTCACGATAGTGAAGCAGTTAACATTTGCTGACGCTGCTGGCTTCTTAATAGATTTATTGGACCACATGGCCTTGCTGTGCTGTCTAATTTATACAACCATGAGTGTCTTCTCTAAATAACCTGTGCTGCTCAGTGCACAGATTATGGGTTCAAATGCAGTTGGGGCTTTTTTCTAAGCAGATTTATGCTCAAGTTTAAGTGAAACTGTGAGGTGCAATTTGCCAATTTGCCCTGTTCTCTCAGGCATGAAGTTTCTCTTACAAAATTCATCTGGGATCAGGAAGTGGTGTGTGTGTGTGTGTGTGTGGTTTTTATTTATTTATTTTTAAAGCAGTGTATCACTTCAATACTGATAGGAACTAATGAGCCTGGATGATTTCCTTTACCCAAAGGATGAGTGTAGCAACAAGCTCGTGCTTCACTCATGTTGCCTTTGATATGCTGAAATAACAGAAGCTATTTACTCTAAGAGAAAAGCTTACCGACTGTTATCTCTGGCAATGAAGCCATTTTTTATCCAAAAAAGCCTGGAATAGGTATCGGGCTAATGCCAGTAGCTGCTCTTGTTGCATGTACTCGGATTTTCTATGTTGCTTCCATTAGTTGATCTCTGAAGATTGTAGTGAGTGGGTGAGATGTTTGAATGTGCATCATGTAAGGGAGATCTGTAGATAAAAGGACCAGCAGAGGTACATTTCTTGAATTTTGTGGACTCTCATACAAGGATTCAACTCTGTTAATTTCGTTGCTTCAAGTGGCAGAAAATGTAATTGCTGATGTTCTTATTATAAATTCCTATAACTTGGGTAGCTGTCTGAGGAGTTACTATTAGTAATGAAGACTTGTGGATTTTAAGTTTGCTGAAGGCATGTCGTGCTCAAGCATTCAAGTATACTTTTCAAAAAGGATATGGTGTATTTTAGTCCTACCTCAATATGGAACTGGGATTTGCTAGGGACCACACAGACTAAGGATCTCAAATGCTCCTGAATTAAATATTGGAATCTTGGTCAGAAAATGACTAATTTTGCAGTTTGAAATTTGTTTTGCTCTACAGCAGAGTAAATTGCATCTCTTGTATGAACCGAGACTAGACTGAATCCTCAGGTTCCTGGAAGTGTCAGACTTTGAGATGACGCAAATCAGTGAAAAGGTCATCAGGGGCCTCTCCTCTCAAAATGCCATTGGTATGCTGGTCAATAAAAAGTTACAGCTTTCTTGGCAGAATTTGCTTAGCCAGATCTGCTCTCAGCAGAGTCACTTGTTACTGTTGCAGCCTGTGTATTTTTCTTTTAGTTAAATATTTTTCCCCACAGTTAAGTTTTTCCATGAAGGAGCATGAATCTCAGTAATTTACAGGACAAGGGGAGGGGACCAGGTCATCAGGGGCCTCTCCTCTCAAAATGCCATTGGTATGCTGGTCAATAAAAAGTTACAGCTTTCTTGGCAGAATTTGCTTAGCCAGATCTGTTCTCAGCAGAGTCACTTGTTACTGCTGCAGCCTGTGTATTTTTCTTTATTTAAATATTTTTCCCCACGGTTAAGTTTCTCCATGAAGGAGCATGAATCTCGGTAATTTACAGGACAAGGGGAGGGGACTGTGTGTGAAGATGGATTTGCTGAGAGCAATGAAAAAGAATGACCACAACCCACACTGGAAACCAGTGCAAAGCTGTCTATTCCTTTTTGTTTAGCTGTCTTCCACTGGGTTACCTTCCGCTCCCTTTCATGGGTATCATCTGAGTTCTCCTTTAGTTATAAAGAATGCCCAAGAAGTTAATTTTGGCTTTTATGAATTATTTTTGTGCCTTTCATTTTCCTGCAGATGTTCTGCACAGCAAGACAGGATTGCTGGGTCTGCTGTGTTCTGCCCACAGAACATTATTAATATGCAGCTGTGCACAAACATCTGGCTAGTCTGTCTGCAAGCATTTTTGAATGTGGGCAGGCAAATTGCTTTTTCTAACCATGCCAGGCATAGACATGATATGTATTGTGCTCCATGGGCCACGGCCTGTTTGATGAGCAACACAGGGCTTTGTTTTTTATTTCTCTCTCTCTCTCTCTCTCTCTGTGTGTGTGTGTGTGTATATGTATATACACACACATTAAAAAAAAAAAAATCCTTTTACTGTGCTTTTCTCCTCTTCCTCCCACCATCTTCCTCTTGTAGCCTCTTCCAGTAAGGCTGGAGCACAAATAACCTGGGATTGCAGGGATGATGGGGGTTGTGTGGAAGAATTGGAAAGCTGCTTGTTCTGATTCTCAGCTCTGGCTCTGGGCGCTCTCTGATCAGCATGTACAGACTCGTATACTTGATGCTGTGCTTAAGTCTCTGATTAAAACATGACACTGAGTCAAATTCTACCAGGTCATTATAGAAATGTATCATGTACCTTTTGGATTCTGACACTGCCACCTTCTTTAAATATCCCCTTCAGTCCTCCAAGACTGTGGCCTTCTCAGATTGTGCCTTTTCCCAGACTTATTATTTTAAATTTGTAGGCATTTGAAATTACTCAGCTTTTTGTCCTTCCCATCAATTCAGCACTGTGGCTCCTGTTGTGCATTTAATAAACTGCAGTGGTTCTGTGCGCTTCAGCTGTGCGGTGGGGTTTGGATTCTGGATCATTCTGGATGAATGATCCAGAAGTTTGGGGCCTATGTAATGTTTATTCACTAGCTGCTTGGAGTGTGAATACCACTCTTCACAAGTTCCTCTGTGCTGATCATAACCTTTGTCTTGAAGGGCTTCAGAGTTAGGCTAGACACAGATGATCTGCCATCAACTTTTCTAGAATGCTGATAGGCAATTTGATCTTACAGCTAATATCTTGACATTTTCTAATCAGACTATGAATGTTTCCTTTCTGACAAGACTGCTTAAGTGCTGCTTAAGTTTGCTTATTTTTTATAGTCCACTGAATTGAATTCTAGTGTAATGCTGTACTATTATAGAACTACTAATTTCCACAGTGTTTGAGGTGGTTATGGCCAAAGGGAATCCTGAGGTTAGGTTTCCTAATTACACAGTTTATGGTTGTGCTGGCTTGTGTACTGGTAGACAAATCTAGTGATTGAATATCTGAAACCCTTAAATGTTTGTGTTTTTGTTGTTGTTGCTCTTGTACAATGGATGAGAAAACAGGAAAGCCCGTGGCTTTGGTTGCTCATGGTTACCTCACTATCTTTGAGCCCTGAAATGACTAATAAAATAGAGAAGATGCTGCCTTTAGCAAGGCTCATTGATGCACTTGCACAGCACTGCAGATGAATGTGTGTGCTCTCTTGCACTCTTATTTGAGCAGATGTGATCCAGATGCCAAGGAGTATGGTTTAGTAAAGCAGCGCTAGTAAATGTGTGGTGATCAGCCCCTTCTCTCAACTAATACTGGCTTTCACTGGCCAGGCATAAACTAGAGACTTAGGGAGTGGAAAGCATGAAGACTTACCCAGCTGCAGTCAAATACAACAGCTTTCCTATTGATGGGCAGAGCACATTAGCTTTGTCAAAGGGTGATGCATAAAATGCAGTAGTTATGCCTGGCACCAGGGGAGGTTCAGCTTCCCCATGGCTTTTCCTGGTGACCCTCAATTTGCTATTTCTACTTTTGTGGCAGTATTTACTCATCTCACTGTAATTCAGTTCTGAGTCCTGTATCAAGGGCTGTAAAGACCCTTATCTATATTACTGCCTTCTATGAATATATTTGCTGGTTCCACATAACTCAGAAGTCCACAAGCTTTTCTGTCTGCTGAATAAGAACCCTGAACAAGTTATTGTGTTACTTCCTATTGTTTTGTGTGTAGTAGACAATGTTAAAGGCTTTTACAGCAAATGTCTGTCTTGTAGTGCACAGGGAGGAACCTTTGGTCAGAATTTAGGTTCAAACCTTGGAAATGTGACATCAAAAGTTTGTTCATTCAAGGCAAGATTAAACTATTTAACTGTAATTAGTTTTCATTCTTAAAATTATCAGGCATGCCTGGCACAGGGTGACATTTGCCTGCCTATTCATATCACTGTTAATTAACCATGCTGGTATTTACTGAGTTGCATCCATGTGCAGTGATTTGTTCTAATGAGCCAGCAGTGTCTGGAGTCACTGAAAGGAAAACCCTTGCTCACTACCTTCTGACTTGCAGCTTAGTTTTATCTACAAGGCTTGCTTCAGCTGGTGACTATTTATCTGTTTTGACTATGTTTTCTCTCATTAGATGGAAACCTATTTTTTTTTGCTTACTAAAAAGGCTAGGAAATTTGTTAAGCAAGTTGAGTGGGTGTTTTGTGGTTTCTGTCATGACAGTTTTTCTTGCAATTACAGTGTTTTTCTTCATTCTAACAAGATAAAACATGTGCTGGGAGTCCAGCTTCTTCTGAAATGCATCCTAATCTGTAGGATAAGCGAACAATTACTGATGCTTTGCTAAGGTAAGGTGGGTGCTCCATCACCATCTCTGATGCTCAAATAGTAGCAACCACAGCTCAGTGGGGAATCCTCTTTAACTGCTCTGTTATGTGTTCATTTCCAGTGCTCATGCCTTGTTTCCAGCTTGTTTTCATTTTTGTAGGCAGTGTGGTGAATCCTATGCACTGTAAGCAGGATATTGGGATGGGGGCTTTTCCTTTCTGTGCCGTTTGTAGTGTAATCAGTAAAGATGCTACTTGGATCAATGTCCTACCAACTTGAGAACTGGAATTTGGAACTGGATTTTTGGCCTTTGGATTTAGGCTAAATTCTGGCTGTTCTACAGAACTCTCACCTGTGAACTGAGTGAGCTCTTCTCAAAGAACAGCTGTAGCAAGAGAAAACCTTGAGAATACAGCAGCTCCTGCAGCAGTTCTAGTTAGTACCAAAACTAGAAGCATTTTTTGTTCTTGTTATTGTATGTGGGTTTTTTGGGGGGGATGGGGGAGGTGTTTCTGTGTTTCAAGCTTGGACCTAGAATCCAACGCCCCAGGGCTGTGCTTCACACCCACAGATTTGAATCTACACTCAAATTTTACTCTTTCTCCCCAAGTCTGAGAGGTGAGGGCTGGTGCTCCTGTGAAGCTATAGTTCACAACCAATTTCATGTTAACTGTTCTTTGACAGATGGTTATTGGCTACACTGAAAGTATTTGTGCATAAAGAAACCCTGGAGGAGCAGTTCCATATTAGCAGCATTACTGTTTTGCAAACATTCACAGTAAGATGAGCTTTATTTGGTTAAAAGGATTTAAGTGGCAGTCCAATCCATACAGATGCTTTTCTTGAGCTGCTGTTGCAGGACAAAACACTGTAACTGACTATGGTCTTTTCATAGGTAAAGACTTTTAAAGTCCTGGAACAGTGTATTTCTGTTTTATTAATGAAGTAAGGCTCAAATCCTGCTTGAACTGTGAAAGGCTGAAGACAGTTTAAAATGTGTTAGTAACATCCAGATTGGATTAGTGTAATTCCTTGTTTGTAGTTCTGCCAGCATCATCATTCAGAAATTACTGCTTCAAAACACAGCAGTGAGAATGGTCTCTGGCACAGCAGAAATTAGCAAGTTAAAAAATCCAGACATCTCTTTTCAGAGGCTCCTGGTCCTAACAAAATTGGCCGGAACATCTGTCTTCTGCCTTAGAAACTCTTTAATGTTTATGTTCCTAATTGTTCGACTGGGTGTCTGTGTAAGCACAGACTCAGCCTTCTTTGAGTTAATGCTGGACTTCTGGCAGTAAAAAGCAATACTGAATAGATACAACACAATCAATTTACATGAAGTGCTTTTCACAGCAGAGGAAGCGTTACTGAACACAATCAATTTACATGAAGTGCTTTTTCAGTAACGCTTCCTCTGCTGTGAAGTTTTCCACAAGAGTATTTGTTAAACTGGTTCCCTGCTTGTTGGTTGGAACTAGTATAGCTCTTCACCTAATGATATATTGCAGGGTCTAGGACTGCTCTGTTTAAGTGTTGAAGTCCTACTTTGGGATTCAGTCTATAGATACTTGATACATATGGACCTAGTAGTCGTGGAGGGTACAGTTTTGGTGCTCCTTACTGGAACAGAGCTCCTATGAAGAATAAACTGTGCATCTAGTTTCGTTTTCTTTGTTGCTTTGTAGTTCAGGAAAGAACAAAAAAAAGCTTAACTATAACCATATGCTTCACTTTTTTATTTATTTTTTTTAAGGGGGGAGGGCACTTTCCTACCTACTTGCCAAAATTAGGGTATATCTAAGCTTTTATGCTTTTCCAAGTGAAGTGATATTTCAGTGTACTGTCTTGTGCCAACCTTTCCTAATGGGAGTTTGATCCTAAGGAATGTTTTCTGCACGTTCTCAAAGCCATTATATTTCCTTTCTAGATGTAAAAAGGGAAAAATTCTCCTTGAGGGAGAAAACAGTAGTGTGTACTTCTTGGTCTTTCAATGCTGGTTCTACCCATACAAATTGAATTTTGTTTTCCTTGGCAGTTTCTAAACATGTGACATCAGAGGGTAGATGAAGAGTAAAGTTATAGAAAACTTGATTTAGTTTCAATGTTATCTTCTGTGTTTTTAATATCAATATCTTTCTGCATCTCTGTCACAATAAAAAAGGTCAGTAGATTTTAACCTTGTAGGGTTGGAAGTCATAGGTCACTTTTTTGCTCTGAACACTGATAACATCTGCAGCTTCTTATTAGACGAAAGGTAAGAGGTATACAAGGTTTTTCCAGTAAGAAGATACTTATTCCATCTCAGGGTTATTGAGCCATCACTGTGGTGTCAGGTATGAGGGAGTACACTCCTTCCTATTTCCAAAACATCTATCACAGCAATGAAATGGGAGGTATGTGCTGCTACTTTTAATACTATTTCTGTAAGATTTTTTTGAAGGTGGAACTACTTAAATGCTTCCCTCTTATAGATCATACTTCTGCCCAGTTTTGGGTCATTCATAGGATATTAGTTAAGAAATCTTTCTGTGTGGATCAGATAAAGTTTAAGTCAAACTTTTTAAAATAGTGATTTTTCTAATAAGACTAACACAGAAATACAGGTAAGATTATTGGAGATTTGAGTGGAGAAGACATCTGATCCAAATGTGCTTTATCAATGCCATACTTGCAGTATCACCATGCTTTTAATTGAACAGGTGAAAGTCCTATGCAGAAAAGCTAGGATTTACTGTGAAATTCTTATAATTTCACTTGTGGGAAAAACTTCTGGAAGGCTTGAAATCTTTTGCCCTTAAGAATCATAGAATCATAGAATGCTTAGGGTTGGAAAGGACCTCTAGAGGTCATCTAGTCCAACCCCCCTGCACACGCAAGGTCACCTAGAGCACGTGGCACAGGACTGCGTCCAAGCGGGTTTTGAAGATCTCCAGAGAAGGAGACTCCACAACCTCCCTGGGCAGCCTGTTCCAGTGCTCTGTCACCCTCTCTGTTAAGAAATTTTTCCTTAACTTCCTGTGGAACTTTTGATGCTTCAGTTTGTGCCCATTGCCTCTAGTTCTGTCGGCAGCCACCAGTGAAAAGAGGCCAGCACCATCCTTCTCAAATTCTAAGCAATTCTAAGTATTTTTGGGGAATTAGTTTAGCACAAAGATGGAGACTATAGACATTTCTGATAAACTAACAATTGGGTGTTTCTGTGCCCTGTTTTCCAACTCACAGATACAAGTAGGTTGCTGAGCATACACCTGGCTGCACTTGCTGATTCGCAAACCTGAACTCTGAAGTAATCAATAGCTAACTTAACCGAAACAAATGCTACTGGAACAAACTCGGCCTCACCCAAGAGATTCCTCCAACAGGGTTTTCATTGGAAAACTCTGCACTTACCTACATGCTGCTAGATAGAAGATGTTATGTACCTTTTGACAACCTGTGGGACATGGCTGGATTGCTGCTGTTTGTGCATCAGTAAAAAGTGCTTTATACATCTCTGGTGCATCGCATCTACTGCCAGCCCTGTCCCCCATTGGCAAGAAGTCAAGGCTTAGGATGATATTACCAAATTCTAGAAAGGCAACTTCTTGAAGCAGAAAACTGTGAAGCTTTTCATGGCGTTACATGATGATTTTGTCTTCCAGTCCAGTAAATGATCATAAATAAGCTACCAGAAAGGGCAGAAAAGGGAGGAAGAGCATGACTGGCTGTGCATGAATGCAACTTCCTTGTGAGTTTAGTCTCTCTGCTTCATCAATAACTTTCTTGAAACATGTGGTACATGTTGTCAAAGCACTACTTAAAATCCTGTTTCTTCAAATGATGTTTAAAATCTTGCAACAACTCAGTTGGGAAATGTACAGTGCAATTTCTTTCTTTTTATGGCTTGAAAGGTCCTTATCTAATGTTCCCAACAGTTTGTCTGCTAGGTCCTTGCTAGTTCAGACTATGCTTTTTATTTCAAGAGAAATTGCAACAGATTTAATGAAGGGAACATTTTGAAACCCATTTTCGGTATTCTTTTCCTAAAGGGATTAAACTGCTAATGTAAGTGTTCACAATAAAGCAATAATCGCACATATGATGAAATTTGAGATCCAATCAGTCTGTGGCTTTCACACACTTGGAAAGAATTGATTGAAATTAGCACACCCTTCATGTGCCCCTGCTTTTTCTCTCAATTTGTCACAGTGCTGAGAGAGCTGAATAGAAATTTCATTGGATTTTACCTGACTTAACCCCTTTAGTAGACAGGGAGATTGTAACAAACTGTGTTTTGGGGGACGTGCTGCAGGCTGTATCATATCTGACACTTTTTCAATGTACTCTGCTCTAGAAGCACACATTAACAGAAGCATTTGTGTGAGGTAGAAAGGGATGAAAAACTGCTTTGATTTGGGAGTACAGAGACTTACAGAGCTTATTAAATGTTTTATCAATTTAGAGGAAGTGAAAAACCATACTTCTGGCTAGAGTTAGAGCACACACTTAGAGCATCTTTTGATAGTGAAGGGAGTAAGCATTTTATTCTCAGAACTAAAACATTACTCCTTAACTGAAACATTAAATATAAAGCTGGATTTTAGAAGTCTCCCACTTTTCATGGTTGAGGGAGTTCTGCGCCATGAAGGCGACATTGGTGTCTCACAAGAAATAGCAAGGAACCTCATTGCTTTTCATTAGCCTGTGGATTTTTTTTTTTTTTTTTAATGAATGACTCTTTTGAAGGGTATCTAAAAGGTGAGAATGGCTTTCCCAGGAGATTTGTATTGTCCCATAAACTGGAGATGGTATGGAAGAAATTGATGATGAAAAGGCTGATGGTTGTGTGTGTGGGGGGGAAACCCTTAAGGCAGTTCACAAAAATTTTGTGAAATCTTTGTGTAGATACAGATAAGAGAAGCACCGAAAAGATGGCTTGGAAATTATTCATGAGGGATTTGATTCACTCATATATTGATTGGAATAATAACCATGCAAAATCCCAGGAAGGCAGCCTTTTAGAGCTACTCCTGTGTAGTGCTGTTTTTATAATGCAATTTGCTCAATGGTCAGTATAGCCAGAGGATATTTTGGACCGAATCCCTGGAAATGAATCAAGTGCTTTATGATTTAATAAGGCTAGAAAAAGGGCGCTGCTTGTATTTGACTAAAACCTCCTAGTGCTATCATCCAATTTGAAATACTTGTTAAGAGGGAGCACTAGATGAAGCAGCAGGAAAGTGACTTTGAGAGACTGTAAAATGCCCCAAGGTGTTTTGATTAGAATTCATCAATTTGCAGCCCAGGAGTGGGACAGCAGGCGCAGCGACTGCAGCCGCGTTCGTCCCAGCCGTGCGGAATAAGCGCTTGGGCAAAAGGGCACCGGGTATCACTGGGGAGCAACCCGCTCGAGGCAGCGTGTTAGCAACAAGTGAGTGGCTTTCCACACGCAGCTGACTGTATAAACAAACCTGTCTTAAAGATAATTAAGAGTAAATATGAATGCTGAATGCGCAGAGAACAACGGGGTGCGTTCTAACCCGAGGTCAAGGGTTTTCCAAATACCCTGACACTGGTGTGTAGGTATGCAGAGAGCTGATTCTCTGGGGATTTGCAGATGGAGACTGAAGAAACACCTGAAATCTTTTGGGGGGGGAACCTTTTTTTTTTTGTCCTTAGAGAAATGTGGATCTATCCAGATGGATTTCCTATTTGCTTGCTACAACACAAAGGGACAAGCTGAGAGGTTTGCAGATTGTGTAGCAGGTGACAAACTTATCAAAACTCTGGTGCTTTTCGGGAGTGGGGAGAGGGCAGAGATACTTCTTGGCCTCCTAGGAATAAAAGGCAACTGGTGAGGTCCTTCAGCTGAGCCCTTGATATATTTGTACTTTCAGGTTTGAGAACAAATGTGCTTTTCTGAGTTGTATAGGAACTGTTTTTCCTCACTTGAGAGGAGCAGCGCATATTGCAGTGCTTTTGAGGAAATAATGGAATATTTTACACTTTTTTTTCTTTCTAAGGAATGACTATCTGGTTAAGTTCCTGAGCCTTGTCTATGCTGACTAATGAATCTGCATAGCTCTGGCTGAGGGGGTAAGGCTTGGTCCAGCCCTTCTTCTCTTCTCTTATGTGACTTCAGGAAAGAATAAAGCACGAGATCCTGCTTATTCCTCTGGGTACAGACCTATGGCCCAAGCTGCCTGATTGCTGGTGTAAGAGGATTTGTAATCCTTTGTGTGAATGTATAGCAAACAGTAACCACCAGAAATCGTCTCGTTTAACATAAGTGAAGGAAATACCATGAACTGCCATGCAAAAGCAGAATGCCCGTTTTGTGTTGCATAGGTAATCTGAAATTGAGTTCAGATTTATTTGACTTGTTTTCAGACTTGGATAATAAACTAGACTTAGACTTTAGATAAACTAAGTAAATTTCATAGATGTTATAGTTATCTGATTGTAAAATATTCTGTGAAAGGATATTTATTCTCTAATGTCTGTCAAGCTCGTTTTACTCCTTCAGTACAATTAGAATAGACAGGATTGCCAGCTGGGTGAAATTCTGCTTATGTTAATGGCCAGTAGGTTAAAAGAACAATCCCAGAATGGTTGAGCTTGAAGTGTTCCGTATAGAACAATGTTTTGGTAGCAATAATAAAAACTGTAATTTTTTACCAATAATCATTTCAAATGGTGCACACATGCACATTTGTCTGTCTTGCTCAGCCACAGGTGCAGAGGAAAAAGAAAACTGACACTTTAAATTTGAAGTGTCCCTGTTTCAGACGGGAGGATAAAGCTCCCAGTTCACACTCTGCTGCTTGTGAAATTCTTTTCCAGCCCAGTGTTCCTGGGTGCCTCTTTAATTTGCTCGCACTAGCCCCCTTAAATTTATGTACACATTAGAGAAGCTCTGTCCCTTATTTGTTGAACATAAAAGGCTCGTTACATAAAGTATATTTTTCCATCAGATCTCATGACTGCTACCTGATTTTTATCTCAGGGTAGTGGAAGAATGTGGTTTATTGACTAATGGAGCAAACTAGGGAGTTCATGTTGAAGGGAACAGTCATGCTGTACTGAGCAGGAAAAGTATTTGGGGAGCCAGCTATAGAAAGTCTCCCTGAGGCCATCAACTAGGTTTATGACTGTAGTTAAAAATAAAATAATATGCAAACTGACTACTGGCATCCATCTATAGAGGCCCAGGATGTGACTAAAAGTGTGGTCACTCCTGTATAAAGTTCAATTTTTTGATGTTTAGATATCATCAAATTTGATCATTTTGCTCTGCAATGGTGGAATAATTTTTGAGAGGGTGTGACAACAAACTTGATACTTACTACAATATCTTATGAGAACTTGGTTTGTTTTTTTATTAACTATGGGAGGAACTTGGATTTTAATTTTTTATTGCATGACATCTTTGCTATAACTTCCTGTTTAAGTGACAGCTAGCAGAGACAGTTTACTACTTGTTTTAGGAGCTCCTTTTTGTGCGGCTGTGTTTCCAGTTTTCATCCCTGGTATTTGCTATTACTTCTTTATTTGTATTTATGGAAGAGTGAGCAGTACCAATCAGTTAAATGCTGCAATGACTTGAGGTAACTGAAGTGTGCGTGTAGAGACCTCAAAGCCTCTACTACAGGGGTAACCTGGAGTGTTAGGAGAAAGCTCAGACCCTGCAGTCATTAGTATTTAGCCAGGGCTCTGATTATGTTGAGCCCTGTCAGCTTCTGCTATCGCAGTGCAGCAGTCCAGGGAGGTGCTTGTAGAATTAGGGTGGATCTCAGCAGTGAATAATAGATATGTGAGGCTGGAAGGGACTTAGCTGAGTCCATTTCTAGGCACTCCCATAGGATGGGTATCTTCCATAGCTGTTAACTTTTTCAGTGACTTGTCAGAACAGTATAAGGGATTTCGGCCTATTTTAGTGTGCCACCAATTTTAGCAATTAAATGTTTTACCTTGAACTCCAATGATATGCAAGCATATTAAGGTGATTCAGCCTTTTTTACAGTGGGGTAGGCATAGATATAATCGACCTGAATTTATTTAATCTTGAAAGGCTTGAGCAAACACTTGAGCTTTGCTAAAGGGGCACAGGTGAAATACGTTGGAAAAAAGCAGCAAAAGCAATGTTGTGACTGGCATCATTCTTCAATCCACACTTGAACATAAATGTTTGCCACTGTATTCTTAATGCTAGCTGTCCATTTCTCTAATGGAGTAAAGTGGTCAGCTTGCACACAATTTAGTAATTACATATGGAAATGGTATGTTGACAAACAAGAATTTATTGCTTCACCCATATCTTGAAGTACCATCTACTCTTCACAATGAAGCATTTATAAAACAAACCATAATTCTACTGCATTTCATTTTTGCATGACTAATTGCATATTATAATTTACAATGGCAATTTCTTTCTCTTGAAAGATGCTGCCCACCTCTCTCCATATATTGATTTGTCTGGAGATGGTTAATGAAAAGAGACCGTCTGAGGCTGAATTAAAATGGAAGTTTTAGTTTGGAGTTCAACTGCTGTAGGGATGATAAGAATATAAATAACTGCTTCTAATGCTGCTCTTTTCCAAGCAAATATGTTTGAAACTACTGATTCTTTTGGTGGTCTTGCAAGTAAATGTTTCTAAAATGCTGGTTCTCAGCACATGGGTTTTCGTGAGATTGACAAAAAGTAGTCGCATTATTCTATATGCTCTTTCTCTAAATATCTGCTAGGATATTTAACCTACAGACATCAGTTTTGGCCTGTCCCAGCATGCCTTCAGTAAGACATTTCTCTTTGTAGCATCAACTAATTACATCTGAGGCTCCCTAAATGCCAGATACCCACAATTCCCCATCCATGTGAACAACAAGAGCTACATAATTTTCTTGCCACTGGATGACTGAAAATGTTAAGTAGAACCCATAACGGATAATGCATAATCAAAAATGTATTTCTGGGATTTTCAGAGAATCTAGCCTACTAAAATTAATCAGCTCTTGAGAGCTTCAAGACTGTTTTAATAGTAATTGCCCCACTTGAACCTTCACAAATGTCTTGATAAGTCTTGCACAAGAGCAATAACTGTTTCATGACTGAGCACACTTTCTGAATGATCACTCCAGCCCCTCTCAAGTTTTTTTCTTCATTGTTAGGTTCTGACCTCCACTTTTGGTATCTTTTTCCTACTATAAGTATGAAACCTTTTTGATGTGCTGGTTTCTTGCTGCAGAGTGATCCACCTTCTCACAAGCATATACCAAAAATACAAGTTAAGCAGCAGTGTATTTATGCAAATAAAGACACTCAAAATGTGACCAAAAGGTACATTCTTGTGATAGTATAACATAGGCTATTTTTTTTGGTTTCCGTAATCACAATTGAAATGAAGGCTACGGGTCTAATTTGTTTCTGATTTGTCACCAAGAACACCAGAAGAAATGCTAGGTCTACTGAAATATTTGTGTGTGTGTGTTGTCAGGGCATAGCAAGGAAATGGTTTATTTACTTCAGTGGATTTTTTTTTTCCTGTATATATTGTGTTACAAAGTGATGTGGCAGAAAGTGTGGCATATCACTCTTGATGCTGCATATTAAGACGACAGGAGGTGAAGAGTCCATGGGAATCGACAAAAAGGGATAAGAAAGTTGGGCATGGCTGGTGAAGGAAGGCTAAAAGAATTGCCTTTCACTTCTCTGGGAAACAGAAGACTAAGGTATACTTTAATACACAGTGATGCACTTTACTAGACCCTCCAGTCAGGGCGAGATACCTGGGAAGTCAAGTCATGTAAGTAGTAGTAAATGCCATAGAGCAAATGCATGTATATTATGCTTTTTTTTTTTTGTCCTCTTAGAGAGAAAAAAGTATTGGGCCTTTTCACTGATGTAAAATTCATCAAAGTCATTAGCTTCTGAGAATTTGGGTGGAAAAAATGCCCTTAACCCTTTCAGTGCTTCATTCTGGACCTTTGTGTTACAAAGCAAACGCCTCAGCTGGGATAAAGAAATCCCTGCTGGCCACTGAAGCAAATGTCCCAGAAGTGATCTCAAAGATCTGTAAAAGCCAAATTAGGCAAGGAAACAGTGATGTATCAGGTCAATGAGAGAGATGGGACCTCACTTTAGGCTTCCTCATTTGGCTCCCATTGCTTCTTGGATATATCTGGCAATATTGAAGGCCCTTTGACACTTAGGGTCTTATATTGTACAGCTGAGGATCCAGAGCGCTGCTGGCTTCAATGACTTGAGAACACTGAAGCATGGAGGACCTGTTGTGGGAAGTGCAATTATTAAAGCTTATACTAGACTTCAATCACAAACGAGCGTGATCCTTTTGAAGAGTAGACTGGAAATAATTTTTTCTGTTTTTTTAACTTAACAGTGCATAAGGTTAGTTTATTTCTTTTAGCCTGCTGTTTAGATTTTATAAACTGCAAAACAATGCTAAAATTGCAAGCTATGAGCTGTTTGGATTAATGCACCAAAACATACACTATTCACATTATTTAAAAAAAAAAAAAAGGCAAGCTTTTCAAGTCATTAATGGAAGTGGTAAATGTGAAAGAGAAAAGTGCCTAAAAATCAGTGTCAGAAGTGACTGGAAAAAACAATCTTTTAAAAGGCTTTTCCCAAGCATCAGGGAATATAGCGATTCTCATAGGAACAGATAGTAAGAAAGAAACAAAGATGTGCCTGGAGCCATATTACAGTTATCGAGCCTTGTAAGGATTTGCATTTATTTTCTGAGCAGGAGATGCATCTTTTCTATTGAGTTCTAACAGGCACCTCCAAAGAGGTGTTAAATATTTTAGGACATTCATTGGAATTTAGGGCTTTGTTTTCAGAGCTACTACGTGCTTTTCTGTTGGAGATAAATTGCTGTGCTGCTGGAACTGAGTTGTGTGTATTGTTCTCGAAACCAGGACTGTATATCATGCTTGTTCTAACCATTGAAAAGACCGATCTAAACTTCACAGGCTTGAGTGAGTATTTGATTCTCTTCTGAGTAAGAAGTTGCACAAAAGCCGAGTTACCTATAAAATAGGAAATAATTCTGGAAAAGTATAGCAAGCTGAAATCTGAAATGGAGAGGGAGAAAGATAGAAATTTGTGCTCTTTGGTGAATTCCAGTGCATCAAATTCAGATGTTTACCACACTCTCTTGTCTCTTCTTTAAGAAGAAAGAAATGTATAGTAATTGCTGTACGGGATTAGATTAATTGCCCATTTAGCCCAATATCCTGTTTCCAATTTTGGGCAATACTAGGTGGATTGAAAATAAAATGCATGAGAATTCACAATGCAGCGTGCCTAGTTTCTGTCAGTTAGTATGTGCAATCGGAGTCATGCGGTCTACTCCATGCCGCGTTGTTGAAGACTGTCTTAATGTTCTAGTCAGTATTTTGACCAAGTTCCTTGATGTATCCATCAACACAAACATCCAAGGCAGTTAAAAAGGATTAGACATATTATTCGTAATATCTGTATGTTGGTCGACATCTGGCATTTTGAGAATGTACCATACTGAAGTTTCTGCTTAAGAAGCAAAGCAAAACTCCAAATCTGTCTTGGACGCATTTACCTGTGTATGGAATGGAGGAAGATGGGTGAGCTTCTATCTTGCATTGTGTCTGGTTCTCACTATTGGCCTAAAAATTGAGGACCGAGTACCTTGGATGACTGACCTCAAAGGATTTCTTTGTTCCATCTACATGTTGAGTCTAACTACTTCTCACCTTCTCCAGTTAAACCAGATGTATCAACTACTCATCGTGTCCACCTTTGATGCCTCAAGTTCACTTTCACACTTGTTTTACATCAGAGCTGGACATGCTGCCCTTGGTAGTGTGACCTGGTCAAGGCCAGTATAAGTACTGTGAGCTCTTGAGGAACACTTGAGACACAAGTGGACACAAAATGCAAATCCCAAGTCCTGTAGAAAAGGCTTTTGCTATTCAGCAGTTGTGGGGGAAAAAGAGGTTATTTTAATTTACCTTTTCTGTTTTTTAAGGTCGTTTAGTGCTTCACTTTAACATATGACATAACATACTAGATTATTAGGGTAGCAGTATTTGAACTGTAATCAGTTCTAAATAGTAACATCACTAGAGGAGACAGGATACCTGACTCAGGCTGAGAAGTTCTAGAAAAGCAAAGCTGTGCCAGGGCAAGAGCAGAGGGGACACCTTGTAAGATAAATTATCACCCTGTCCTTAGACCATCCCTGGTCCTTCCCTGGTCAGTTCTCATGCCAGCTCAGATATGGGCTGCAGATAGACCCTCTTTGTGGACATTCCTGAGAGGAGCATCCTGTTGTGATCTGGAAAATCCTAGTAAAGAAGCAAAGAAGCCTTAATTTTATTTATCTTTACCTTGTTGTGTAAGGAAGCTTTGCTTGCAGTGGGATTAGTTATGGAGAATCCCATGGAAGCAGACATTGCAAGAGCTGGTTGGTGCTAAATAGGTGAGAATAGTTCCTAATCTTAATAAGTAGGTATCTAAAATGAAATAGGTACTAGCTAGTTACAAGTGAGAAAATCGGTAAGTGAAGCAGACCGTGGTTTGTGTTAAGGTTGTTCACAGAGCTGAACGGAGCTGGCCTGTCCTTCTGCCTTCTCCATCTTCATAGCCTGGTGCCCGATCCCTGGTGCCTGGCCGCAGTGTTTCCCTGCCTTCACTCCTGTTAGCTACTCTGCAGTGACTGCTAAACCTTTTAGATGGCACCTCAGCTCATTATCCCCCTGAGATGGCCTCTTATCCTGGCAATTAGTGTGACGAGCAAAGGAAACTTCTAGTGTGTTTGGGGTCCGTGCCTTAGTTGCAGAGGTGCCTTTAGCTCTCTCCTTTAAAATCCTATTGTAAAAAGCAAAGACTGTAACATATGATTGTGAGGTGCCCTTATGCGGCATGCAAACAGTTACTGGATGGAGTAACCCAAGTGTGCAAAACCATTACTGAATCTCTGATGACTGCTGATATATTACAGAAATTATCTGCTTTTTTTGACTGCTAAATACAATTCTGGATTTTCCTTCTATAGAATTTAAGGTTTATCTCTGGCAGTTCTAGGTGTGGAAATGGGGGCAGGTTGTGGCCTTAACTGGTTGATAGATGATAGCAAGAAAAAAAGGAACAGCTAATGGCAAAAACTTTACAGCATATTTTTAATCCTGCTTTGTGATAAAATTCAATCTGAAAGTGTTCCTGTGGCTTTGTTTGATAAGGCATCATTCAGAATGATAGGCTGTTTCTCGAGTGTTAGTTGAAAAGTTTTAACAGTTGCTGCTTTCATATGTTGTTATTCAGAAGCTAAACTTGATCCAGTTGTTAGTAATAGTAGTATACCTAAATTGCTAATCTTATCTCCTGCTGATGGAACAATCCTGTATTGGAATAACTGAGTCGCAACTAACAAATACATGCAGCCATCACAAGCATTAAGATAAAGCTAATCTTGAAGACCACAGAAGACCATTTCAAATGTTGTCTTGACACATGAACTGCAGAGTGGAGGCATTAACTTAAATTCCTCTGAACATCACTATCTGATCTAAGTGTTCTCTTCTCATTAAAAATGAAATGTATTCACTGAAACTTCTGAAAAGATATTCCAGCTATATTCTCTCATCCTGTAAACATGGATTGAACACTGAATCCAAGAAAAACAGTCCAAAATCAGGGCTCCCAGTTGCTTTTTATTTCTCTCTTCAACAGGTAATGTGTTAACTGAATGGACTACTCCTCTGCCCATGAACAAGTACCATGGGAGCTGTAATTACTCATGTGTGATTTGACAGTAACTGTATATAAAACTGTTGCATTTCCTTTTTTTTCCCGGGGTGTACTACATTATTGCTTCTTTAGGTGGCAGAAAATGGATTCTCTTGAGCAGACAGGTCAGATGTCTGCTGAAGCCCTATGAACATAACGCTGGCTGCAGGCAGGGCCTAGTCTACCCACTCTGGCCTGTATGAAGTGATATTAACCATATGGCTCTGTATTCTTGCCCTTCACACTTTAGCTATTCCTATCCTTGCTTCCCATCCCTTGGGGCCACTGTGCATTTACTGCTCTTGCTCTATGGCTATTCGGTAATAAGATGTGCTTTGGGGAGGGTTGCTGTTGATAAGGCTGCAGAAGCAGAGTGCTCCACGAAAGTGGACAAAAAAGGGGCCTTGAAAATGGTTAAATCAAAAAAAAAAAAAAAAAAAAAAAAGGTGG
>NW_010577480.1:251067-274034 GCF_000705375.1 Tinamus guttatus | reverse complement strand
CTGCTGAAGTGGCATGGTTTAATGACTCACTTGGATTAGAGCTGCTACAGCCTATTGTCCTCATAATGCAGGGTTTAAGTGTGCTCTAATTGTGTGTATTATGTGCGAAAGAGCAGTTTGTAACTGTGGAAAGTTTAACACTGCTCCCAGCTACTTTTATTTTCTTTAAGCGGAGGAGTCCAAGCCTTGTGCCTTGGCTGCGGGTGTTTTTATCATGCGCAAAGGTCTTTTCCTTCCTGTGCTCTCGCCGTTGTGGACTGGAAGGAGCCCTGCCCAAGCACTGCCTTGTCAGCAGGGTTCTGAGTGTCTCGCACTGCAGCTTGCCACACGCTGGCTGCTTTGCTTTTATTCTGTCACAGAATGACTTGGGATAATAGGCAGACCCCATCTGCTCCCAATTTAGCATGCTTTGCTTTCTTTTTTAGGACCTTCCCGCAAATAAACACACAGAAAATACCTGGGTGCTAAGCACGCACCACGGGGCTAGCACAGAAGATCCTGTTTCATCACAGCTGCTGCTGGCCTGCTCAGCTATCGCAGCGTGTGGCGTATCTGCCATCTAACATCACTGATGCAACACTCCAAGACCGCAGTCCCAGGGCTACCGGGAAGGGTCGGGTGGACCTGCCCCAAGAACTGCCTCCTCTAGGTTGTGTGTAGGCTGTGGGGAAGGCCCGTGGGGTTGCAGGACGTGCTAGGTGTCCTGTGGCACCCCTGGTAGATGCTGCCTCACCTCACTTGGGTAGGTGAGGGTGGTGCTAAGCAGACATCCTCACAGTAGCGCGGCTGTCAGTGAAGACCATGTATCGTTGCAGAGGGCAGGCCACAGGGCAGGAGGAGGCACTTGTATCTGTCGGTGCCTGCAGCGTTTTCTGTGTTGGACTCTGATTTCTACTCTGTGGCTCTCTAGGGTTTTTCTTCTCCTGAGATGTGACTGATTATTCCAGAGAACGCCTGATACTCCAGCCAGACTCTTGTATCAGATTAGCATTCCCTGTAAGTACCGTCGAGCGGGAGGCTGTGAACTCAGCCTGGTGTGAGTGATTGTACGCTGGTATTACCTAATTCTTAAAGTATTAAGGTAATTAGGAAACATGAGACTTCACAAAAAATAGACAGCTCATTGTGTTGAGAGTATCAAAGGCATTTCTTCTTCTGCGTCAATTTGAACACTGCTCTTGGCTACTACATTACAGTAATCAGCTTAGCTAAATTTGTTTTGCACGTCTGATGTTAATGAATGACTGGTTCATGTTCTTTTAGGGTGAAATCCACTACATCTGCGTAAAGCAGGGAAGTTAGAAGTTGTGCTCCTGCAAGGTGGCAGGGGCCAGGGAGCTGAAATCCACACACTCAGCAAATGTGTGGCTACTGGCGAGCACCCAGTGTGTGCCCCTCCTGACCAGTGCAGAAGCCACATGTCTGTTGCATCCAAGTGTGGAATAACTGTAAAAATGTGCATTCTGTCCCCATCGGTCCACTGAAATGGCTTATTTCTGTGAGCACTGCAGGTGCCATGCATGTACATGGTGGTGTCTAGGTGAATGTGCCATTCACCCCTCTCCCCTTTCTCTCTGCTGAGGTGGGTCTTACCGTACGTGGGGCCTCTGCTGCCATCAGTTCTGGGTACATTCCCAGAACTGTGGCAAAAAGGGGAAATTGATGGGGAAGTGAAGGTTTGAAACAACATGCTTTGGCTGCATTCAGGCACTTCCATACACGATGAAATCCGAAGAGAACTTTTTTTAGATGCTTTTCTAGTTGATCCAGTTTATAATCTGTCCCTGCAAATGTGCCTTTTCTAATGGGTTCCATATGCTGCTAAACCTTCCTATTATTTCCCACTTTAAGGACTGTTCTGTCCAGCAAGAAGTCTGCCACTTTGAGGCTTGTCTAGGTTATATCAAAAACTGGAAGACAGCCTACCTGTGGATGCAACTTTTACAGTGAAACATGAATAATCTGTGGTTACTCTTCACGACTAGTCTTGACCTCCATTCTGATATAGCAATGACAGTGCACAAAAAGTCTGTTCAAAACTGTGCTCAGGCAGGGAAGGCTGGAGTATTTTGGTGTGAGGGGTCATGGTGAGAGACTTAAGCTCAAGATGTTCACTAGCTAGTGTTACTCACAGTGCTTGCTAACCTGGAATCTAATGTTTTCCTCTTCCATAATTAAAATTATATATTTTTTTATATTGTGTCTCTAAAAGTGCTGTCATATTGAGTTATTTCACCCTTGTTCCAGAGGCTCGTTCTGTAAATAGTCCTCTTGCTCCACTTTTTGATTTGTGAGGCTAGAAGGGTATTTGAAAGCTCTTTGCTACTTTACTGCCCACATGTTTCACCATGTAATTCCCTCTTTTGCTATTGTTCCCTCCTTCCTATATTAATCCTCAATTAAGACCATGAAGCCTTGACAAAAATGCCAAGGTCATTCCTGGGCTGGGAAGCCTGCACATCTGTGGACAGTCACTTCATGCTGAGCATGCCAGCTTTTTATTTCTCCCCACAAAGAGATTACCAGGCAAAGCATCGTTACTAGCTGAGCTCCAGGGTCCTCATAATTTTTCTACCAAAGAAAAGGGAGCTTGCAAAGCCAAACACACTGGGCAAGACCAAAGCCCTCTCCTTCTGTGCAGTTTTCTCAGCGTCTTACCAAAGAAGATTCCCTAGTTAATTATCTGCTAAATTTCAAATTAATGTAATTAGTGTTTGAGGAAGCTTGATGAGCAGAATGGTTGAGCTGAACTGCCTCTGGCACAGTCTTCCCCATCTCACGTGACCTTTCTTGTTCAGTTCTCTCATCTGATACCACTCGGGGAAAGAAAAAGCCCTACCTCTATAGCGCCTACTTAGCCTACTTATGATAAGAAAACTTCTTAGTATGAGGTTTTAGTCTTAGCCTTTAGTCTTTTAGTCTTAGTCTTACCGTATGAATCACTATTTTTAATCAGTATTATGTTAGCTCCTACAGCTTGTAAAGTGCATGCTAGCATTTTACAAACAAACAGCGAGGAGGAGGCCCTGCCAGCATAATTTATGCTACAGACAAGACAGGCCAGATATCACCTCTATCTTGTGCCTGAGGAAAATGAAGCCCTGAAAGGCCTTTTCATCAAGGTCACACACACAATCCATGAGAGATGCAGTTGGATTGAAGCTTCAGTTCCCAAGCTCTGGGAGGTCTTTTTATGACCTCAGCCACAAAGCAAGCATGTCTCCCCACATGCTCCATAAGCCCTTCAAATTATATTCCTTGCAGAAAGTAAAAGTTGAAATGGAAATTAACTCCCTTAAGTGACTTGCAACCTCAAAGCCAAACGCCTATAATGGAACTGTTCAAAAATTAAGTTAGTTTCCTGAGGAGGATGGCTTTTAATTAAAATAGGACATTGTTGATTGGATTCAATAGGCCAGGTTCTTTAATGTATTTGCAATTGTGTTATTCTCAGTTGACCAAGTTATGCAATTATTACTGTCTAGAGGTGAGTGAGCTTGTTATATATGAAAATTCATTGTCTGAGACCTGGAACATTAACAAGATGAAAGAGATGATTTTCTGCTTTAAAAAAAAAAAAAAAACCCTACGATCCTCTCCAAATTCAGGCCCCAAACAAAGCGATAATAGGTGGAGATCTATTTTTATTTATTTTTTGGCTCAGGTCTGACAGGAGAATTTAAAATATAATAAGTTAGTTGCAAAAAACCCTCTACCAGAGGCATGTAACCTATTACTTCAATTTGTGTTCAGAGGGCACAGTGAATGAACTTAGATTTATATCCTACCAGATTACAGAAGCTAGTTTGTTAGATGACCAGAGAACCGTCTAAGTACTGTGAATGGGATGGAAAGGGATCATTTTTTCATAAAAGCTCTTTAGAAATTTGTATTTATGAACCCTATCATATGAAACAGCTATTTAATATCACCAGGTAGTCTCAACAAGTGACAATGTAGCACTGGAATATAATGTGTTAAAACTTGCATGGCCATCTCTGACTAATGAGGACTGACCTTTGTAGCAATATATACAGTCAGTTTATTAAAGCAGGGACAGAGCAATCTCTAGGCCTTTGGTCAATCTAGGTTGCTTGGGGCTGAGGAATTTCCATTTAAAATATCTCTTCAGGTGATAAAGACTGATTCAATAGAGATCAGCTAATAAAGAAAGTGCTGGAAGCTACTATTAAATTCCAGCTTCTGTCAGCTTAACAGCAAAAACTTTTAATGAGGAAACCATTAAAGTTGACCTAATGAATCAGAAATGCTTTTCCTTACTGGCTAATTATAGAGGGCCTAGAATATCTTCCAACATATATAATTCAGAAAATACTGATCTATTGAGTCCCCCTGCCCTCGAAGAAAACCTGTTGTATTATAGAATTGGAAAAATAACTATAGAGTTTTTTGGTGGAAGCTACAGGTTGGGATCCACAGAGAAACATCTGTGGTCAGGTGGGCTCAGTGTAGAGGATACAGAAACTGCTGAAACTAGTGCTTGATTTGGATGGATATAGCTTCATATGATACACTTCAGTTCCAGAGAGACAGCAGGACGTCCCTGATGGAGAAGAAAGACTGGTGCATGCATCTGGTCTGGAGAAGATCACTATGATAATATCTTATTCTGTAAAGTAGAAAGTAAATCCAAATAACCTATTGGCATATACAATATGTGAGATGAGGCATTAAAGGGTGTCATGGAAAATGACGTTTGCTGTTTGCCTAATGTTTTCCTCTTATTTGCAACATTCTGGCAAGACACTTTCTTTTTCTCTGCCTCAAAAAAAAGTTCATTGATAGTACAACAACATCCAGAGATTCAAGCGTAGATCAGATTGGGCACGGTTAAGAAATGGTTCCAACCACTGTTGTCACTTCCTATTTTTCTTTCCTGCAAGTTTATAAATAGGCAGGATAAATAAAAGACAATTATTTGTCAGGCAGATGAGAAGCACAGAGAAATGAAATCATTTATCAAAAGTGAAAAAAGGAAATTTGCATTAGAGCTAGGAACAGAATTTAGATTTTGGAAGTCTTAATCTGCAATCGGAGCTACTGCATGTGTCTGTCTGAGAGATGATTTAAGATTATTGTAATCCATTTCCATTTTCATATAAAACTTCTTATATCTGTAGGTCTGGTCTGGATTTTTTCCTTTAGTTCCTCATCTGTGGAGCTTTGACATGTAGGAAATGTGAACTATTTTTTTTTTTCCCTAGTCTACATGCAGCAACTTCTTGGTGGTGGTATTTAGCTTGGTCATCTCCTGCTCTGTGAGGTTTGTTGCCCTTCTCAGTAATCATAAAGATGTGTTCCTTAAGTGGAAAATTTTGCTCTGTAAATGGAAGGGGAAAAACACTAATCTTCAGGACAGACTGTTCAGGATGTCTCAGTCCTTGAATTACCTTGGCAGTTCCTGATTCTGGTTGGGCTGCTCCCTGACTGGTTACATTCCTGTCCCTATTTCTTGGGCTGTGTTGTCAACTTTGTGTTCGGATCCTCAACAGTGTCAATTTTTGTTAATATTATTCCACAAAGTCTTGTTCATTGAACATTTCTCACTTGGAGAAAGAAAGAAGAAAGAAACTGAGAACTGGAGGGAGAACTGTTTCAAGGATATGTACATATTTGAAGAAACCTGATGGACAAATCAAAGAAACAGGCACCTTAATGTGATGTGTCAAAATGTGGTTTAAAAGTCAGTTTCTGGAAGCTGGCAGTTTAAGAGAAAGCACAGGCATGCAGCACACCATAAATAAAGACCCTGTGTTTGTGACTTGCACAGCTCTGAACTCCCTCCCCCATGATTAAAACCCAAAGTTAAAAAGCAAAGTCTGCACAAGCTGCAGATATAAACCAAGTAAGATTAGGTGGAAAGGGCACTGCATTTTTAAACAGCAAAAACAACTGGGCTTGAAATAAAACCCTCCTGTTTCCCTTGCAGTGCTTAAATCAGACTGGAAGACCTTTAAAACCTTTTCTTTTTAGGGAATAAAATATAAATAAGTAACTTAACTGATTTCTGTTATGTTGCTGTGGTTTTAAAACATAATGGGGGCTCTTTAATAGAGAACAATCTTTACCTTCAAAGTAATAGGTTGCTTCGATGTAAAATTTCTTCACAGTAACATGCTCACTAAACTCAGTAATTCTGTTTATCTTCAAGTAAAGGCTGGTTGTGTTGGGGTTAACGTTTAAGATGGGCAAATTCTTTGGAACAACTTTTTTTTTGGTTTGTTTTGGTTTTTGGTTTTTTTTTGTTTTTTGTTTGTTTTAATATGGAACCATGCCCTGGTTCTCATATGCTGAGGGTGCTGGTGTCGTGTGGGTAGTAAGGTCCCCACTGGGGGTTCATCCTACCCCTCAAGTGTCCAGCGGGCACCCTGGGAAGGAAGTGATGCTGCAAGTGGAGGCATCCTTTGGATTTAATGTCAAATGGTTCCACCATAGGCTGATTTTGTCATACAATGTTTATTGTCATACGTTTATTGTCACACAATATGTTTACAGCAGCTGGCTAATGCCTAATGCTGGCTGTGGCATAGCTGGTCTTGCAGCCTTGTTGGTCTTGCCATTCATGTAAGAGCACATGTCAATTCTGTGCCTGCGTTAGGCTCCCAGGGGTGCAGCAGTTTGCCAGGCAGTTAGTGTTTGCCCTTCTTCAGCAGGGTTTTGGCTGGATTTGCAGGGCTGATGTTAATAATCCAGATAACTGTGTGTGCCCAGTCTGCAGATACGCGACCTTATTGCTGCTGATGCCAAGCTGCAACTAGGGAGCTAATTGGCCTCATTAAGACCATTTTTTTTCCTAAAAGATGCACTTAATGTCTGTAACACCACAGCTTCTCTCCTGCTCCAGCTGCGCCTCAGATCCTTGCATCTCCTGCTGCTGCTGTCCTTTGGGATCTGTGGCTAATAAGCTGGGGGACGGCTGCTCCTCTGCTGTACGGGCATGAAATGTGGTCCCAAGCTGTGGGAGGGATGGGAAGCAGAGCCAACTGTGTCTGTCTCAGCTCGTGGGTGACACTCAACAGGCCGGGCTTGGTGCCAGCCTCTTGGAGACTCTGTTGATAAAGTGTCGTCAAAGGCAGTCGGGATGAAGGATGGAGGGCCGAGAGGCTCCACGCTTGCATTGGCGTGGCAGCCGGCACGCGTGGTGGCTGAGGTGGCACTGTGTGGGCTTCACTCAAGAGATTCACACTTGCAGTGTTAAAGATGCAATGCACTTCATTTCTTAATATTTTCTTCATTCTTGCACTGCCACGTACCCAAGAAGACAAATAAATCTCCTTGGCTCTCCCCTCTTCAAAATTGGAATGATTTGAACTTGAAAGTCTTTCTTTGTTGTCTGGATTTTGAGCCTTGAGGAGCATCTGTGTTATGAATTTTTTTGCTAAGAATTTTCTTACTTAATAGTATAATTCCAGAAGCTCTAAATGTCACAAGGATTCACAATAGTATCACAGATTTTTCATTTAGGGTTCAACTCTGAAGCAAATCTGCAGCATGCTATTTTAGAAGCAACTTCTGTCTAGCCTTTCTGCGTGATATTTGAATTTCAAGTGAATACATAATTGCACGCAGAGCTATTAAGAAGATTTATAGCTCTGTGTATTTCCTGTGTATTTAACATCCCAGAATTTTGCACTGGGCCTTCTGGTACTGTTTATTTACTTAGGGTGGGTTTTAGGCTATAGGCATTAATAATTTTACGACTGCGCGTTCCTAACAGATGGCTTTATGGGCTGTAACAGCCACCAAAGAGCAGTGCCAGGGAGTGAAATGAAACAGTATATAATGCAAACAGTTGTGTGCAGGCTTGCTGTAGGTCACAGAAATACCTCATTTATTGAATATCCTTCTGTAAAGGAGAGTTAGAAAGACTATTTAAGAATGGAGCCCAAGGAACTCCCTCTGGACAACATTAGGGGTGCATTATTGTGACTTACATAATTGCATAATTGGTACCAGCCAAGGGGACCCTCCTCCCTCTTCCTTCTCCCTTCCTGAGTGCCTCCCTAGAAAGGGCCTATAGATTCATGGCTTGTTATGAACTAGTGTGTGTGCTGGCAGACAGTAAATACTCTGTTAGCCTGAGAAATAGAATAGTTTATTGACAGCACAAACTTTAGGGGGCCTATGCAACGAGGGACAAAGCACGTGCCATAGAAACATGGTCTGACTCGTCCGTTGGGGAGGTCAACAGGAAGAGTTGCACTAAACTTTTGGCTGGGGCCTTGTAAATCTATAGAGCATACATCATTTTTTTTTTCTTGTATCTGCTTTGTGTTAAATTTACTTTCTTTTGAACTTGGGGAAGAATCTAGGTCTTGGGGCCACAGAAAGCTGGTTGGAACACAGTTTCACCAACCTTTTCTGGTACTTATTTTAGAGGAAAGTTTATGTATATTGACATGAAAGAAGTACATTACAGTCTTGTAATCTAGAAAACCTTCTTGGGTGTATGCCCAACTCTTATGGTGGAACTCAAAGGTCTTGTGATTCATGTGCAGCCTCAGATATTCTGAAAAAGGGAATTATCATTGATCCCACAGAAGTAGTGCCAAGACTAGCCTTATCTTGACAGGAATGGATTACATTTAGCTGCATCCAAACAATTTACAGAAATTAGACATCTCTTGCACAGATGTAACAACTTGAAGCATGATTGAGGATTTTGAGACTATTATCTGCTCTTTTAATGACTGCGTGTAACACAGGAGACAAGCAAGAAAAAAAAATCCCTGGGCCTGCTAGGCCTCTTGGCTGTTTTAGTAATCTTAGTGTGAATTTATCATATGTCTGTGTTTTTCAAAATAAAACAGGCAAAAGAGAAAAGAAAGAAAGAAAAGACTGTGTGACTTCTTCAAGTTTAACTTTGCTGAGTTGGTCTGTAAGTGTTAATAGTGAGTATGATTTAAGACTACTGTAAGGAGGTGCCTAAAAAAATGCTCTCTATAACATATATTAATATTCGGGGAAAAAAAATCATGCTAAAATATGTAGTCACCTTTGCAGTTTTCAAATTGCATGGCCTTTGAAAGATGCAAAGTTCTTGTTTCGTCATTTGGGAACACCTTGGGACAATGGCTCATCAGTTCTCTGAGTAATTCGTATTGATTAAAGCACCTGTGTAAATTCAGTGCAAGTGGGCAGGAAATTATCCTCCTATTGTTCTCTATATATCATCTGTAGAGAGGTTACAGACCTCTGTATGTGTAATTCAACTTTGAAATAGCTTTAGTTTTGCTTATGCTGAATGAAAAAAAAATGAAGAATGAAGGGAAATTTCTTTAAGTGGAGTACAATAAACTTGAGGATTGAGATTAAACCTTCATAGTAGATGTTAACAAGTATAGGTATGTACCTGCTAGAAAGTGGTTAACAAGGTGCCATTGAAGCAGCTGCTAAATTTAGCTTTTCATATTTCCCTGTAAGCCTTATTGTCACCAGACGCTGGTAGTTCCTCTCTTATCTGAGAGAGTGGCCTCTCTTGAACCATTGAAAAAGACATGTTTTCTACATAACAGCCTAGTTTAAAAAGTCATTATGAAAAACGTTCACTTAAGGTTCCTGAATGACAGGTGTGCAGTACTGAAATTTTGTGGTAATTACATGAAAAGACTGATTTCTCCAGTCTCCAAGACAGTTGGAGACTGATTTCCTCCAACCAGGTGTCCTCAGAAGCCTGGTCAGAGCCGTACTGTCGATGCTACGAACTGGTTTGCCTTCTGTTGAGTACTTTCATGTCGCTCAGGACCAGAAGAATTGCTTGTAGTAAGAGTTTCTATATAATATAATCCTAGCCCATGCAAACTGGCTACTAGAGAAACAAATCCTAAAAAGACCTGTCTAGAAATCAGGAATATCGCAAGTGTTCAGAGATGCTTGTTGATCACGTGAAGGCGTGGGCAAATTGGGGCTGTATAGAGTCATTCCAAGCTGGTGGAGACCTGGAGGTCAGCAAGGGAAACTTGTTAGTGGTTACACTATGGAGTGACTGCTTGTAGAAAGTACTCTGTGACTATCCTGGTAAACATGACATGGTCAGAGGGATATACTGCATGATACCAGATGGTGCACCTTATAATGTAGGTGGTCCCCTTTCTTGCCCTTTTTTTTTTTCTGGGGAGGGAAAAATCTTTTATATGGAGCCTCTCAAAGCTTTGTGGTGTCTGAAAACTGGCAGGCCATTCCTGAGACATTTCAGCTTGCTGCTCTTTGAAAACAAGCCATGGAAGTTTCAAATTTTGAGTTGTTTCCTTAAAAGTTTTCAGTGTGCTTCAGGTCAAATATTCATAAATAAACATTTAACACTACTTGCTTTTGAATCTTTTCTGTTTTCTTGAAAGCAAGTGGTAAGAGAACTGCCATATAAAAGAATGTCAGGAATGATTTTGCTGGGGGGTCTTACCTATGCTTCATGAGTATGCATTTTTAGCAAGGACCATATCTTGATGCACCTTTCAGAGACATCTGTATTGGTATGCTCTTCTAGACCTCCATTCTACACTTTCTTCTTGCATTCAGTAAAGAATGGAATGACTACCAGTCATTAGTGGAAAATAGTTCACTGTAAGCAATGGGTGTTGGATTAGAAGACCTCAGTTGCTCCTTTTATCTTTCTTTTTAAACCTGCTACTGTGTGGCCTGTTTGAATAATTCTAATGTCTGAATTAGAGCAGAGGAGGGAGAGACAGGGAATGCTTACAAGGAGACGCTTTGCTGATGTTTGCAAGGTAAACATTAGTAGTACTACATGTATGCCTTTCTAGTATAAACAACTCAGCTCGCAGTGTGACAGTTAGCATGAATATAAAATATTCATAGACTGTTCAAGTATGCAATGATGGGCTCAGAGAACATCATTCTTCCACGAGCTTGTCAGTGTATTCATGCTCTGTTCAGCTGATATCTGTAATCGCCACTTTTAATGTGAACACCATATACTCAGAAATATGTCTTATTGACATTTAATTTTTCTGAGACTTGCATGAAAAATGGTGTTGATCCTCACCTCATGTGATAGGCAATAGAATTAAGAAGGCTAGGTCTTTTTTGAAATACCCATATTATGATTTAGATTAAGCTCTTATTAAGCTTTCTCTTGGCAGGGTGCTTTGGAATGACTTTAATGCACACTAGTAACGAGATGGTGATATTCTGGCAATATGGGCATTATTAATATTGTTAATTGCTGTGAAACTGCTAAGTGTTTTCACAAAATTACCTGAGACCATTTATGTGCAAAGCAAATCAGAACCTGAACTGAGGGAAGTCTGCACAGCTCCTATGGCTCAGTATTGCTCTTAACATCTTCTGTTTGGCCACTTAAGTGAATTAAATTAAACCATTTTTTCCCTGGATTTTCTATATAAATGAGTATGTGAATATAAGAACATATCCATGGAACTGTTATTTCTCCCCTCCTTGCTAGGACGCAGAGCTTCTAGAGAGGGTCCAGCGGAGAGCCACAAAGATGATTTAAGGGACTGGAGCATTTGTCATATGAGGAAAGACTACGCAAGCTGGGCCTGTTTAATCTGGAGAAGAGAAGGCTGAAAGGAGATTTATCAACATGTTTGAGTACCTCAGGGGTGATTGTAGGGAGGATGGGGCCAGGCTCTTCTCCGTGGTGGCTGGTGACAGGATGAGGGGTAAAGAGTGTAAGTTGAAACACAAGAAGTTCCATCTCCATGTGAGGAAGAACTTCTTTGCTGTGAGGGTGACAGAGCCCTGGAACAGGCTGCCCAGAGACGCTGTGGAGTCTCCTTCTCTGGAGATCTTTCCTCTGTTAGGCTAGGAAAATGCTGCAAATTTGTCCTTGACCTCTTGCTCTGTAAGGCACACAGCTCTGTAAGGCCTTTCCACTGAGCTGTGAGAGGACTTGTATCTTGAGAAGAACTCTGAGAGAATCATGAGGAGACACCTGCAAGATAAGCTGAAAGAATGCTGTGTGGGCATGCTTCATGGTCTTAATTTTTTAAGGGGATAATTACAGTAAAACCTTTTGTTGCTGTAAAGCAGGAAGATTTCTAGAAGTTTGAAATTTGGTCAGAAATGGAAAATTTGACAGACTCATTTGAGCAGGCATGGATGATGATAGAAACTTCAGTACTGGCATTATTTCACCTTAAAACCTTCTCACACACTCCTCACCATTCAGAACTTACCTGTGGGCTTATGTGAGCTCCTACTGTAATATCCAAGGATTTGCTACCTTCCAAGAAGTAAATCTGCACTAAAGCAAATCTGATAAAGAGGCCTGTCACTGTCTAGGTCTAGTATGATATATGAGAGACGAGGCATTTTGCATCTCAGCCTGTTTGCCAATAATTAAAATATGAGAGCAAGCATGTTTTTGATGCATCTACTTATAAAACCTTATAAATCTACTTATAAAAATCTACTTATAAAGTCTTATTTTTCCTGATAGTCTATGATATATGAATCTGGATATGAATGAGATCTTGGGCATACATTGAAATTTGTGGCATTCCCTTAATCATACAGGAACATTAGAATTATATGAAGTCTGAGAGGATGTTATAATCATGATTTCTGGCTTATGTTACCTGTGAAAGCAGATAGCAGAGCGGAAGAATGACCAGGCAATCCTAAATGAGATTAAAATCTGATTTCAAGTGATTTCCCTGCTTCAGTTTTCATGCACAAATTTCCCTGTGTCTTCCTTGTTCTCCCATCTGTGTACGTCGCGTTGATTGCATGGGTGTCCCTGCAGTCCTGCCCTTCCATTTCTGGTTATTCCTCCTGTGTTGCACTGCTTCACCTCCTGCAGAAGGTCATTTTTACCAGCCCCACAAGGGCTGAGTTAGCAACAGGGAAAACAGCCTTTGTCATTTGCTGCCGGATTTGCTTTTATAGCTCCAAGTCTTTGTACGCTGGGTTATTAACTGCGAATACCAGCCTTTCAAGAGCTGCTTGTAATCTGTTTCACAGTGGTTTTGTGCCTCGTGTCAAACCTGCTTCCCTTTCCCCTTCCCCAAGAGCGCTTATTGCCTTTCCCTTTATTTCCGAGGCCCTGGGGAATGGCACGAGTGCCGTGCATATGGCACGGGCTCGCCAGCCCTGCTTTCCTCGTGCGGCCGCCGGGACGCGGGGGAGCGCTGCTGACGGAGGGTTGTAACTCCCTGTAGCTCCCCGCTCCGCGGGAGCCGAGAGCACGTGGCGGGACGCAGGGAGGTGACACGGGCTTTTCCAAAAAGGAATACATATATAAATACATTTCTTAACAGAAATGTTATCCTTCTGCCATTGACAAAGCCACTGGAAGATAAATTTGCAGAGGGGATGCCAAATTCATGAGGGGCAATTCTGACCAAAAGGCTTCGGACCCAGAAGTGGGAAGACATTTGCTAAGGAACAGGAAGGCTTTCTTCTTTAGGGGAAGGCTATTTTAGCTAGGCCAATTTTAATTCTTTTTAGTTTGTTGCTTTTTGTGGGACCCTAGGCCTGTTGCATGAAAACAGCAGTAATTAGTTGCCTAGGTACCATTTGAGGTATCAAACATCACATTTAGCAAAATCTGAGTGTTCTTCGGGTTTCATTTAGTCTTCAGCACATTTTTCATCAGTGAAAAAAAATGCACATCCCCAACTTTATGTATTTTCTTAATACCAATTTTAGATGGAATTTTACCTTAAATCTCTTTGCATTAAATCTCTAGTCTTCCAAGTTAATTAAATTAAGTAGCCTTTAATCATCCTTGAAATATATATTAGGTTTCAGGGATAAATTCTCTGTTCTTTGGGGGCAGATTGGTGCATCTCAGGTCTCGGAAGGTGCCCGCAACTTGCATTTGATTGCCTAGAGATGACCTCCTTGGTTGGAGACCAGCTCTGCGCTGGAGGCCCCGCACCTCAGCTCAGCCTGGTAAAGATGACAGGAGCAAAGGAAACATGCAGGAGGGCTGCTTCACATCAGAAGTCCTGCAGAGATGCCAGCCTGTGTCACAGACCCCATCTCATGGTGCACTGTAGAGCTGCTTGTCTCGTGTCTGAGGTTCTGGTAGGACTGGGTGATGCCGGGGAAGCAGGGGCCCAAGTGCTTCATTTTTGTGCTCTGATGCTGTTGCACCCTTGAAACATTTTCTCTTCAGAGGCAAAGCACACAGTTTCTGGGGAGAGAGCACATTATGCTTGCTCATTATTGCACTATTAAAACAATTCTTGATCTTATTTAAGAAGCAAATCTCCCTTGTACTCCCAAAGTCCAGATCACTTAATGAGATAAGGCAGACCTAAATCCCACAGAGATGGACATACAGCAGCGCTTCTTTCTGAAGCGCTCCCTCAAATGAAGTAAATAGGGATAATACAGCATGGAAAACCTCCTACAGTTTCAGAAAATAGATATCCTTATTCTGCATGGCAAAATGCTGCAGATAAGAATTACAAAGTATAGCAAAGCCAACCTAATTATATTACCTGCTAATTCTAGTCTGATCTATTTCACTAATATTGATTTCACTTTGTATCCCATTTGAGCTTACAATGGGAACTGAATTAAGCCAATGTACTTAATTTCGATGTCTATCTTTGGAGAAAGAGGAATATATGCCTGGTGGAGATCACCGCAGAGGACAAGCGCTCTCATAGATTCTTCTTGTGCTGTTGTACAACATTAGTTGAACAATGCATCTGTCTGTGTGTGATTTAGGAAAAGACAAATCAGAGATGGTTCCCGATAAAAATATCAAAACAATCTATTGAAGAGCTCATTAATTTTACAGTAACATCCATATATTGATTTCACACTCTGTAGTTAGAATTCTGACAAAGATGGCATTTTGAAATTGGTCCAAAATTACACTCTGTGTTCCTTAGGATTTTCATTTTCTTTTCCAAAACAGCACCATGTGCATAGGTGTTATCCATATAATTTCCTGAGCAGTCTTGTTTTCTGGTAGCAAAGTTCACTGTGTTCTAAGCAGTACAGAATAATGAAAAGTTGATCTAGCAGAAGTGAAATGCCTATTTAGTATTTAGTGGGATCTTTAAAAAGAGATGACTGAAAATGAGTATAGCTTATACTTATCCACACATGCAAGATTAAATATCATGGAATCAAAAATCTTTTAGGAATACAGAAAAGGCAAGAAAGATTTTTTTTTTTTTTTAAAAAAAAAAAAAAAGGCAGTGGGTGGAAATGGGGAAGAAGGCTATGTTCACTGAACAGCAGACCAATGATTATTAAACTCAGGTAAAGCTTAAACAAATTGCTCCAGCTGCACCAAAAAATAAGGGGAAAAAATAGTTTCAATACTTTTAAAGAAAATATTTTGGCTCTATTTTGACTCTATTTAAAAACAAAGTGTGTTTGCATAGAATTCTGTCTGCTCTTCAGGGCAGATAGGTCAAATCTGAGACTATACAAAACATTTGGGTATGAGTCAGGAGAAGAAAAAATTGCTTAAGGTCACCTTGAAGCAGTGGTTTTCTTTAAGTTCTTGTGCAGAACAAAAATGCATTATTCACACAGTGGCAGACAGGTTTTCAAATGATTGGATATTTATGGGTAACGAGAACATCCAGTGTGCTAACCCTCAGGCTTCAGGACACCTTCTATAGCTTCTAGTCATGGAGCCTTTAAGGGCAGTTACTCTTGGGAGTGGAGTACGTGATTTCCAGCTCTGAAGCTTTGAATATTGGTCAGTTATAGACTGGTTTTTGCTTGATAATCCTGGGCTGTGGCTCAGTTGTACAATTTTGGTTTTCACAGGAATGTTAGACTCTGGTCCAGAGCCTTAGATGTGACTTTGCTGCAGGATGGATGAAGGATGATAATAAAGTCAGGATACTGGCAGGCACAAACTGCACCACCTTGCAGCCCGATCAGTGCTGTACGAGCCTTATTCATCATCTTAAAAGGCAGTGACACGGTACCATTTGCTTATGCAGGCACAGCTCTATTAGTGCAGCACTGAACTGAAAGCCAAAGAATACACTCAGATATTTAGAATTCACATATTCAGGAAACTTAACTAGTTAGAGAGTATCTAGAGAGCGGATATGTCTTTGCATTTTTCCCTTAAGGGAATGAACAGCAACAGCCCAAGGCTTCATATTTCATATTTGCCTTTTTATAAGGTAATAAAAATTCGCACATTGTAATACAGGTGGGTGACTAATTCATACGGATGTGTGAGGGACAGGCAGTCAGTCTCAAGACCACCCAGAGTTGTTCGAGTTTGCTGTTGACAGTCATTACTATGATTAAGATTACTGACAAATACTCAACTTTTAGAGTGTAGGTAGTCATGTCCATCTATCTACATACAGTCATACATATTGATTGCAACTTTTGTCATTTTTAATTCCAGCTTTTTTAATTTCAAGGCAGATCAAAGACTGTATGCTACTGTCCTTGTTATGAATTGTGTTTACTCCTCAATCTTGGGAGTTTTCATGCTGTACTTTCTATCTCATAGACTGTGGATGCACAACTTTTTCATAGAGTAAAAAAAAGTTGTGCATTCACATCCTTACCCTTCTGTGTTGACTTAAATCTGACACTCGGGAAATCACCTTACTAGAGCAATGATTTTTTTTTTAAACGAATTAAAATGTACCCTAATGGAGAATATTAGGCCATCTCTTTGTGTTAGTATCCTAAGTCAATGCAAAATGTATGACTGGAAAAGACAGGAGTTGAATAAACTGGTATGTGTATTCAAACAATTAATTTTTGATTTTTTCAGAGACAAAATAGGCAGGGAGTCTTTGATCTTTGCCATTTTCCAAGAAGGAGACCCAAAGCAGTGTGCACTCATTTATTGTGTGGTATTCCCTAGCCTCAGAAAGTATTACTTTGTGCAAATTAGACAATTCATCAGGATTTCCTGAAAAATCTCCAGATTAAAGTGTTTTCCTGCTCCCTGAGATCCTTAATTTCCTAATTTCACATGGCTTGTCCTTTGCTGCAAGCCCTTCTCCTTATACAGCGATTGCCCTGGGTTCTTTTTTGGGTGGAAGGCTCTGGTGTGAGCTGCTGCTGCTTGTGTTTGGTGGTTGCTTAGGATGTCAAGAGGTTCCTTGGGTGATGAATATGTAAGATGAGACAAACAGCCTTGCAGTCTGGAGCCATCACTTTTCTCCTTGACAGGTTTCTTATGTGGTGGTCTTGAGCTAATTTAGGCCAGTCAAGGATTACCATTTCTGTTCACCCCAACAAGTGATTCGAGGCTGTTATTTAGGAATTTCAGAGCACAGTGATTATATTTGGAGAGGAGCAAGTGCCTCTGCATTCTTGCCCTTTCTTATCATTGCTATGACAGACACAGACACACACAATATGTTGTCCTAGAATTCATGCTGTTCCGATGCCTCTCATGTCACTTCGAAACCCAAATCCTTCACTTGACATCTGGTATAAAATAAATGCTTCAAAATCATTGAGCGATGGCAGTGACAAAAACACATCTATTATAATTTTAGTAGGTTTACCGAAAAGGGCAAAGCTTGACATCTAACAAAGTTTTCATGTGAACAAGCGCTCAGTCTTGAGAGTCTTGCCTCAAAGTCGGACCTCTTAGCACAAACTTTTTAACACATATTTTTAGTGTTACTTTTAATGATATATTTTGTGGAAAACAAAACAAAACAAAACGCTTTTTTTGGTGATCTCTGTGAGTAAGCACAGGTTGTACAGTGGGTTTAATATAATAGAAAGTTGGACTGGAGTGTATGATTAACTTGTGATGTAGTCAAAGGATGGTGTATTTACCCAAAATGGCAATGTTATTTTGTGTTGCTGGACTGTAATACATATTTAAAAACTGACGATCTATGAAGACCACTTTCACTGGAAGTGTTCTGTGAGGGTCTTGAGAGTCTCAGCTCAGCCCATTCACAAAAATAACTTGCAGTGCTGGTTGGCAAATTGGTGTTAGAGGCAAAGAGGTGGGAAAATACAGAAGAATCTCTGTTCCCTTTTCCCCTCCACGCAGGTTATGTGCAGAGTCCTATAAAGCAGATAAACATTCACAAGGCTCAGCTAATGCTCTGTCAAACAGTGTCAGCAACATGAGAGGATTTCTGCAATGACAGAGAAAAATATGTAGCACTTTGGTGGCTGAATGCCAAAACCACATAACTAAGAGGCATTTTGCAGTGTAATGCACCCATTCCACTGAGTTTCCATGGCAGGTGACAAGACTTACATAATTGTTAGTATTACAGGATTTTATATATATATATATATATATATATTATTTGTCTATTTTCTCCTAGATAGAGGAGTCTAGGTAATAGCATGCACCATCCCTGATAAAGCAATCTAACCTCTAAGTTACTGTCCTTTAGGGAAGGAAGAGGGTACTTGAATTCATCTACTCTGTATAGCTTGGCTTAAGAGGGAAGTTTCCTTAGTCCAACGCTTGCTTAAATGTTTAGAATAGGAACATATGCACTTTATCTGATATATATTTTGTTGATGGAAGGGTTTCAGTCAGTTTATGTGCTTCCTCCACGGCAGAGTCCTGACTTATTTTTCTGACAAATTACAGGGATAACACTAGAATCATTTTATGTTATCTCCAGTTGGTGGGAGGATTTTTCTTTTTTTAGCCTTGATGATTACTAGGAGATCATTACCATGTTGATATGGGTGAGAGGCAGACACCCTAACAGAGTTTTGTCTTTTTATAGTGACTATTGGAGAATTACCGAGTCCCCCCAAAAGCTTAAGGTGGATTAGACAAAGGACATTAAATTCACTTTTTATTTGGGAGGCTGGGGATAAAAAGGAAAAAAAAAAGAAAAATATTTTTTTTAAGGTGAGTGTTGTGAGTAAGGCTGTGAGGAGTCAACTGTTGCTTGTATTCCAGCAATGGAGACACCTCTCAAAGATACCCTCTGCCAGATGAACTATATGTTCCCACAGCAAAAGCTTTTCCAGGTCTTGTCCAGAGAGCCTGTAGTCCAAGTACAGAAAAGCAGCTCTACCACAAGGGCACTGCCCTTCGCCTTTATTTGAATATTTTGACCTCGGACATACCTCGGGAGATGCTGCCATCACAGTTTTATAATAAGGATGTGTGAGATCTCCGAGTCAGAGGGGATGCTTTAGTTTATATATCAGAGCAAGTGACATCTACCACTGTCTCCTGCTGTGTGGGAAAACATTCACAAATGAAGAAAGAAGCTATGAGAATAATGTTTTTTATGGGTATATATAATTTATACACACAAACACATGTGTATATATAAAGTAAGCCATCTGCTTCATTTTAATGGCTAAAGAAAAGGTATTTTTCAAAAGAGAGCAAGTCAGAGGTTTCTAAACACTGATTTCTATTGAAATAAGGAGGAACTGGGAAGATAATTAACATTCAGCAGTAGTGTTGCACTGAAGTTCCTTGCAGTGGAATCATCTTTCTATTTGCAAAATGTACTGTGTGTCCATGCACAGATATGTAAATTTTTTAAAAAAATTATGAGGTAACCACTCTACAATTTATTTTTCCTAAGACAATTGGAAAAGTCACTTTCTTGATATTTATCTTTGTTATTTTATCTTTAAAGCAGGGGAACTCTCTAGGACGGTCGTTGGTCACGTAGGCCCAATGAGCATTCAAGGTCAAGAGTATATTGCATTAAGAATAGCCCTCGTTGGATAGAACCATGCATTCCTTGTTAAGGCAGCCATCGTAGCAAATGCAATTACAGTCCTATAAATCGGATTGTGCCTGTGCTGGAGTGAGGTAGTGTCTCAGTGTTCAATTTCCCCGTGTGCAAACTGCCCTACGCGGAAGGAATTGAGGAACTTCCTCTGTGGAAAAGAGAAAGGAAGACCCTAAGGTAGGAGGCATGACACTGAATGAGAAAGCTGTGAATATGTTGAAGGATGACAGAGGAAATTCTGTTGGTGACAAATCTGCTTTTCTATCCCATTTCTCTAAGAGAAATTGAACAGGGAGCGTCTGCCACCTTTTGCTGTCTATCAGTCTAAGTGTAACATTAATTTAGGAGAAGTCATCTCAGGAGCAGGTTTGGCTGGGAAAGGAAATGAACGACTAGATCCTCTGAAAAATACCTCTTTATCTGCCCATGCTATCTGAGCAGTTAAAGAATTTCAGCAGTGTTTCGTCGTCTCTGCCTTCGTTAATGTGTTTTCCACATAGACAACAAGAAGGATAGTTTAGAAGCATAAATACAATTGATGATGTAATGAAAAAAATCAGGAAACAATTAGAAACCTTTTTTATGAAATGTTTTATGAGGCTGTATTTGCATCTGGGGACTATTAGGGTAAATATTGTGCAGGGAAATTAGTTTTAATTTCTTGCTAACGGAAAAATCAATTCGGTCCTAATTAGGTTATGATTTTAAAACACAATCAGGCAGTCATTTCAGTATTTTGATTAGATTGTTCTATCATTTGTTTGGTTTTTGATAAATGCTACTTCAGAAAATGCCTTTTGACACAAAAGCCTGTCTGCGGTGGAACGGTCTTGGTTTGGGGGAACTATTCTAAAAGCAGTAGTGTAAATACGCTTTAAGTGAGTCTTTGGCTGAAAGCAATCTGAATACAGAAGAAGAGCTACAATTTTTTTTTAGTTCATGGTTCTTTGCAACACAGGTCTGCGAGGATGAGTGAGAATTGTCATTGCTGCTTTTATGATTGTGTGTCCCGAAGTTTTTGCAACTTCTGTGGCTGAAACAAAAAAATTGTCTATGCTGTAAATGCTGTTAGGGAAATGAGGTGAGAGAATTACTGGTTTCCAAACTTAAATGGTCAAATTACTTGGCCTTCCAATATACGGGCTGGTAAGATATTCCAGTACAGAGAGAACCAGCGAACACAACCCGGCAGCATATAAAGACTGTGATCAAGCTGCCTTCGAAATCTAGCCGAGATCATTACATAAAGCTATCTCAATGCATAAAATATACAAATATGCAACTATTTGTATTCATATGTGTAGTTTGTACTATCTCTAGGATTTAAAAAGTACTTTGTAGGACATTACAGCTTGTTAAAACTACCATTAATTAAAAAATATGGCTTAAAAAAAAAAAGAACTAAATATGGCTTTAAAAAAAAGAACGAGGTATCACTGTCACCACTACATTACTGTTTAATTCTGTGTCTTTGATTTTATTTTTTTAAAAAATGGGCAGTGTTATTCTCCTGTAATTCTGAGTCTTACTATGTCTGTTTTGCCAGCTCAGTTCCACAGCTCGGCCTCTGTGGGGATCCATACTGAGAGATGAAATGTGGCTACTTTATTTTTACTTCTTTATATTTTCAGTGCAAATACTCCATCTTTTGTGTATGTTTTTTCTCTCCTTTTGACTGACAAGTGCCTTTACTGAACACTATATTATACTCAAAATGTCTTGTGCAAGAGCAAAAACTGCAAATACTGGCATTAAAAATTAATATGGTTGTCAATCAGATGTCCACTTTTGCATGTGGTATTGCTTGCGGTAAAATATGGCATTACTTTTAAGAGGTCTATGATTTAGATTATTCCTTAGGATATGCCTAGACTTTTTTCTAGGTTACTTACAAAGAGCATTATATGGAGTTGAAAGAATTAAGAAAAAAAAAAAAAGGCAAAGAAGTCCTACATCATCAATAAAGAATATAAATTGACTTTTTTTAAAATCTGATTTTTAAAATCAAAATTAAAAATCTCTAAGAAAAACAAAAATGGGTAATGCTATTTTCTCATAACATTTATTGTTAAAATCTATACAAACTTTAAAATAAAAATTTAAAATCATACACTGGTTAAGGCTGGTGTGTAATAGAAAAATGGCAATGATTTGCAAAAGGTTTATTTGCACTCTAAACTATCTCCTGAGTCTTTTTGTGAGGGATTTTTTTTTCCTGGAGATTTGAATTTTTAAAAACTGCTAGTGATGTATTTTGCACGTTAGAAGGTTTTACTAGAGCCAGTGATGGGAATGGGTGCTCGTATAAAATATATGTTCAGGTTGTATCATATCCTGGGAGTTCTTAATTGTACTTCCCGCAAGTTCTGGATGAATGCGTGTGAATTCATCATGGGCTTTAATAAGATTATTAAAACCAGTTAAATCTTTCTGAGATTCGCATTTACAGAGTGGGGCAAACCAGAATTTGTAGACTCCTTTCAGCCTGATTGGAGGGTTTCTGAACAGGACAGCAAGTCAATCAATAACGGCACATGGAGCCACTTCACACAGAAAAGATGTGCTGGATGACACGTTGCAAAAATGCGTTTTGGGACAGATTCTAAAGCTATGTTGTCATGTAATGAGAATTTCAGAGATGCTGTACTTGGGAGGTGGTGATGTGCTCATGAAAAACAAAGTTGTCCAGGACAGCTTTCTATTCTAAACTCCCTCTGTAATCCGTAGATAATCCATATAATACTTCTAAGAGAGCTTTTCAACATGAAATTGAATTGTAGTCTTCCTTTTCTTTTCTTTTTTTTTTCTTTTTTAATATTTGCTTTGTGCATTTTTTCTGGTAACAAATGAGAATTCTGATTGCAGTGTGAGTTAGGAATTACTGGATCTCTTCCTCTGAGAAATTGCAATAGATCTACTGGAATTCACCTTCCACGTAGAGGAAGTCTAAAGTGAAAGCCCGCTCATGACACTAATATATTGCCTCCTGTTAAAATGCTGCATGGTTTGTGGTCAGAGTGTTAGTCTCAGACCAGAATTCAGGAGAGCCCCGTTCTTTGACTCCCTTGCAAGAAAAAGCCTCTCTCACACTAACTGTGAGTATAAAATGCTTCTCTTAAGAAAAAAAACAATGAACTGAGCAAACTTTTTGTTTTCTAGTCCTATCCTCAACACAAAAGTAGATATGAATTTAATATTTTTATCTTTTAGAAGATGAAAAGTCACATGTACAGGGGTGATTGGCACAGATGAAAAGTCTAATGCTCAAAGAGAGCACATGTGTGTGAGTGATTAGATGGGTTTAAAGTGGTTCAAGTG
>NW_010577480.1:230765-251028 GCF_000705375.1 Tinamus guttatus | reverse complement strand
TCAACCCTTTTACAGCTTTTATACTTGTGTCATGTTGGCCCCAAGCTTGGAGACGTCGTCCTTCTTTCCGAGGCCAACTTCCTTCCTGGGCCCCGCCAGCAAGGCTAGGGCAGGCGCGAGGCAGCGGGGCCTTCCCGGGCAGCTGCGCGTGACAAATGGTCGGATACTCTGCCCTGGCTGACCTGTGCCTGACTCGGAGCTAGTGATATGTGGCTTACATAGTTTTCAGACATCCCTGATCTGCAAACAGCCTTTGCACGAGTTAGAGTTTCCTTCGGGTGGTGTTTTAGAGCATAAATCTAAATTGCGCAGTGCTCTAAAATAGGTGGTTCAGATTTCTTAGTGTTACGTTTGTCTCTAGTCCTTAGTTTGGGACTAGGAGGAAAACTGGCCGAAACGCTTGCTCTCTGCTTTGCTACAGAGGTTTCCAGCCGGTGTTACCCTCCTTAACCAGAGGATGTGAAATGGTGAAGGCCATTCTGTACAACTGACTTCCTGAACATTGTTGGCAAGAAAGCAAAGTGGAAGTGCAGTGTGAATGAAGACGCATCTGTGTTCATGCTTCCCCACAGACTCAGAACTGCAAAACCAAAACCGCAGCACGCGGGAAGGATGTCCCCAGGGGCACTGTAGTGGACAGGCAAGTGGCAGGGAACCTCCCAAGCTTGCAGAACTTTCTTTGTTGTTCCCAAAATAAGCACCAGAAGGGCTGTAGTTTGAAGTATATTCGTTCCCTCCACACACTCAGGGTTATTCTGGGGTGTTTAGAGTTATCGGTTTTAGATAAAATGCAGAATAAACTTCGTGGTGTCCAGACTGATTTACATTAACTGAATTTTTCAGCTACAGCTGGCAAATCCTGCTGATGCTGCTGTTCCTGTATCCTTTCCTTTCAAAGTTTTCCTACTCGATGCCACTGAAAACAGAGAGACTTCAAGGGAACTTGACTTTAGACCACGCCTGAGTCAATAGAAGCATAAATTCAGGGATGACTTTTAGCTTCAGTTTCCCATCACTTTAATTTTGGCACTTCCAGATGCAGTTCTGTTGAGAGTGGCAGAGGCGTGAATTGATTTCTGTGGAGTGGCTTGGAGCATAATCTCATGTAAATGAGTGCCCGCTCGGGTTGATAGAAATCATATCACACTTTTTCTCAACCTGTGGCCAGCACAGATCCACTTACACAGTAAGAAACTCTGCGGCCCTAACCGCAGTGACAGGACTTGCAGCCAGGAGGATTCCTGTAAAAAAGTAAAGAAAATGAGCTGATGATATAATGTGGGCCTTAAAAGAGTTGCTGTCGGTGTCCTTATCTGCATAGCAAGACCTATGTCTAACTGATTAATATTTCTAAATGTTGTGGTACCTGAGTTAATCCCATATTGGGTCTTGCTACAAATGGAAAGAAAGTTTGAGCTGAGGAATGAATGCTAAAAGGGATTGCATGTTAAAAGTAAATATTAAAGTAAATGATAACCATAAGGCTCAGACCGTGGAACAGAAGATTCACAAGCTTTGCAGGAAGTTGCTTTATTATTCTAACCTGTAATCCCTGCTGTGCGGAGCGCTCCCTTTCAAGCCCACATATGGGATGTTTCTCTGTGATAAGAGGAAACTTCAGCAAGTTGACTGTAAACATTTCCAAAGTGCATCACATAGCAGAGTCTCGCACCAAGTCTGGAGCGAAGGCGGCGGTTTGCCTCCTAACTGACCTCATTTCTAGAGCGTAAAGTTTCCATTTTTTATTATCTCAGTGTCTCTACACTCCATAATCTGTTGCACAACCTGATGTTAATATGACATTTTGAAAAACAGCCATCAATGTTTTCACCCTGAGCCGAAGACTTAATGGAAAAAAATCAGTGACCTGTTGAATCCTTAGGTCAAACAAATTGCAGCTTTGCTGGGAAGCTGCTGAAGGGCAGCCGTTTCCTCTGTGACACTCTCCAGTGGTGGGTACAAGGAGTCTAATGGCTCTCGGGGACGTGTGACCCGTGAAATTACACGCGTGTGTGTAGAGATCTGTCAGGCAGCCTCGTCCGCGGCCGGAGGAGACGCGGCCTCGGCAGCCTTGGGAGTTCAGCCGCGCTGGGAACTCTCCCCCGCGGGACCCGGTGCATCCTCCTTGCAGGTTGTCCTGCCGCCAGCTGCGGGTCCGGGTCGCTGCTTCTCCTCCTTGTTTTGGGAGGAGCTGAGCGTGCTCTGCTGGGGGTACCCCTTGGGAGGTTCCAGCTACTTAATGCACCAAATATTCAGTTTCTGGCCTGCACCCCTTTTCCTGCACAAAACAAAGGGGAAGAGCCTACTGTTGGAATAGAGAAATATTACACCTTTTTTCTTTTTTTCTCTTTTTTCCCCCCCTTTTATAGCTGAACATGACTTGCTTGCCCTGACAAGCCATCTAATTCATCTGAGCTAACAGAGGATGGTGTGAGAGAAACCTTGTAGGGCATTAAGTGCTGTGACAGGGTCGGGCAAGGGAAATGTCACCGATGGCCTGTGGAAGAGAGCCCCCCTGGCCCGCACTGCCTCTGCTCCAACAGCCTGTTGGAAAAACGGGCTTGGGAGAAAGGCATGGCATGAACAAGCCCTTGGAAATGGCCTGGGGTATTTCATTGAGGAAGAAATATTTTACAAAGCAAAATTAAATACATACAGTGGTTTCACATCATCTCCATTATGCTTTCTTCTAAGAACAACAAATACGTAACTTTGACTAATGCTTCACAGTAAGATTGCTCTTTAAATGGACTGTACAGGTTGCTTTAAAGGCACAGCTCTGTCTGGCAGCTGCAGCTCTGTGCAAATGGTTGTGTACAGATTTAATTTACAATTTGCTTTTTCATGAAATGTGTACAGTTTTTTAGTATTTGACCAGTCTGTAGTCATCACAGCTCTTGATGGCAAAACTGACAACATTTCTCCTGTGTAAAGAGAAATAGAAAAATGGGAAGTGTGTTACTTGCATGCAAAAAAAAAAGCTTGTATTTTTTTAACCTTCTATATGCCTACAAAAAGATTAAACATCTTGCAAGAGTCCTTTAAAGATCTTGCCAGTCACTTTAAAAAAAGATTTTTAAAAGCCAAGCACTCATTACTAAATTATTTTTTATGAGAACAGAAGGATCTCTGGATAATAGACATTTGTTCCAAAACAAAACAGTTATTTGTTCAGGGTATGGAAGTTATTAATTATTTACACCTATTCCTACCTCCGTTCTACCTCTAGTTAAAATTCATGGCCTAGGCACTCATCAAATATTGATTTTTACCAAAGTTGATGCTTTCCCTTTAACATTATTATAATGAGGGATAAAAATCAAATTGCCTTCACTGAAACTCAATCATTCTCACAGGCCATCTGCATTGATCTTTTTTCTAGGTTTTACCATAAATTATTCTATTCAATTAAGTAAACCCCACACATAATGACATTTTGTGAACTAAATAATTTATTGACTATTTTCAGCTAAACTTATCAGGCTCTGATGCACAATTATTTTCATAACACTAATAGCAATATATATAACTCCCCTGCAACTGAATGTGTGTCAGATTCTTTGCTTGGAAAGACGAATCACCTGGGAGGTAGAAATCTTCTCATTTACAAAAGAAACAAATTCCGGCGTTGTCATACATGGAGTGACTCGGTGCTTTCTCATTAGCACAACGAGGGGGCTTGCATGCAAAGCTTTCTGGTGGCAAAATAATTGCAAAATAATTTTCAGCTGAAAATGGTGCTATTAGCAACGAGGGTTGTAATTAAAGTGGAAGCAATTGGTCTGTTTTACAGTTGACTGGTAAGACGTGATGAATATAGGAGCTCCTTGGTGGGCTCCGGAGTGTTTTCCTTTCTGCAGCGCGGTGCTTGCACTTCTGTCTGTTTGACACGCAGTCTCGTCGCCTTCTGACAGTTCCTCTGGAAATCTGCCCGATTCCTAAATGAATTTTGTTTCACATTTGAAAAGCCGTTCTGCTCCTGCAGATAGAGATTTTAGAGTGGAAAGGACAGCTTGTAACTCTGAACTCTACTCCTTCAAGCAAGGAGAGGCTTCCTCCTCCAGCTGAGTGTGTGTGTGTCTGGGGTGAAATAAATGAGGGGGTGCTTTGGGCAGCAAGTGGGTAACAAACTTTAGGTCCTGATTGCAAAGCAGTTTGTGAAATGTCGAGATTTTAGAAATTGCCTTGTCACATCTGTGAAGGCAAGCATGCTATTTACCTAGGAATTAAAAAGAAAATGTGGGTCACATTAAATCTTGCATGGAAAGCTTCTGTTGGCTGTATGCAGGGCAAGCCTGCTGTGTGGTGTGCTAAATGCAAACAGAAGAGAACACACTTGGGCATCTTCATGAGGACTCCACTGCACATAGGTTTGCTTATAAGCAAGTAGCAGAAATACCATGACCTAGGGAAAGTCTGGCATCTGTGTTGTCACTAAAGTATGAGTTGTGCACTCTGAGTCCTTGTTTCCTTTGAAAAATCTCATTCCTTTAAGAAGTAAAGTTCTAAAAAAGAAGCTTTGCAAGATGTTGCTAAGTGAGAAAAGTTCAAAGTATGGTATTTGTACAGCTCAAAAACTAGAGAAAAATAAAGGTTGTGCAAAAATAGCTTGAAAATATAAGCTGACTTTAGAGAGTTTTATCTTATTTTATTTTTTCCTGACAAATCTGGGGAGATCAATAGTTCCAAAACACAAATCAGACTGTGGAGCTGGGAACAGGGAGCCAGAAAATTGTGGTGTTTTAAGTACTCTGGAGCCAAATTAAGAAAGGGTAACTGTCTCTCCTGCCATTGCTTAGCAGAATCCATTTTACATCATGAAAGAAAGAATTAAGCATATAATTCCATCTGGAAAAAGGCTCCCTGATGGTTTCTTTCATTGTTTCAAGCTCATCATAACTAAATGCCCTGGTGTCATGGCTTTTAAGGGTTGCTACTCCTGCTCGCACTGTCTCTTACAAAGTCTGAGTAAATAAGGTAGTAGTAAACTTAAAAGTATAAATGCAAAAGTTTATATTTCATTCCCTCTTAAATTAGGCTGTTTTGTGGTTCAGTGCCCTTCTATTAAAACATGCAGCCCACACAAAATACCTATTTTTCTTTCCTCACTGCTTACATTTACTGTTGGAAGAAACTCTGTTCAGTCTGTGTGCTCTTGTCATTTTGTTTAGATACTGTTTAGGAATATTAATCATTTAAGTCTGCTGCCCTAACTGATTCCAAATTCAGGTTTTTCTTTCCATGCTAGTTTTGTTGGTGAGGTGAAGTTGGACCCTGTGTATTTTGGAGTTTCGAGACTGCTGCCTGTTGAGGGTCTTGCTTTGAGTGTCCTATTTACCTCCTTATTGTTTTTATCAAGCAGTAGCGTCACTCCTTCCACAAAGGAAAACATAAGTATTGTGAAGGGCAGATTCTCTGTTCCCATGCTATGTTTTCTTCCATGAGAGGTAGGAATCGAAGGCTTTGCTGGAAACTAGTTCTGTCTTTGGTATTATAGCGTACTTTATGTAGAGATTGGAGCTCAAGGCCAGCAGAACAGGCCAACAGATAACAATTTTCATGAGTCTGTTGCTTTGAGGTCTTGCTCTGGGGGTGCTGCTCGCACGCTCCTTCAGGGCAAGGGACTTCGCTTTGTAACTGGGCAAGAAAGCAGCAAGGTTTCCATCCTGATGAAGTGAGTGACTCCTGGTTCATACCCTCAATGTTGATGTGACAGACAGGGTCCAGCCTTGGCACGCTAGCAGGGCTGATGCCCAAGGGTTCTAACGGAGGGGAATGGTGCTGAGCTGGGCTCCGTTGGGACGGGCGCAGCCGTGAGCGTTGTCCTTGTGCTGTGCAGAGGAACGGTCTGCTCTGGTTAGAGGAGCCGGTGGCCGAGGGTGGCAGGTAGCCGGACTCACCTGCTTCACACTGCTTGACCACAAAGCAGGCGTTTGCAGGCCAAGCTACTTTGAGCTGTACCGCGTTTTGGCTCTCTTCGCTCGTAAATCTACTAGGGGAAATGCTGATATGCCACATGGATGTGAACAGGGATCAATAGCATTTGTTACTTCAGTCTTTTAGCTCCCTGATGGTGGCTGGCTGGATAAGTAATGTGGAGTTTGCTTCCTTGTGCTTTCACTTTATTAGCACCAGAGGGATTTTAGGCTTTTTAGTTTTCACTGCACTTGAAATTCTTGAAATAATGGATATTGGATAAATCATTTTGAGGTGGGCCAGTGCTTACTATTAAGAAAAAAATAAAAATCATTGTGCCAGCAAATACGAGCAGGTTTCTTGTCTATTACTCACATAACTTCCATGGCCATTACATATGTAACTTAATGAGATTTTTTTCCGACTTGAATCACAAAAGGAATAAGCACCTGACTCGCATACTAAAGTGCAATACAAAGATAAAGCAAACCAAGTGTACTAAGTTTTTCTTTACGATTGTATTATCCATAAGGTCTGTGATGTTAGGACTACCGGTGACCCACTGAAATACGCTCTGTACAAATGTCCTCTTGCATTAGCAAAAAATATCAGCCAAAAGAAGTGATGTCACTGCTGCCCATATTGTAGATAACATAAAGTATTAAAGGTGATCCTGGACAAGATAAATTCATTCTGAGACATATTGTGAAATCTTAATTATAAGAAAAAACACCGTTGGACCAGCTGCCAGTGCTCCTCATTCATGGACAGGGAAATCCTAGTGGGAAAGAAACAAAAATATCAACTGTGCTCTCCCTTTGTGTGTGTTGGGGTTTTTTTTTCCCCCCCTTCTGGAAAATCACTGCAGAAATAGTGTAGTGATGGATTTTTCTGCATACTTAAAAATACTCATTCATCCCATCTAACTGGCAAGATGAAGGCGTCTCCAGAAGGTCTTCGGTCCTCTGTGCCAAAGGCTTTGCCTGTGTGTCACATGGAAGCAGCTCACAAGTCCTGATGTAGCTCAGACATCTTGCTGGTTCACTTCTTTGGGTAGGATCTTGGCAAGTACCAGCCCTTTTTGTGGACCACCTAAGAAATAGTAAATGGGCACGTCGGGCAGGAACTTTTGTGTATTCTGAACAGAGGATGAACCAATCGGGCAGAAGGATGAGGAATTAGTGTGCATGAAATCAAGGCCTTAAAATTCGTTTCAGAATGGGATGAATCACTGTATGGATTGACCACAGATGAAAACAAAAGTGAGTATCTTATACACAAACATCTGCCTTTCAAATGTCTAGTCTAAAAGTAAATGATCTCTTCCCTCCCAGAAAAAAGTCCTGTCTTGTAGTGGGCAACAACTGAAGATGATGTGAAAAAGATTACTGCATGTTAGGAAAACAGGATAATTTTAGCTCTGTGCTTTTTTGTCATGGCATGAGGAGGCGTTGGACAGGCTGTTTCTCCTTGCCGTGGCCAGGGGTGCACAGTATTTTGGCAGTGGCTAGTCAATGCTAACACCCCTCTTCTCACTGTGCCTCTTTCAGACTAACTTTGGCAATACTTTAGACCATGTGGGAATAGATGCTGCCCAGGTGTGACCTGCTGTGATGTGGAAAAGCTTCAGCTGTGCTAACTGAGCTTCTTTGACTTTGCATAGGTGCTGATTTACTGAGGTGTAGGTGGCTGACTCAGTTTCATCTTCCCACGCATCGTGTACAGATGTGGCTGATATCCCGCAAGCCTCGCGCTTTGATTCCATCAGCTGGGGTTTAGCTTCAGTCAAGCTAGACCAGAGAGTGTGAAGCCTCTGTTTTTACTATAAAGATTATAACTGACTGGGAAATGAGGAGCAGTCTCTCTGAGTGTGCAGCTACTGGAAGCTCAGCTGGTTATTAAAAGGGGGACAGCCAGATGTTCTATAAATATCAGGGCATAGTGCTTTTGATTTGATCTGTCTTTTGTCACTCAGTTTGAAGTGGTACAGATAAAGGCTCAATCCATGGACTCATTAGCACTAACCTTAGTAAGTTACTGGTGTACATTCCCCAGCTGAGATGAACAGCGATACAACTCGTGATCTTGATTTTCACATGGGAAGAGCCTGGTGGAAGTCTAGCCACCAGTTGTGAAGCTCTGCCTACTAACTGGCATGTTGGGCCTTAGTAGCCAAAAGAAGGGTCTTGCTTGTTATTTCTTTTAATTCTTTGTATTTTCTTTTCATGTATTTTCTGCTTGGAAATTAATTTTACCTTTACTTGTACTTTTACCTTAGTATACTTTGCCTTTATTTTCACTGGGCTACATTTAAATTTATCATTTTCTTTTCTGAAAATGGCATGAATTATTTCTGGCTTAAAAAGCAAGAGATTTGCTTGTCAGTATTTAAAAAGAAAAAAGTTTGCTGTGTACTCAAACCATTCTTTAAATGTCTTCAAGCAGACACCTTAGCTGAGTCTAAATGATGGAGAATTAGGGAAAATGATCTGGAATGAGGCTCATTGAATTTTGGGGTTGGTAAAATTCTATGAGCAATTCCCAGTAAATTACTAATGGTAAAAAGAATTATTGAGGAAAAACAGAGTTTTACCCATGTATCCTATTGCATTTTTTTTTAATTCTGGAAAAATAATCTTTTTAATTTTTTTATGGCTGGGACTGTACAAGAATTTTGACCCATGGGGAAAAGAAAAGGAAACGGCAGCTCATGAGTCTATGGAAGGGACAGTTTTTGTGAAAAAATGTCTAATTCTTAATTAGATTGCTACTTACTAAGTTATTTACAGAAAAGCAAAATGCTTGATGTGTGTACATTTATTTTACTTTTTGGCCCAGAAATCTTCAACAAAATAATAGTATCAAAAATGAAAAGAGAATTGTGACTCATAAAAACATGGATCTGATTTGGGCTAAGGTTTTAGTGCTTGAGTTACTCTACCTCAAAGCACCTGTTTCCCATTTACATCCTTAGGATGTCAGAATATTACATGTTCGTGTAGGTACATACTTCCATAGAGAGCTAGCAGTGTTACACACATGCGCATATACCTTGCACGGAGTTAAGTTGCATTACATGACATGCTATCCCAGAGCTGTCAAAGAGTCGCATTCTGTCGTCCCTTATCGTTCTGTTTCTTTCAAAGTGTTTCTAGGTGACTGGAGGTGTCATTCCCTTGAAAACCCGACAGTTGAGCCAGGAGGAAAATGCAGCTCCCAGTGAATAAGATTACTGCAACCTTCCAGATAGGGGCATAAAATTGTCTCTTGTCTTTGAGAGCCTTCTCAACAAAGGTTAACCTGTTGATTGCTGTGCTTCAGGTGGCCCTGCTGCTTGGAGGTACAATCGCATAGAAAAGAACCCAACTAATGGCACTGAAAACCATGAGAGCCATTCCCCCTTTATGTTGATAGCTTTTTTTTTAATTTATTTCCTTTTTAATGGTATATGCTGTACCATTATGTGCTGTAGATGTCAGAGGAAATGCTAAAATCACCTCATTCCATATGAGCCTTTCTTCAGTCCTTCCTGTAGGAAAACCATATGTCTTTGTCCGCAGAAGTGTCACATTTCACCCTGCTGATCCAATCTAGTCAGTCTGAACACTTGGCCTAATGCAAATACATTTCTCTGCCTGAATTCTTATTTGTGTCATGGTCTGTTCCTCTGAAAGATGAATGAAGATTTGTCAGCAAATAATCTACCCAATAAATTATAATCCGATCCAAAACCTCATTGACGTCAGCAGAAGGATTTTCATTGACTTCAGTGGTCCTCCAGTGTCCTTTTCCTGCTTCCTTAACGGCTGTATGTGTACTTCTTTTAGAATTAAAACTTTTTTCCTCCCAGCATATATATATATATATATATATATATAAAATTTTGTGAATTCATTGGGTAGCAATGCAGCAAACAAAATTGAACTGATCTGTTTAGATGTCATTAGGCAGATGTAGTGCAGTAAGTAAAAATGTAATTGTGTGCTCTGAGCACAAAATACTTCTGAGCTTAACTTTAAACGTCCCACAGTCAGACCAGGGGCACTTTGCATGTCCCTTGCTTGGAAACCCCAGTGCTACACTTTGTACCGTGTACCTGGAGCCCCAGGTGCTCAGAGCTGCCCTCCTTCCCCGCGTGCAGCCGGGCTCTCCACAGACTGCAGGATCCCAGTTGGCAGCTCCCAGCTGGATCCCTGCTGGAAAGCAAACGTGGGGACGAGCGTGTGAAAATGGGCAAACCCATAGAGGTTGTTTCTCTTCTGTCCCAGCGCACAGCTATCTCTGGTGGTTATTGTGGACCTGTGTTGGTGAAGTGCTCTTTTTGGTACTTCCTCAGGGGAAGGTTTATCTAATCAAATATTAAATAAAAGGGGATGGTGGCAGTGGAAAGATTCCAAGTGCCACGTTTCAGCAAAATAAAGAAGCAGGCAAACTCTGGCATGTTATCTGAGGACTTAGTTTGATCACTTCTAAGCAAATTAAAAACAAAAGCTGTGCCTTGAAATGCAAATAAAACCTCTGACAATGAGTGCATAGCTAATGCTTAAGAGGGGAAACTTTTGACTTGGAGCAGGCTCTGCATTAAATGATGTGTGGGAGAAGCTCTGGGTGGGAGAAATTTCCCCTCTCCTGTCTCTCCAGTGTTTGGTGCAAGTCTGAATAAGGGGATCCTGCCACAGCAAGAGATATGGAAATCTTGCTACCATAACTACCCAGCTTGTGAGGTAAAAAACAAATATTTGGGGAAAAGACAGAGAAGGTTTAAAACCCTCACCCACCTGAAGAGCTTGGTATCACTTAACTCATGCTCTTCCTGTCTTTCAGGACAGGCATCTGTCTCTCTCCAGATGATTGCTCTTCCTGTCTTTCAGGACAGGCATTTTCATATAGTGAAATGGGAAGATTAATGGTCTCTCTCCAGATGACATATTGCACTTGAAATCATGTAGTTATTTTTACAAAGTTTCAAGTTGCATGGGAAACCCTTCTATCTCTGAAAGTCTGATGTTATTTAATGAAGATGGAGGAAGACTCTCATAAGATTTTCAGTCTATAAGGATTACAAAACTCCATACTAGATAATTAATTCAGTGGTCTTAAGACTTTCAGAAGTTTTGTCAGACTCCTTTCTGAGTAATCATAATACATAATTTTCTTGCAAGATGATTAAATGAAAATCAGTGTAATGTGTTTGGGAGAGATCTTCATCTGCAGTATGATGGCTATGCCCCACCTGCATGGAGTCAAGCTATAGTATATACACTTATTACACTTATACACAAGTATATAAACTTATTTTTGTATGCATACACACTTATGCTACAAAAAATTAAATGGACTTAGAGTTTTGGCTTTCTCTATTTTTGTATGCATACACACTTATGCTACAACCAAGTAAATGGACTTAGAGTTTTAGCTCTCTCTATTTTTTAAATTAGTATATAACTGCTTTCTTATCCTGAAGTATTTTCTTATGCACTCTCTGCTGTCTTTTTAGAAGGTGAGTTTATTTTTACTACATAGTCAAGAGAGCATTTTATGAGACAATGACTCAATAAATTAGGAACATTAGGAAAAGAATGTGAGGAAAAACTCAAAGTGGGAAGAAAAAAAAAAGGCCTCTCAATGGTAGAGAAAGCAATAGATTGACCCTATCAAGCAAATAATAGTTAGAGAAATGATGAGAGTGATATTTGCTTTTCCTACCATTTTAAATGTCGCTGTTTGTTAATCCTTTTTATTCTTTTTTTTCCCCTCCATTTTAGCCTAGAAATGCTGATACACCAACGTATCTCATTATGACAGCCAAAGATATTTCTCTTTGCTGAAGCGAATTTAGAACAAAACAAATCCTGAGGGCAGTGCAGGTCGACTAGAGAGAAAAGCAGTGGCTGAGGTGGCTGCTGGAGGCCCCTTGCAGCAGCCTGCGGGTTTCAGGGCAGACAGGCAGAGCTGATGAGAGCATCTGAGTTACTGGTAGGAACAAGTAGTGACAGCAAAATCTGGTTATGCTCAGGGAGGAAAAGAGGAGAAATTAGGAGAGTGAAAAAAACAAGGATGCATGCTATTGTAATTTAAAACAAATACCCTGCAGCCAAGACATGAAGCAAGCCAGTGCTGATTGTATATTAATGTGAAGTAATCATGACTTAGACTCAAGCTAAAGGTAAGCCAAATTAACTTCCCTAGTTAACATGAGCTTCAGAAAGCTCAGATTCCGTTTTTGACAGCAGCAGTTTTTCTCCCCTTCCCTGCTTAGAAGAGGATGGATCAATCCGTTTAATTCAGAAGAAGCCGTTATTTCCCCGATACCTTAGAATTCAAGTCCTGTTGGCCTTAACTGATAAAACAGGTTTCACTGTAGCCTAAATTCCCTCAAGGAGCAAAACATAAGCAATATTATCCAGTAGATATGCAACCTATAATATGTGAATTCATACATTGATGCATTAATATCCAGTGAAAAATTATGAGGAGAGAGGGGAGTACTGGTAAAGTAGAGGTCTACAAATATTATCACATTTTTGACACTTTTCTTGGTTGGATATTTTTCTAAAAGAAGATGAACTGGCCAGGAAGATGTCCTTAAACATGAAACAATCCAGGAAATGTCTAAACTAATTAAAAGGTAGGCATGAAATGAACTCAAGGTCCCAGAATGTCTCCAGTTACAGAAAAGAAGTGGTGGTCACTGCAGCATCACTATTTACCACATGCTCTTTGATGGTGAATTTAATACATCCCCCACAGCATCACTAATTGCCCCAGTGTGGAGCCACAAAGGCAGCAGTCGAGAATGAGAAGGAGCTGAGCCTGAAGTCTGAGTGTGTGAGGGGGAAATTATCGGTACTGCCAAAGCTGAAAACTCGAAGTGAGCTCCTGTCAGGTTGATTGAGGAGCTGGAAGGAAAACAGGTCACAGCTGCCCAGGTGTCAGGCATTTCATAAGCCTGGTGTCAGCTCCGGGGTGGTGTTCGCCCGTCACCCACCTGCAGCTCTGCAGGCCGCTGAGGACCCTGCAGCGCTCAAGGGGTCACTCAAGCATAGCCAGGGCTGGAAATCCACCTGTGCAGACGGGGTGCCTCTTGCTTGAGCTGGCACGAAGGAAGGCTGCTTGAAAGGAGGTGCACACATGAGCGCTGAGGGTGATCTGCCCACAGGTTGGTGTGTCTGCTTTTGATAGCCTTGTGCTCTTTTTTATTATTGTCATTGAATGTTTATAATGGTGTTTAGAATCTGGAAATTGAGCCCTACCTTGCTGTGTGTATGCACATAACTCCAAGGAAGGATTGTTGTACAAAGATCATCTAAAATCTGAGAACTTTCTCAATTCAACAAGCTCTGTAGGATGGTGAGGAGCTGTGGATAGTAAGAATGCTAAGTAAGTTTTTTGGACACTGATATATTAATAGGATCTTATAAAGACATGTTATTTCTGTCAGAGTTTGATTAATGCTTATGATTCATTCCTAGAGTTTGGAAGCTGGAGTTGGGAACTTTTTCTTCATTATCTGTGTGGTTGTTACTGGGTCATCACTTAGGTGTAAGAAACTGTTTTCCCTCACACAGGAGATAGAGTTGGAGGAGAAGGGGGAAAGGTTTCATGCCTTATGTACTTAATTTGCATCATCTAACAAAGCTATCGCAGTTCATAGTTTGGAGATAGGTGACAGATTGTCTGTCCTTCAACAGAAGTAAATAGGTAAAGAAGGAATCTTAATTTTAAAACAAAATATATAGCTGTTATTAGAGAGGCAGTCAACAGTCCTTCAGCTTTGGAGAGGCCATAGCTCACCTCAGGAAATATAAATTCAGAAGCTCTCTGCTGTGAAGTAGCAAGTCTACACAAAGCCTTAAGGATATAAATAAGTTAATTTTCTTCACGATGAGCCAAAAAAGGGTTGTAAGCACAGGAGCTGAGAGAGTCTACATCCAGCAAGCTTTCTGGTGCTTGAGATTGCAGAATCTGCAATTGCTAGAGGGAAGTGGCTGGGAGTTTCATAAATAATAAATTGCTGTAATCCCATGAGACCATCATAAAAATATGTATATGACTCAAAGAAGAATATAAGGGCCGGTCAGATTCTCAGTAGATTCTTGGGTAACAAAGAATGAGTTTGATGAAAAGGTATTTAAAGCAAATATCTTAGTCAGAGAAATCTTCAAAATTATAGGCTTTTGGAAAGAACAAATGTTATTACCCAAGAGCCCAAAATAACTATATATGAAAAAACTGTGATTTGTGCCGAAAATGACTAAATCAACACCATTTAGCCTTTTCAGTTTATACAGAAGCAGGGCATCCAAAACTTGTATCTCATCACAGAAACATTCCTGTAGACTAAAAGTTCGTATTGATGTTCTTCAGGCAACAAGGACTAGGTTTAGTCACAATATTTCCTCTTTAAAAGCTAGACGTGAGTTACATATATATATATGTATATATATATTAAAAAAAAAAGATAGATGCAATACCTGGAGGCAAACACTAAAAATATGAAGATCTAGAATAACACCTGGCTTGCCAGAAAAATAAGAAGATGGATTATTTTGAGTAGTCCATTGATCTAAAGAAGAATCATCAATAATAAAAAGTTCATTTGAAAGCATGGTGCAAACTAAAGCAGGTCAACATGCACCTGCAGGGGTATATGCAGTGTCTGAATGCCAAAATCTAATATGAAACTTGATTGAAATGTTCCATGTAAGCTGTAAACTGGGAATATCTTATATAATGGGAATATAATCTCTTTCCAATTACTTTTATAAGGAAATCAAGGTCTTTGAAAGAACAGAAGTATCTCCACTGTCAGAAAGCCGTTTTGATAAAGAGAGAAGTTAATGATGCTATTGATAGCTAAAAGTAGTTGTATGTCAAGCAGCTTCATTGGTTGATTTAAGCTCCAGCTTGGAAAAATCTCTCTTTAATTTAAAGCTTATAGATATTTCCACAGGAAGCGATGGGCTATTCCTGTACTCGCTGGATCAGAGCCCTAGTACATAGCAAATGTAAAGCCAAGCCACTTGGTTACTAAGAGGAACTTCAGACACCATCTGACAATCCAGTATAACGTGTGGTTGCCAGAATGGTGTCTTGAAATAAAACAGCAACCTCCAATAGAAAGGGACTGGTTCAAACAGAATCCTTTTTCTTATTACTTTAGGGTGCAAATAATTGGATTTGGAGAAGTACCTCATGATGCCAAGCATGAAATAAGTAGTTATGGTGAAGTTATGTCTTTGTCATGTATGTCTTAATAGAGTTGAAATTGAGGAGTGTGTGGTCACTGGACTTGGCCAGAAGCCTGTTGGTCTTGCATGCAGGTGCAATATCCTGGAGCTTGGTATGTGCATCCTGCAGGCAAGCTCCTGTATCCCCTGCTTATGCCTGTCACATACAGTTCTGAAGAGCAAGAAAAGCAACATGCTGCAGATAGTGTAGCTCCTCTCAGTCTTGCCTCTGAGAGGTTTTGTGATGAATCCCTGCCTCTCTGGAAGCCTGCTGAATGAAATCAAGCTGATTTTGTCCATTTGGCTGTTCTCGTGTGAGATCGAACGGAGTTTAAAGGCAAGATGAAGCTATGTGGTGGAAGGAGGAAAGCATAGCAAGCACATTATTATGCAGATTGCTTAGATGGTTTTGAGTTGATGGATTTGATCTTTTAAAATAAATTACAGGGAATAAAAAAACCAAGTAATACACCTCATTAACTGCGGGGTCTACCAGTATGTTACCTAGCAGTTATCAACATCCCCCAGGCTATGTAGTAGACGTGGGTCAGTGTATACATGTTATTTTCTCTAGTCTGTTAGTACTGCGCTAAATTCTGTGCTTCGTCTGCCATCGGGTTCAGTAGCTACCTCCCTGGCTACTCAAACCTTGCTCCCCTGCCTCCGGTTACTTGGGAACTCTGGATCAGGGAAGGAGAGCTGCTGGTGAAGGAGACGTACTGGTGAAAACAAAACCGCTGTGGCTGCAGGGGACGCAGGCACAACGAGGGGGAGCGCAGAAGAAAAGGAGGGTCTGTGTTTGTATTGGCACGTGGCAGGCAGCTTGCGTGCCTGTGTGAACTTCCTTCTCGTTGCTGCGTGGAAGCCTCTGGCATCCTGACCCTTGCAAATGCAAACAGATGTCCCCAGGCAGCCCAGCCCGCGGCGGCTCCCTGCAGCATCAACATCTTCAGCACACAAGGTTTCATTACAAACAGTATTTTTTTTCTTTTTCCTTTTTTTCTTTTTTTTTAAAAAATCATTTAGTTATTTTAGTAGTCTTAAACTCTCTCTCCTTTATTATTAATTTTTATTTCTTTATCTTCCCTCCAACTCAGTCTCACAGGAAAGCTAGGGGCATGAAAGCCACTCATCAGTGGAGCTTGATGCTGTAGAGTAGCACCTCCAGACCAGGCCTTGGTGGTTTTTACAGCTTTGGAGTACTTGGGGTTAAGGGCAAAAGATTGAGCATCTAACCCCTCCCTTGGAATTGAATGGTGTCTGCTCTGGTGCCCTGATGTTTGAAAATTAAAGCACCTTTTCGGTGCTTTAGTCGGCTTTAGTCACCTGAAAGTACGGACTTGGGAGGTGCTACTATTGGCTCCAGTTTCAGAAATGCTTGGCCCAGATTCCCAAAATGAATGCAAACATGTTTCTGCTCAGCCATAACAACAGAATTGAGGAAAAATAGTAAATAGTAGGGAATTAAAAACATATATATCTCAGTAGCCTTAATAAAAATAGAAATGAATTTCTTTTAGTGCCTGAATCAAATAAGAAATTTGTTAGGTGTTTGCTACTCAGTTCCAACATGGAGAAGGGGAGCAGAATCACAGAGGTTTAATTCTTGCAAATGATAGATTCATGTGAATATTTTGGGAAACCAAAACCATGATCTAAATTTAGCTCAAATTCATGAACTCTCGTGGCTTTTGGAAGGGGGAAGAGAGAGACGAAGAGCTTGGGTGTCTTGTGAGGTCTTTGGAGGACCATAAGCCTATGCTGCTTAGTTCCACAGTCTTTGGAACCTACAATGGCCTGAAAACAAGACGTTCTTCTTTCCAAGTATGTGAAGGGAAAAGAGCAGGCATCCACCAAAGGGGAAGTGGGAGAGGTGGTCATCCTGTTCAGCACTGCAGCGATACACCCTTTCCTCACAGTTCCTTCCTACTTGGGTGAGATAAGTGAGATTGGATGTTGGTCTCTGAGACCAAGAAATAGGGTGGTGTCTTTATTTTAGAGAGATGGGTGTCCCCATCTTGAGATTAATTAATGTTTAATCTGTTTGGAACATTTGTATATTTTGTCTCAGTACATTCCCGAGCATATTCATAGACCATTTGGAGCTTTGAAACAAAGTCATTTCCTTAGCCAGTCAGCTGGCAACATATATCTGCCTCCTTTTTTAAAGAGGAGTAGACAGACTGGCATTTCTGGCCTTCCCATGGTTGTTTTTCTAGTGAGCAGAGAACTTTTTTTTTTTTTTTTTAAAGTATCTTTGGAAATAGTTTTGCCAAGCTTTGTAAACCCTCATTTTCTGTATGGTGTTGTAGCTGTGAAAGCCTTCTATGTTTCACTGTAGAGATTTGATTTCCATAACTTGAAACACAATTGCGGTGCTTGGTACCTGTTATTTAATATATGCACAAATGGTTTTGCTCTCAGGGATGTCTCAGTGTTTCTGTTTTCCTTCTGCTTTGGTGAGCATGCACAAGGAAAGATGGAAAAACCTGTGCATATTTATACCGTAAAGGGTGAAAGTGCTCTTTTCCCCTGACAGTCTATTTCAGAGGATTGTTTGTGTTGATGTAATTGAGTCTTTGTCAGTTATTTTCTTTTATAATGGAAGCATGTATGACTGAGGGGATAATCAAAAAATCTACATGCAGTGCTGAATTTTGCTATACTTTTGTTTGTCAAATAATACTATTTAAGCAAGTAGTTTTCCTACTGGCTTTGGTTTGTGAATCTGTAATGTTTTTGCAGGGAAGGTTTAGAATCCTCCTGCCTGGGGATTACTGTAGCACAGGCTTGAACTTGCTTTCCATGAGCACCTTGCACCTCTTGGAAACAGCCACAGGCTTGGTCCCAAAGGCCCCAGAATGGAGGCTACAAACGGGCATTAATGATGATGCGCCTGTTTGCACGCGAGGCAACAAGGAGGAGCTGGCCATTAAAAACCATTGGTTTCAGACCAAAGTAGTGTCATGTGTTGCTGCACACTAGAAAAGACTTAAATCATATTGCTTACACAGTTGAAATTAATAAAATAGGAAACCTTGCAGAATAAGGAAAGCTGGTTTTAGTCTTGCCAGGGTTAAGCAGTGTTCTTGTCTATGGAATTGAAAGGATTTTTACTGTTTTATTAAGCAGTCCTGAAGAATTAACATTTAACATTCCGTTAAGGCTGCAAGGAGGAATCACTAATACTGGCAGAAAATAGCAGATTTGAAATATTTTCATTAACATTTTTCAATATAAAAAGAAAAATTTATGCTTGTTGTGTAAGGGACTTCAAAAGTTAATATTTCTAAAAAATTAAGGTCTTTGCTGATAAACAGAGATACTTGCTGAAAAATTGCTTTATTACACATGCTATCAAGTCTCCTATAAGAGCTATTAAAATAAGAGTCATTAAAATACTCTGGTTAATGTATCTTCTTCCTCTTTTGCTTCAAGAGAATTGATGTTAGGCCTCACCGGAAACTGGGAAAAGTAGATCTTTTATATATTGCAAGAATTTTCACAAAAAACAGTGTTCTCTTTTGGCCTAGGTTTGGAACATTCCCTAAGGACTCTAATGAAATCTGTGAGTAATAAGTAATCTATTAGTGGAAAATGTGGTGGGGTGAATAATAAACGGTCCGTTTTCCATCATCTGCCAGATCTCTGAAAGAGCAGATTTATTCAGTCACGGTGCTTGTGTGGTGACTGCATGTCAAGAAATCCCACTCAGGACATAGCCATTTCATTAGAAATAAGTCAGTGCTGAATCCGACCTCTTCTTGTTGTGGAATGAATGTTGTGAAATTGCTTTCTCACAAGCAGTTTTTGAACTTCAAGTAATAATGCAGTTGCTGGTTAATGTCGCATACCTCAATAGGCAGATGGACTGAAAGAATGTTAATAACTCTCTGGATCTAAATGATCATTCCTTCCACATTCTTTGTGGCTTCATAGTGTTTATGATAATTTCTGCTTGGGATCCAATCTATGCAGTTTATCCAGCTGTGCCTTTGATGTCTGTACTGTAGTCTCAAGGGAGAGGAGTCGTGAACGAGCGGTTAGTGAGCGACACCCAAGGGGTTATGACATCTTTAACATAAACTCATCAGCATAAGGTTTTTCTTCTGCAATGGATTAAGCAATTTATTAGCTATAAACACCAAAAAACTAGTTAAGTGAATTTTACTGGAGAATCAATAAAGTGATAATAACTGCATGGTAATATAACTGGGGCTGAGGCAACCAGCTTTGGTCCTCTTCTCTTTGTTAATCCATTTCCCCTATCCTTTCTTTCCTAGGATTTCTGAATAGTCACAAGCTATACTCTGATGAGAGAACTGAAAAAGCATACTGAGAAATCTTTGAGCCCTAACTTCTGTAATGTGAAATCTTTCTTTGCCTTTGCAATACATGCAAAAGGGAATCCTTCCAGAATTCATTAACTAAAATTTTATCTTAAACTCATATTTTTGTATTCTGCTAAATTTTCTCAATTTATATGTCATAGAATGGCTTTCTAATCCTATCTGAGACATGCCTGTAAGCTAAAGATAAAAATTTAAAACTTACCTTTCAATTGAATGGTGTCTAAATATTCCATCTTCTAAGAAAATAATCGCAAGCCCCTTGACATTGTCCTCTGTAGTGCTTCAGAATTTGCACATAGACTGAAATTATGACAAAGTTGTGTGGGAATTTTTTTCCTCCTGATAATTAGAAACAAATTAATTTAAAGGAGATTTCATTTGTTAGGCTATTATAAATATTATTAAGAGATGATAAATTATTAGGACAAAATAGGCCTTCATGCACTAGTTAATTCCTACTTGCATTTTAGAGTAGATTAGCTAGGTTTAGCAATGTGCACATTTAAGGGTTTAAATGGCTTTTAAAGATGTTTTCCTGGAAAAAAAAAAAAAGCCCTCATCAGTCACGCAATGATGTTTCACAGAAATGCAGAAATGTCCTTGATTTGCAGTGTTAAAAAGAAGGCCAGATCATATCGTCCTATCGATGTGTTCAGGTTTGGGACTTCTGTTCATGTGTGTGGATAAAATGCACACGTTTAAACTACAAGAAAGTAAAAAAAGAGTAGGACAGGAGATCTTTTATAAAATAAATTTATTTTCATT
>NW_010577480.1:201120-227184 GCF_000705375.1 Tinamus guttatus | reverse complement strand
GTGGGTGTTTTTCTTCATCATGTCTCTGTTTCTTTCAGTGGGTTTGCTCCCATGTTAATGCAGTATAGAAATGAGCTTTCTGTTAGGCTTGCTCTGTGCTGTGGGGAGGAAGGTGGCTGTGCTTTTGGAATTATTGGATATAGTGCAGGCAGAAAACACGAGGGAAAACTGCTGCCAGCCAACCTTGCTGGCCTTGTGGATTTCTTTAAGAGAATGTATAGAGTAGAATTTGTTTCCAAATTATAGTAGTATGTGGCCACTGATACTTAAGAGAGTTTAATTTCAGCCTTCAGGAACTTTCCATTTAATGAAATCAACCTTACAGTTACTCTTTGAGTCAAATAACCTCTATCTTTTTCCCATTAGAAAAAAATGGGAAAGAGGGTCATTTCCACACTATGTTGCTTTATTTGCAGTCTTGTCTGCACCCTATCAAATTATGCTTCTTTAAGAAGAGGAGGACCTTTACTTTTTATGAGCACCTGCATACCCACTGGGGACAGCACTGTGTGGATTAGGGTTATGGGAATCTCTAGGAAAGTATCTTTGTTCTGGGATCAACCAGTAATAGGGTTTTATGTAAAAAGAACAGGCAAAATTCCTAGGGGATTCCTTCCAATTATATCTCCAATTAGAGCAAAAGAGTTTTACTTTAGTTAGGTTTAGTTTGGTCTCTGCATCCCTTAGCCGTTAAAAAAAAACATTTGTTTCTTTACATATGTGTTACTGTTATTAAAATTTACCATAGTCTGTCACACTCCATGACCAATAGGAGAGTTCATTAGCCATTTGCAATTAACAGGAAGAAAAACATATTTTTCAAGAGATATTTGATATTTTGAAGCTTCGTATTGTAATCAGAGAAAAAATGTGACTTGATTTCTTACTGCTTACTTTTTATACAATTACTTAACATTTGCAATTTAATTTTTTTTTCAGTTTATAGCAAATATTGTATGTCCCCTCTGTGTTTATTCAGAGCTGAAACACGCTGCTGTGTTAGTTATGGAGACACTGTTGTACTGGCCTTTAACTCTTCACTGAAGAGGAGGCTGGTATCGCTGTGAAAGAAATTCTCTTGTAAGACCTCAAGGTCTTTTTCTTTTCTTTTTTATTTTTTTTCTCTCTGTAAATAATGTGCTCTGTGCCCTTGTAATTTTGACAGACTATTAATTATAAATTTGAGGTGTCGTGAGTTCTGGTATCTGGCATTTGCGAACCAAATGTAAAACTGTTGAATGCAGGTCCATGCTTCAGTGCCACTTTGATATCTCTTTTCAGAGGTTAAATTGCTGTTTTGAAATATGGGAATATGCACCGTCTGTTTCTCTCTCATTGATATGTATATAAATTTCTGGGTAAAAACATAATTCAGATTCACATGAGGTGATAAAACTCTATTGGTAACTGCAAGGGAAAGAATATTGAAAAGAACACGTACATGTTCTTTAAAAAAAGGTGTACATTAAGAAACCTAGATTCTTAGGGAAGGCTGTTAAACTTTAGGAAATAAAGAAATTTGCGCATGGAGTGCACTAAGCAATGGTAGCTCTGCTTTGCTTCTCTGACCTTGCCTTCTGTGCTGCTATGAGTAACATGTTGATAGAAGAAAGGATGTTTCAGGCATTTTGGTTTTGACAAGTGTCTTGAGAATTTCTCAGCCCGATGTTAGTCTTTTGATTGCAGATTGCCTGATCTAGCCTACGTCCTCATTCCATCATAGATGCATATGTACTATACATGTATAGATAAAATCAAGATAACTTAAGCTGCCAGATTTATTTGTTGAGTTTGCCTGTAGAGCGAAAATTAAACACGTTTTTATTGAGTTGGAGCCTAATCCACCAAGCTATGGAACTCTTCCTGTGAGTGTTGCTGTGGACTCTGACACCAAATTGTTCACTTCAAGCCATTTGTTCATGGTAGTGACTGTTGTGAAACAAGAATTACAATTTTTTTTTTCTGAAGTGGGATTGAAACTGAAGTGGTCCATTAACCAAAGAAAAGAGGAATTCAAAATAAAAATGATTCCAAGGAAACACAGAAGTCATTTTTGGGTGAAGAACTGTAGAATATTGAAAGCCAAGAAGTGACTGGACTTGCATATGAATCTCTAATTTCTACCACCTCTTCCTCTTGCTCAGGGGAAGTAATAATTCCACTTTCCTGTTGCTTCAGGAGGAGGGGAAAGTCTCAGGAGTCTGATCCTTCTGTCCTTAAAAAAGTAGCACATTTGCCCTAAAGAATAATAGACAATATATAATGCTCCTCCCAATTCTTTATTTTCATAGGATTTATATAGTTAAAGGATCATGGGGTGAATTTCACTGCGAGTTCATGAATACTTTACCCAACCATTTCCCACAATTCACTAGCTTAAGAAAAATGACCAGCCTCAACTCTTCCAAACCTGTGCCTCCATTTCACTTAAAAGATGTTCCTGATTTATTTCTCTCCCCTGAGGGAAAGCAATAAAATAGCTGTTATTTAGGGCTATTCTGAAAACCATTTTCTACCTTTCTAGAGGAAAATCCGACACTCTCCCTTGGATTTCAGTATTTATTTAAATATCCAAGGGGAGCAAAAAGAAAATACAGCTCTGAGACTTCATCCTTTCAGAGATCTTCCTCTGTATCAGTTTGTAGTTTGCATTTCTTGAAATCTTACTGGAAAGGGAGAATATCAGAGCCAAATCTGAGGCAAGTTACCTTGAGCTCTCCGTGCCTCTGAGCTTGTCAGTCATGCACTAAAGCTGACGGCACAGCTGGTACGCTGTACACAGCAGGGAGTATTTTTAACACTAAAAATATGAGTGTGACAGGTGCACATTTTATTAGAACTTTTTTTTTTTTTTTAATGGTGCATTAGCGGACAGGAGAAAGCTAGCAGCACTTTTTAACAAGTCTTCGAGTAAGGGGGAAAACAAAGGAAGGTCTATGGTACATAGTACATATTAATGCTTGCCAACCAAATATTGGTAATTCACAGCAGCCTATTCTTTTCTCTGTTAAAGAGAAAAAAAAAAAAGAAAAAAGAAAAAAGATGAATTCTGAGCAGCTTGCACACCCAGAACTACTCATTCTTTTTTATGAGCTTCATTTGCATTTATACTCTTCCCTGCTGTTGTTGAGTACAGCCCCTTTCACTTGTCCTAAATCTACAACTGCACTGGGTGCACTTAAGTAGCTGTTTCCTACTGATATATTGATTATCACACTAATTACATCCGGGTTCTCTATATGGGTTAACAGAACCAATTTATTTGACTTTCTTATAGGGAGGAAATGCTCCAAATTCAATTAATTCTACAGGAATGTGCTTAACTCTGTCTTTTTTTTTCTTCCTCCATCCTAAGTTTTTGTTAGATCAGAGCTTGTGCTAAACTAGTGCTAAAAACACAAAATGTGTACAGTGATTTTGTCTAATAAACTCTTCCTTCCCTCCCTTATTTTGATATAATGTTATTAAATCAGTTTTCTGTTTCTTGACAGTCTTGTATTGTCTTTTATTTTCTTTTTTATGACTTGATGTCATACAGGGGGCCTAGTTTTGCAATGAACTCCGTGCATGCAGCCTGCGGGGTCTGTTGAGGTCAGTGAGCTCTAGCTGGCTGCACACGTGGAGCACACCACAGAAGTGGGCTATGGGCTCACTCTATCGCTGGGGCAAGAGCTGTTTTTACACCCTTTTCTGCCTGTGTTTCATCCAATTTGATGCAGAATGGGGCACCTTCGTTACTTCTCTGAAGAACGTTAGCTGAACTTTTCAGTAGCACTTTCTTTAAATTCTGAAAAGTTTCAGATGCCTTTGTGACTAACTTTAGCTGAAATTATCTAATCGAAAATCTCAGGCATCTATATGATGCAACTCTTTTGACAGGCACTTCACAGACTTCCTGCAGTGGATTAAAGGCTCTTTTAAAATGGTGCTGAAATAGAGGTGTGAGTACAATCTATCATGCGAAATCTTTATAGGGGCTGGTGGTAGATGGCAATAAAATAGACTTTGTCATTTACATTTAGGACTTCTCTTTGACTCTTGGGTGGGGAGAGTATGAAAGTTATTACCAGTGGTTGGTGACTCTTTTGTAGCTTCTGTAAATTGATTTACTGGCCTGAGTTCATGTGAAAATGTCCAACAGCAATGGATTTCAATAACATATGCAATGATAATTGTAGTAAAGAAGCCAAAGGATTGCACATTACCATCTCATCTTAAAAGAGGACCATACTTTTCACACTGAAATAGGCTCTAGCAGAGGTATGGATCTGGGGAATATTTATTTTCCTTAGTGGTGTATTTAATGGTAGTGTGCCTGTGCCAGGAACCCAGCATTTGCATGTCTATCAGAACTCTTGAACAGAGAACTTGACTAAGAGATAAAATAAGGCAGGACTTTATTCATTTACTTTCAGATTTTTTTTCAGGGGTGTTTTGGACAAGACTAACTTATTTTTTAAAGCATTTGATAGAAGAAGGCAAGCACAGAGATTAATTTTTTTCCTGTACATCAAATTTGTTAGGGAAATAAAAAGACATTTAAATATCACAAAAAAAAAATACAAAGAGGAGGGCAAGCTAATGTGTACAACATGGGAAAAAGACCTCAGTGAGTTTGAAACAAGTTCAGAAAGAGGTTTTGCGACAGTGCTCTGGACAGTGTGATCTCATCATTTTAATCGGCAAAGGGTATTCTAGAAAGAATTACATTAATTTAGATCGGAAGTTTTTTCGGAAGACACTAGAGTATAAATCAGAGAGTTGGCATCTCAGAGAATCTTAAATAGCTCAAAGGTTAAGTAGAAGATATAAAACTGTTACGATATCTTTGTTATGTGCCTTCAAAGAAAGCGGTGGAGGAAGCAGGCCATGCTGAGCATCAAGGGATAGATCCCCTGCAGACTCAGCTCAGCTCGTGGGACTTGGGGCTGGGGGACATGGACGGGAGTATCCCAGGAACAGGTTAGACAGTTGTCCTGAAACCGGTGCATGGAAAGAAAATGATTTTGAAGTGCTGTGTTCAGCATATGTCTTTTGCTGATATAGTGAATGTAGAAAGATATCTGCAAGAATCTTGAGGAATGATGCAAAGGAAAGAATTTATGAAATTTATTTAAATGGTGTTAAGATTAGTTGGCAGGGGTATGTGGAAAGGGCAAGCATGGTCGTTTTTGGCTTCTGTAAGGAAAAATCTAGGAAGAGTAGAACAAGCAGACCAGGAAACTTGTCTTCTGAGGAGAGTGTTGCAGAGACAAACGTCTGGAGTCTTTTCCATGGAGAGGAAGGATTCACAAAACCTGGAGTTTAGATATCCAGTGTTGCCAAATAATTCCTGTGTAACTTTAGGCAAGGTTTTTTGCCTTTGATTTTCAAAGGCACTAGTGAAGGAAGGAGTCCATGTGGATCCAGGGATCCAGGAATGAGCTGGAGACTGTAATGACCATGAAGATAGTTCAGAGCTCTTTTTTCTGTTGGAAAATGGCAAGGATCTCATCCAGCTCTCCTGGCAACAGTAGCAACTGTGTGACACATCTACAGTGAAAATGAGGCATCCAGAATTATGGAGCAGTGTATATCCTGGGTGGACAGGGGTATGATTTCACTGAGGTCATAGAAATCATGGCCAAGGCTTAAGGTATCTTGTTTAAAATTAATGAATCTATGGAAGCTACTTCTTTAGGGATAGATTCTGCCCTACGTGTTTAGGTTGATCATTAGATTCTCACATTAAATATTTTAACAGATCTATAGCAGCCCATATCTTGTCCTGAACTCTTTAAACCTGGCCCTTTCACTCCTCCAAGCGATGCTCTTCTTTTTTTTCTTCCTGCATAGATTTACAATTTCTTGGTTTAGAAGAACTGGCAAATATCTCTCCTAGTGCTAGTTTCTTTACACTCTTGGGGCTGAAACAGCCCATTTTTTTCTACTTCAGCAGTATGAAATGTCACTCTGAGGGTAATCTTATGTGGGGTGAAGAGAAGCAGGCGTAGTCAGCAAATACATGGTCAGAAAAGTCAAAGCTGTATTTGGGTTGAGGAGTTTTGTGATGATACCAAAGTAGAGCTGCAGAGAGAAAAAAAGTCAAGAAAGATGTTGAAGGAGAGAGAGGAAATGAAGATTTGGGATAGCTGGAGGCATAGAAGGGAGGATGCCATCATGTTGAGCATTCAATGCAAAAAAGGAAGAAGGATGTTAGTGACAGACACACATTGCAATTGGAGATTGCTGAATTACCTTTCTAGAGTTAAAGGAGCTCTCACCACTACAGATAACTGCGAAACAGGAACTCGAGCAGTAATGGGGTTTGCAAAGGTAAAGCCTGCTTTTGTGGTGGAGTAAAATGAAAACTGAAAAAAAATTTACATTTTTCATAGAATAGCATTTGTGGGGAAAACCCTACCCCTTTCACTGTTTCGGGTGAATACAGAATCTTTCCTTCCACAAAAATGTTGTATTGTTTCACTTCTACATACAGAAATGCAAACGATTTAAAAAGTGTAAATAATAATATATAGTGTGCTCTCCCATAGACAATGACACGAAAATGCCCCTTTCCAAAAGGGATTATTTTTCTTTGTTACCATCTTCAAAAAATACTCAAAAATTTCATTTTAACTGGAGTTGCATATTTTGAAAATCATCCAGTTCTTTGACCAACTCTGTCTAGGATGACATGATCACAGCAGTTCATAGATTCTGTCCCTCATAGAATCAGAGGGACAGAGACAAAGCTTTGATTTATGCTGGCTGAGATTTTGACCCAGAAGCTTTGGATGTGCAGTAGCTGTTATTTATTCTGTGTCACCATCAATCTTCAGCAGCAAAGATTACTAAGAGCCTTCCCTTTCCAGGGCTGGCCTTCTTTCACACAGGTCCCATTACAGTAAAATATTTCTTGTTTTTTCTTTAGGCATTATATATATATATATATATATATATATATATACAAACACACACATATATATATATACAGTTATATATATATAACTGTAATGGCTTAATTAATGGCTTAATCTGGTAATATACCAAATTTCTGATATATATTACGTTTTCTACTATCTGAGAAACTGATGCTTAGTGGCTGGTTTTGTGGACTGGTCTATGAGTCAGGCTGCCTTGACAAGCTCCAAGCTCAGGGAATCATGTTAGCGTATGAAGGAAGCAGAGGATAAAATGAAAACAGAAATGAAATAACTTTGTGGGGTTTTAAACTGCAATCTGTGGTGGCCTTGCTTGTGTCATTGTCTTGTACTGCAAGGGTGGCTGGGGGCTGCGGTAGGAGAGGCCGGTTTTCTTCTTGGAAGGGTGGGCAAATGCAGCTGCCTGGAAGTGCTCCTGGATGGAGGTGGGGGTGGTTGGATGTCCAGAAATCCCAGACAGTTGGGCCCCAGTGGTCGGATGGTGCTGAAAGGGAGTGTTAAAGCTTTTCTGCTTCTCATCCTCTCCTAAGAAATCCCTGCTTGGTGACAGGAGAGGCAGAGAGGATGGTTAGGGGGCAAGATGGGCAGCTAGAGGTACGGCTGGACTCGTCAGTCTGGGGTGGTTTGTGGCTGTATAGATGGAGCCTTAGGCTTCCACCCCTTGGCCTTTGCCGTGTAACTTTGGCTGAAAGGGGGTGGCTTCTGCTCCTCTTTGAAGAGAACTGAAGTCAGTTGTTATCTCAAATTCTTCCTCTTCCTTCTTTTTCAGGTTAAGGAAATAAACCGCTGTATTTTAAGCAAACGGTACTTGCATTTGGTTTTATGGTGATTGAGGGTCCATTCTGGAGGGCAAATTGATTTCTTTTTTCTTTCTTTTTTTTTTAATAAAAAATGAATTAATGAAGACTGAAATCCTATGAAAGAAATGCTTTTAGAGCACAGCAGAGAAACAGACCTGGTATTTTTATTTCTGCTATATTTTGCTTGTCACTTCTGCTAATTTTTGAAAGTATTTTATGCTTAAACTAGGTCCTTCTCCCTCAATACCACAGATAGCTGAATCTCAGTTCAGGGAGCATCAGCACTGGAGTCAAGGGCTGAGCATTGCCATTCAGTTAGGGGAAAGTAAGTCCTTTTTTTCTTTTGCAAATGAAAATTAAGATGCATAATACTTATGTTTCCCCCAGCAACCACTCATTTTATTTTTATTGTGGCAATGCAAGTTGCCATAATAAACTTGAAAGACAAAGATATCTGTCTGGTTTTAAAACCTAAGGTACAGCTGTTGCTGTAAAGCTAGTACTGTAACTTCTTAGGAATTCACTGAACTCCAGAGATTCCTTTCCTGATCAGAGGGAGGGAAGATCCAGGGTGGCACTGTGAGCTCTGGAACTATCATTCACCATTAAAGTGTTTGTGATTTTATGAAAAGGATTTGTTGCTTGCAGAGCTCATCCAATAAAAATAATATAACTTAATGGGAAAGAGATGAACTGCAGCTTGGTAGCAAAAGGTTGTTGAAGAGTTAACAGTGAATTAAAAGTGGGAATAGGTTTTATGACTTTACAGGTAGCACCAAGACCACGTTTTGATGATGGATGCCTAGGTTGGCAACAACATCATTCTGCATAGGAAGAAGTGGATGCTGTCACTTGTGGCTGCATAGAGTGGTCCGAAACAGTGGTCTGGCAAACAGGTTTTTTTGCCTATCCGCAAGTGGAAGGCCTTTTCCTTTTGAGTCTGCTCTTCATGGTCACTCAGAATTTTAGCCATTTCAGTGGAGGATTTCTAGGAAAGGACAACTCCAAAGGATCTGCCTGCCCTTGTCAGTTCTCCCATTCTGCCCTGTGAAGGAACAGTATTACTTGCCCTTAAGATTGAATCTGCTAGAGTTGAATGAATTCAACCTCTTTACTTCAGTGGCTTTTCAAAGAATGTATTGTATTTCAGCAAAGAGGTCAATAATGATTTTCCATATAATTTTCTGATGACATGTAGGGGTGACAAATGTAGTACAGACTACCTGAGGAAAAAATATGAGCTGCATACAAATTTTACACAGAAAATAGCACAATATCAGTACAGTAAGCATCCTACTGTGGAGAAGGGGTGGATGAAGCTGGAGAGCACAGAGAGATTGCCCTGCACTGAGTCTTCCAGAAATGCAAAATCTGTCCCATTCTGTGCAACAATATTTTTGTGCTTTGCTATTTTGTTTTGTTTCAAAATGCTAGAAAAGTAAAAATCATGTTGCTGTTGGATGTATGGGTTTATTACAGTATTTAAGGCAAATTCATTTGCAGCTATAGCCCTTGTGCAAACCATAGGCCAGGAACCAAGACAATCTGGCAATGCATATGCAAGGACAATCAAAATAATATTTATGCTTGCACCACAGATGCTCATTGCAATGATGAAAATTCTGCAAAACAGAAAAAGTCAAGTAAAGACAAATGATGATATTTCATGCCTTTTGCTGAAAGATTTAAAACCTGGAAGGCCTGACCATCAAGTTACTTTAGTTCTTCCTGAGACCTACGTCGAGGAAACCACTGGGATTCCAGTTTACAACCCATTCTTTTGGGTTGTTTTGGGAGCCATATCTCTATTAGCTACAAATCAAAGATGATAGTGAGGATTCTCGCATCTGTAGCTTGAGGCAAATATCTGTGCGCCTGTAGGTATTTGGATATAAATATGTATGTGTATATGACTGCACATAGATCCGTGGAAGTTTTGCAACTGACTTCAGCGCGTTAAACTAGGTTTGAGGCAGTGCGCTCTGGATAATCTTTCATGTTTTAGGCAGCAGTTCAGGTAGAGACAATTAAACTTTTCTGCAGATTGATTTTGTTGTTGTTGACACCTCTCATTTTCAATGATTTTGATCACTGGTGATGAAAACTCTGGACTGAGATGCAGGGGATAACACAGCTTTTATTCCTGTGCCTAATTTAGTTGTAGTTCAGGGGACCACAGTTAGGAGCTGTAGTTAAATATTAGACAGCAGAGCTGCCAAAGCTGCTTTTGGTAGTCTCTCCATTCTACTGCACCAGCACAGGGTTTGTGTGGTGGGGCAGCAAAATGCATCAGGCCACTGATTCAGCTGAAAGATACCTTTGCAAGAAATAAAAGTAAAAATGTGGGCAGAAAAGGTAGTATTTCAGCTGGATCGGTTCCACATGCTGGATCAGTTCTGCACAGACAGTGGGGAGAGGACATCTGTCCCCCAGGGCCCAGGCTGGGCCCCCAAATCAGGTGGCTCAGGGAGGCAGCACAACTCATGGATTGTGCTCTCCAAGAAGAGAGGGATCCAGGCATGTGCCCATCTCTGCAGCTTACACAGCCCAGTTTCTTTCCACTCTTAAGCTAAGATACACTAAGAATATCTGATAAAGCACAAAAGGAGGTTTGCCTACTTTTGTGAGATTTCCAGCGCATTTTGTTTAGATAGCTCTGATAAGATTCAGTTAAATTTGTGATGTTTTCACTGCTGCTGACTTCAGCAAATCTGAGCCCTTTTGGTCTATGTGAGGAACAAATTAAATAAGTCCAAGGAAGAAGGGGTCTGTGTGTGGTGTGGAGACAAGAGTAAAACATTGCCAGCCTTTCAGTGTTTGAGCATCTGCTTGTGACCTTTGTGTGATTATATGTTCAGAACTGAGTGTCCTAAACATTGACAAAATTTTGAGGTATTATTAACAAGGGTAAAATCATGATTTTTTTTTAAAGCCAGAAAGGTAGAAGTTTTTAAGTTTGTCATGCACCAGGACCTCAGGGACTGACTGTATGAGTGGCATCTTTATGGGCTCCTTTAGAGCAGGAATTTCCTGGGTGGACGGCAGTCAGGCTGCAAGTTTCCGAGAGTTAAGACATATGTATGGCTCAGATCTGGTCATTAAATCACAGATGTTACTTTGAAAAAGCTGAGTGTGCACAGACTCGCTTCTTTCAACATAGCATGTCTAACGACTTGTGGAAAGCACAGACTGAATAGAAAAGCTGTTTGATTTAAATGGGTGTTTGCTCATTTAAAATACAAAAGACTTGACATGCGGCGGTGTTCCTGGAGACAGAGAGAATAATGCTTAGTGTTTGCAGATATTTATGTAAAGATTTCTCTTTTTTCATTTGCCTTTATCTACCTTTAATAAGTAACTGCTGAATCCATAATGTTCATAATAAATGTGAGTTGGACTAACTAATAAGTGCACTGGGTTAATTAATAAGTGTAAATCTGAACATCAAAACAATTAGAAGTGTTAAACTTACAAATATGCCATGTGTATGTGTGTATATATGTATTTGTGTTTACATGAAGATCATTATATTGTGGAAACAGTATATTGTGGAAATACAGTGGGATCTGTCCAATCCCAAATCTTGGGTAACAGTAAAGAATCTGCTCTCAATCAAAATAAGAAAATGTTTTCTGTACAAGCAATGTATATGGAAGATTTTTTTTATACATGCATATTTTACTCCATTTTTAGCACTAAACTATTTGTAACAATTGCAGGCAGGAACTAAAACCATTTGCTTGTCGCTTAAAATATATAAAATTGCACTTCAGGTAAAATGTTCACCAAGGCAATGTGAACTTTTCCTTCCCTTCTTCCTTCCTTCCTGCACTATAGAAGTGAAAGCTAAACTACCCTCTCCTGTAGGTTATCATTTGCAGACCTCTACAACGCTTATCTACCCAAGCAGCCAGACAAATAACACACACTCAGCAGGACGAGGCACTGTATTTTAATATGGTGAAGGCAAGAATTCAACAGCAAAGTCAAATAATTTAAAACCATAGAAACAGCTTGTGGATCATTGAAAAGCAGCACATTTGGAACACAGATGGCTGTGTTTTTTTCTCCCCAAAAATAATAAATGAAGAAAAAAATGCACCCTTTGTTACTTTTATTTTTTAGGCAGTATTTATACTGACTAGCTATTCAGAGCTCCTTACAGACAAATATAAATTACGTCTCTTCACTGATGATCTCCTGCTTTTAATTATTTTTAATAGAATAGGGGATTATGGTCAGGAAACTTTTGGAAAATGGTTGTGTTTTTATTTCGTTTAGTTTCATGAAATTTGTTCTTGTTAATAAAAACAATTCACTTGAATTCTGACATGTGAAAAATGTCGTGCAGCCCGGTTAGGACTCTCTGGTGTTGTTCAACATCCACAGCAATAGACTGGTTCCTAATTAAGTCGGTAGCCAGCAGTGGAGCGGACTGAGGTTTTGCAACTTCACGTGCTTAGATAAGAGCAATCAGTTCTTCAGGACATTGATCAGGTCATTCCCATTCCTGATGTTAATAGTAGGTCCAGGACTCGGTCAGACCTTTTGACCCACTGTTGTCTTAACGCATAAGGCTCCACTGCTCATGTCATGTAGACATGTCGGGCGTGGATTACGTGACAGCCGTAAGCCTTCCTCTGGGGTCACATCTTGGGCAGAGGTGACAGTGTGGCCTTGGCACGAGCTTTCCTTGACTGTGGGGCACTGCTAGGAGTCAGGCTCCTGATTTGGAAGGATTTAATCTAGTATTGTAGCTCTTTTGCCTTCCCAGGAATCTGGGATCCAGCTGGGATCCACCTCCATGAGCCCCTAGGTGAGCAGGGCTACAGAGTTGAGCCAAAATTGGACTTGGGCTAATGGTTGTATGCCAGTCTTAGGCTCAGGGTAGTCAAGTAAGGATGTCATTACCCTTCTCCCACTACATACCACAGTCTGTAATGAACTGTTTATATTTTTCCCCCTGTAAAGCACCAAGCAGCAACCCTTCCTAGATGCAGGGTGCCAAACTGTGGGAGAGGAGTGGTCAGCAGGGGGTTTTAATGCCCTTCTTTGTCCTACTGTTCCTACTTTATGCTGACTGCTCTTCTGCTTCCAGTGTGCTGCTTTCATGATAATTTCAGCTTGGTGAAAACTCTTGTTTGGAAGAGCCTGGAACTGGCAAGATTTGGTTCTCCCGGTTGGTTCCTTTGTACTGGTTCCAGATCAATTACAGCCAGAGATAATTAACATGGGAGAGTCTCTGAGAAGTGAACTGTTTTACAAAGGAGAAATAGCTAAGTCTGTATTGGATTGTCTGCCCCCAAAATCAAATAACGGTGTAAAACTTTCCTCTCCCTCAGCCCTTCCGAAACAGTCTCAGCAAACTCTCCCAGGCGCCTGCTTCAGCCCCTCGGATCGTTTCTGGGTGCGTCATTTTCTCTGACAGGCTACGTGGGACGAGAAGCACAGCAGCCCCAGGGACGTTGCTTTTATCAGTTATCGCTCCCCTAGAAGCTGCAAAAAAAAGACTGAACTTTTGTGCACTCTCTTTTTCTTTTTTTTTTTACACCCGAGTGATTGCTTTAAAGGCTGTTTTAACAAGGGGCGAAAGAGGGGAGGGAAGATAAGAAGTTTTAGAAAATGAGTTATTCTTGGCTTTTTTTTTGTATGTCCCAGCATATTTCCTATTGTACAATAATGAGGGATTTTCTTTTTTCTGAATGGTATTTTTGGAATCAGGCACTTAATCAGTACTTACTTCGCAGCCTGCCCATCTTGTACCTAACGAGGATGTCAGGCAACCTCTGATAGCATCTGGCGTTTGCTCAGCAGGCGAGATGCGCTATCAAACATCCACTGCTCAACACGGCATCTGCAGTGGTGCCCGGGGTGGCTCGTGGAGAGAGAGGAGGGTCAGCCCTCCATTTTGCAGAGTACAACTGTACTAGACGAGAGTTACCGCGCAGCTCTCAGGGTGGCCGTGAGTCTTTTGTCTGGCAAGCTGGTGTGATTTGCAAGGCAGAAATGATGATTCAGGTGCTCCCATCCAAATCTGAAGGCTGCTGTGCATGGGGCCATCGGTGCTTTCCGTTCCTCAGTGCAATATGAAGTGAAGAGAACACACAGTAGAAAAGTTAAAGCATGGTATCAGTTTGCAGGATTCTGTTTCCAGGTAAAGAGACCAGAAGCAGGGCATGCCATGCTTTGGAGCAACAGCTATGTGAGATAATGTGAAATTATCACACTGTGTAAAGTGGCTGTTCTGAGTTTGCTAGATGGGATAAAGAAAGTATGAAGGGATGCATAACACCATGGTCTCCAGATCCTTTTAGTAATTGTCTTTAATTACTTTTTATTATATATTTAAGTTTATATGAAGCTATTATAAGGAAGGCAGGTATTGCTTTCTTTGTTTGCTTTTAACATTTTTATTAGCTCTGTTGTCAAGATAATCCCAAGTCAAAGCCTGCATCTGAACAACTTTGATCTTTAGAAACTGGCTTTAAACTTTGTCTTATCCTTCATCAGTTTGATGGGTCTAGAACTCCCTCTTTTATATAGACTTAAAGGAACGGAAAACGTTAAGATTGGGTGAACTTACTTAGATAAAATAAGAGCCTGCAGAAATCTTGAATCAAATTGGAGTTTTTTGAAGGTTGCAGAATGTTTTGAGGAACTCATTACAAGAAAAAGATAAAAAGGTAGGTTTGCCAACATCTTAGCACTTCCTCATATCTGCTGGAACAGAAAGCAAAAACACTGGAATACTGTGAAGAAATACTGTTTTTTTTTTTTTTTTTGTTAATGCTTCAGTGACCAAGAAGGGATGATGATGTAAAATAAACCAATAACACATAGCCCTATTAAAAAGAAGTATTTGGGTGTCTCAAATTCTGGTATCATTTCTATTGGATAACTCTTGTTTTGCATCTTGTTCTCTTTTAAAATTATTTTTAGCTACTATTCTTCATAAGCAGTGGATAAGACATTTTTTTCTTTGGATCTGTGGTAGTTGGGAGGTGACTACTGAGTGCAATAATGCTCAAAGATGGGCACTGTTAAAGTGCTGATTTTTCTAGGCCCACTTCAATCAGTGAAGACTGTCGCTGTTGTTATGATGAGACGAGTAGACGGTCCCAAAGATAGGCAAATATTAAAGGTTGAAAATCCTCAGGGAATCGCATGCCCTTCTTGTGAACTGCTGGAAATATGCTTCATCATCTAGTGCATGCTATGGGTAGATGCCAATTATTCGAGAGCCTGTCTCTCTAGATCTGTTAGTGCTATTTCAGTGCTTGGGGGCTGGAGTTTAATACAATATGCTCTTTTTTTTCTCTGACTAGTAAAGCAGCACAAAATAGAATTATTAGTATAAATACACGTTGCCTACAAAATGTAAATCCAGCAATTAGACTTTTCCCTGGTGGTATGCTCTAATGAGTGTTGCTATATTCTTTGTGTTGCTCTAGGGAAGCCGTGGGTGTAGCAGTGGGGCTTGGCTAATTTACGAAGGAATTCTCCGGATACAAAATTTTTCCTTGATAAGAGAAGAAATAGCTTGTGTTCTAAGCAACATTTATCTCAGACAAGCTTGCCTCCTGGAAGTACAGCGCCAACCTCAACGTTTATAACTTAGAAGGTCTCAGAAATCATATTCTAACATAGGGGAGCTGGTCAAAACCCTTATGGAAGCTGTTACTTAGTCCTCACTAATCCAGAGAAACTAGGGAAGCTTTAACAAATGAGGCAGGTAGGGAGGTTTGCTGGACTCTTGGAGAAGTTTGACCTTCTCCTCTTGAGTTGAATAATGCATCTGCAATTCCCCCTTTATACGCTGGGTTGCATGTCAAAAATGATTGATATTTTATCAATCAATTTTAATTTGCAAAACGAATTCATTGCCCCATATCATGTGTCCTGGTTTGTATGTTGTCTAATGACTGTATCGTAATCAGAGATGGTGAAATTCTTTTAGTAAAGGGAAATGCTTGTAAGCTGAAAGGAACGTGCTGGGTTTGTCTTGTCAAGGAAGCACTGAGGGCATCTAATACCCTGATGTGACCTCTTCAGAAAAAAAACTGACCTGTGGTAATCTAATTATTGTTTGTTGTGATGGGCAGATAACAAAGTAAATATTGGATTGGACTGATTGCCATCTCCACTTTGGGAGAGGGATCTTGACAGCGTTATTTTCCTGAGCCCGGCTGCTTTTTTTTATTTTTCTTTTTTCTCTTTGGTGTAGTTAGTGTTTAGCATAGTAATGCACATCGGAAGGAATCAGATCGTGGGAGCACTGAGTGACAACTGCTCCCCATCTGGCTGAGTTTATCCCTCTCTCAAAGCTTTCGCTGTTGGTTGGGCACGTGGGGTCCACAGAAATGAGAGGGCAATGTGGGTGCTTTGCGCCTCTGAGAATCAGGCTTGGGACTGAGTGGTTGAGGGAGGGCCTGAAAATGAAAGAAACCTCAAAAATATATATATTAACAAATATGCATGGTTTTTAAGCAGAGTGACAGAAGAGTTAAAGGACATCAGGGTGAATATATGTGCTAAATATCTAGGATGCTTCAGTTCATCATCAAATTTATGTGGATTTCATTACATGTTGGAGTACTCCAAAGAGTCTTCTGCGGGTAGGCAGTAATGTGTTTTTCTTCTACACTGAGCTGACTGAAAACTATGTAACCATGTTAATTTTAAGCCCTGCTTCACAGGAGGATACACCCTTCTTAGTGTACACCCTGGTGATTAAGTCTTTCACTGACAAAGAAAGTGTTCTTTGTGTCTGTGAGAGAGCCGCATAGTACAAGGTATGGCTGCTGAGCAGGATGATAGATTCATTCATTTTAACAACGTTATAAAATTGAGCTCATCTTTCTGAAAAGGGCAGAGCAAGGAGGGATCCTGTGCTTTATGCCACCCATATCAAGTTTTGAAGCAGCTTGAGCAAAGCTGTTAAGTGGAAAACTTTCAGGAGCCTAGGTCAAATGCTTGGCAAGCTTCAGTTGAGTTTGGAATGAAGTCAGGAGGTCTAAAGCACAGGAAATCAGAGATGTTTTTCCATGCGGATTTTGGATTCCTTCGTACTTCATGGGGTGAGACTAAAAGAGTCTGTGATAAGGTTTATTCCTGCTCTTGCTGAAGTCAGTAGCAACTTTATCCTTAATGTCAGAGGGAATGATTAGCCTTAAGGCTCCAGGGCTTGTATCTGGGATGGAGCTGATGAGAATTTCTTCATAAAATTGTGTTCCTGATTCACAAAAAAACATGAATATGCTGAAATGGGAGTTGCTTCTAAATGGAAGGGTTTTTCTTGGATGATATTTCTTCCATTTGATAAACTGCTGGAACATTTGCACCATTTAAGAAGTCAGACTCCTGGCTTAAAGAACACTTTAGTGTTAATAATATAAACTAATTATACACAACTGAAAAACAGGTCAAAGTAAAGATTAAACATTGTAATATTAGCAAAAGAAAATGCTGTAATTGACCCAAATTGTTGTTTTTTTTTTCTGGATTTTTAAATGAAAATAAGTGTGCTTTTTATTTCAAAAATAAAAATTAACAAAAATATTTACATTATCTCAGACTTTTTCATATAAAAAAAAAGCATTTTCTGCCCATTCTAGCTCTTATCCTAGTGACATCTTATCTGATGGTATCTTATCTCCTAACTTAGGGTATTTTTAGATGGAGTCTTATTTTGGTGTCTATTCTGTTTCCAGAATTTCCTTTGAGATCTGAATTACACAGTGAACTTTTATCCATTATTAAACTGTGAAGATATTAGGATATCTGGATTGAAAATATTAATCTAGATTCTGTGAATCTAGATTTTAGTCTTGGCACCTGTGAGATCAAAACTACAGAATTGTCTAAATCAATTCTGTCCATGTGTCTTCTTTTTTTTTTTTTTTTTTTTTTTTTTTTTTTCCAAATTTTCCTCTTTAAGCCCCTGTAGATACCAAGTACTCATGAAGATGCCCTTTGTCTTTCAGTGGCCAAATAATCAATAACCGTAGATGCACAGGAATGCTAATCATGGTCAAATATTTTAGTCTGCAGGATCTGCAGATGAGAAAGAAAGCAAAAAATAATAGCAAACATTAATGAGGTAGGACAGGCTGCAGCTGCAAAGTCACTGGCACTCTGCTCTTTTGGGCTCTCAGTCTGAAGCCGTCGGTGTCTGAACTTTGCTTTGTGACAGGTGAATGCTGGAGATGATGTATTCCCCAATTAAAGACTGCATAGTGCAGTTGGGCTGTAAAGAGCAAGCACCAAGAGTATCTGGACTGTTTCTCTATTTCTTTCTTGTTTTCTGGAGCCCTGTGAAGAGGAGGAACATGGAAGGCAAATTAGTTATTGCTTTGCTTTTAAAGAAAGATACCCTAGTGGGAACAAAAGCAGCTCAAATAACTTGGGCTGCCTCCCACAGTAGCTGCAGTCTTTTTCTCATCTTATAACAACTACCCAACCTGAAGATATTCTTAAGCAGCAGAGAAAAAAACAGGGTTGATCTGCATTTGCCTTGCAGTGAATACCTACTGGGGTGGGAGACCGGGAGAGACATGAGACAGCGAGTATTTATTATTTATAGCCATTCCTATAGTGCTCATCACCACAGTGTCTATAAGTGAGTACCATCGACAAGGCTCTAAATGTGAGCTAAAATTTAATAATGCATTAATAATAATGTGCACTTGTCTGTGGTGGCAGCAGATGCGACTGAGATGACATAAAATGGGCAGACAACAGGCCTGCCATATCTCTGTGGCAGCGGTGCATAGGAAATGTGCTGCTCACTGGCACAGGAGGAGACAGAGGAGCTGGGGAGAGTCACCAGGCTCTGAAGAGCCGGCTGAGAGGGGCTGGGGTCTGTCTAAGTGTCTGTGCACCAAAAGACATGGGTGGGGGGTTGGCAGCTTGGCAAAAGATGAATGCATTAAACTGCATATTCACAAGTAAACAGGAGCGTACTTGAGCTTAATTATTAAAGGCTTCCCATGCACCCCTGCCATATCCACACGAGCACATTCAGAGGCCTGTTCGGCTGCTGCTCTGAGCAATCACAGAAGATGACCGAGCCGGGAGTCTGCCTTGTTAAGGCTGTGCCTCAAACTGACATCTGACTAAGGAAGACTCTCTCCTTCCCCTTGGGTTGTTATGGTATCTTTCCCTCTTTCTCAGTTCTGTTTCTTCTGTCTCTAACCAGGAAAAGGACAATTTGGTTGTCTGTGTGTCACTGGAGCACAGCCATGGAGAGCAACACTGTTGTAGTGTTGAGAAAGAAATCCAGTTATGAGCAGAGCAAGAAGTAGCTGCCTCTGAAGCAATTCTGGTTCCAGGCAGACCTGCATCCCAAATGATTCACTTCTCATTTGTCACTTCAGGAAAAGAGAAAGATTTTCCATAATTACTACATGCCTGCTGCTGACTGTTTGCTTGTGTGGCCTCCAATGTGTGACCTTGCAATATTGAGTGGTGGAGCTTTAGGAGCTGAGAAACAAGAAAACTGTTCTTCAGATACCGATCAGGAAGTTTTCACTCAGATGCAAAATGGCAGATTTGTTGAGGTGGATGATGTCCTTATGGAAAGGGCTGCTTGTATGTTGCATACCCCAGCATTCTAGGATCTCTCTCCTGCATGTGGAAAGAGTTGGTGATGCATTCTGCATAAAGAACCTATATTTAAACCCACATTCTTGCTGCTGTATACCTAAAAAGCAGCCTCAGCAGTTTCAGTTCAACTTTTATTGGAAGCAATGCCATTTGTTGCTGTAACTAATTAAGAACTACTAACCTGCCTATTTATCTTTTTTACCATTTGGTATTTTTCTCATTGCATTGAGTCTTTTTCCCTGAAAAGCTCCATGGTCAGGAACATCCCAGCATGGAAGAAGAAACCAGCCTCTTACTAGAGCAGATGAAAATTGAGGAGCTGACATTATGAATCTTGCTAGTCAGCTATGGCATATTTGTCATCCGCCTGCTTCCCGGACACATATTACGGGATTCCATTTCACCGGAGGTGTCCAGGATATGACAAATCAGTAGCAGGAAAATCCTAGGGTGCTGAAAGCAAAATTTATTGTGAAGAATTCACACTCAAACTACTGTAGGTTTTATAAATAGACTTTGCAGTCCATAAATCCCCAAGCTTTAGGGGAACAGATAAGCCGGCGCAATACATCCGTACTAGCTTTAGAGTGACAGATAGCATAGTGGTCAGAGCAGACTAGCTTTAGTCAGTCTGATAGTGTGTTGCAGCTACAGATGCTTTGTGAAACCATTAAGACAGGTGTTTTCTTTCATGGGTCTCGGTCTAATGTTAAAGTGGTATGTGAGGTCCACAGCTAAAGCTGTCAGGACTCATAACTCCTTTAGAGGGTTAATATAGCTGTTTCAATGGAGATTATTGAATTATATTCTATTTCCTGCCTTTCTGATATTTTAATGTAAAAAAAAAAAAAAAGAAAAATAGCACTGCCCTTAGTCATAAGGCCAACTCTCTTGGTTTTGTGTGAGCGGCCCTTGCAGCTGGCTGGAATATGATGCCTTGTGGCTCTTTTCAACTGGCCTTGTCTCCGTTGCCACAGTGTATTGGCCAGCAACCATGCCCAGAGCAGAAAGTGCACTGCAGCTAGAGGAGTTAAAGGCTGCCTCACTGAAAAGAGGGAGAAAAAAAAAAAAAAAAAGGCAATAAAAGAGAGAGAACAATGCCTGCAATGCACTTTAGTGGCTTGTATGGAAGTGCACAATTTATGATTCCAAGCAACTGGATCACCTTTTAGGTATTTTATAAGATGAACTCAGCAGGCTGATGCAAGTGTTGGCAGCAGAAGATAATGTTTTGTTTTTGTTGGCTCCATCCTACTGTCTGATTTTGCTAATTGCAATAGCTTTAGCCATCAGAGACAAATTATGGAGACTGTCCGCAACCGCGGGAAAGAGGCCTCACATATTTTTCTCACACAAATGTTTTAAAAGTGCAATTCCATAAATAAAACTTTTACTTCCGTATGCATTTTGAATACGACATAAAGATTGGATGCCTGCATTCTCAATTAAATTCTGAAAGGCTTTAGAATTGAGATCATTAAGGCTATTATTTAAACTTTGTGCCTATGTGGCCCTATAGTTGTTGGAAATAAGAGACAAGCAGGAAGACTAAATGACTTTGGCCTTAGCCTTCCATGTGCTTTAGCAAGCAGGCGATGTGCCAGTGCCGGCAGTAGAGTTTTTTTGGCAGCTTCTGCCTCTTGTGTCTACTCCTGCTCTTTCCAAAACAGCTAAAGGTCTGCTTGCTTCCAGCTAGTTTGTGAGCAAGGATAGAATTAAGCACCTGTGTGCTTAATAGGCATGTGTGTGTGTTTACCACTGTGGATCCATCTGGGAAACACGGCACATGCCAGTGAGGGCATGCACGGGGGTATGCAAAGCACGCGGCACATGCCCAGTCATAAAAAGCTGGAGCAAACAGAGCAACATGCCAGGAAGTGACAGCAAGAGATTCGGGAGCTGCCTTTATCCTCTGGGCTTTCCTAAGAGTAAACACTGCTGAGAAGCATATGCCTGACCTGGGGCAAAGCCCCAGGTGTTAGAGCTGCTAATCCACATCCCCTTCCTCTTGACCTGGAGTGACACATGGCAGGACAGGACCTCTGACTCCTGCGGTTTGAAGTAGAACTGAAACGTTAAGGAACATGAACAGAAGAGTTTTCCCCAAGTTAGTGCCAGGAAGGAAGATGATGGAAGGAGAAAGTAGGAATGTGTCTGAAACAAGGGTGACAGAGTAGCTAATTCACCTTTTATGAGATATCGTACTCAAAGAAGCAGGCAGGACAGTGAATTTGAGATCATCAGGAGAGGCCACTTCAGGTTTTATAGATCAAATTTTATCATTTGAAGTGTGTATAGGATGTCAGAGGATGTCCAAACGCAAAGGATGCAGAAGACTCCATGCAGCATCCTGCGTGCCTGGAGCTGTGCACGCAGCCTGTGCTCATCTGCAGGGCTGTGAGAGTCTCTGCGTACCCAGGATTTTGGGCAAGCCTTGAGTTTTGCTTGCTGTGCCAAAAGCCACTTTGAGACAGGGAGACTATCATCTTGAGTAGCCCTAATTGAGTGATTAGGCAAATTGTCTAGGTTTGAGAGACATGGGTTGAACTAGCTTCTCTTTCAACAACACTCGTAAGTGACTAAATCTCTCTCTACCTCCAGCACTCATCTGGCCAAGGCTGGTCCTTTGCGTTGGAAGGATAAATAAGTTGAAAGGACAAGATGTTTGATTTATGCCGGATGAGTCAGTGGTGGTGTAATAGTGTACCTAGATACACTTTAAAAGCAGTTTTAAGTAGGTGCACCACAGAATCTGTATTAATAAAATATGAGATAGTAAAAATCTATTTTTACTGATCCTGGGTGGTTTTCTTTCCTGGAATCCCTTTGAAATAGTAAGAATGCAATTGTTTTAGCCTCTTCATTAAGTGTATTATTTAATCCCCTACACTGTAGTTTCTTAAGCATAGAAACAATCTTTTTTACACTCAGTGGGAACAATGAGATGCCCCAGAGCATATTTAAAACAGAACTCCCAGACACAATTACTTGGCTTAAAAGGATTCAAGCTATATTTGTTATTATGGAAAAGCTTACCAAAATATGCAAACAAATCCTAGTCTTTTCTATTCAATTTTACTTCCTTTCTTAGAACATGAGGCATATGACCAAAAAACATTTTTTATATATGTAAATGATGACTGGAATAGCTCTTCTTCATATACAGAGCTTATTTGTTTCTTGTTTAACTTTTTTTTTAAACTTTTCCTAAACATCTATTCTGCAGCATGCATAGTCCAATGCATGTTGGACTTGGCTGTCATTTTCTTGATATGCTTTATTTTTCTTTGAAATGTGTGTTATCTTTAAAATCATAATGAAATTACACACGTATATGAATATGCAGTATATGCTATATATAATTTGTGGATACATATCATGCACAAGCAGAAATGCATGCTTTGTGTGTGCACATAATTACAGACATATGAAGGCTGCTTATGTCATGCTGTTTATACACTATTTAAATATGAAATATTTTAAAGAAGCAATTTATTGTGTGGAGCAGTAGTTTCAGTAATGTTTGCTGAGTGGGAAGCAATAGACACTGTTAAAATGTAAAAGACTTGCAAATGAAATGCTGTCTCACTGCATTTCCCCTTTCTAAAATCTCTGTGTCTGGACTGAGAATGTATTTTTCATGCCTGGATTTAAAGAGAGACCTCTCAGGAGAGTTAAATAGAAACCAAATAAAACCACAGCATCTTTGTTTGAAAAAGTCTATGGGAAAGATTATGCAGTGCTTAAATCCTGCTCTGCTTGTAGCAGTGTTTCTGGATGTCAGGTTCATATGTTTACCTTTTTTTTTTTTTTTCCTAGAAAAAAGACCAGCATCAAAATGTTTCTGTGTCTGTTAAAAAAAATACAATAAAAAAGTAAGAAAAATAATTTTGCTCCTTTTTTTTTTTTTTTAAATCAGTGTTAAAGTGATGTCTTCAAATACATGAAGCTAATCCATTTAAGAAGGTTCAAGGTCTCCTGCATTTTATGGGAAGAAGGTGTGAGGACTCGCAAGAGCACATGAAAGAAGCCTTAGTCTATTTGGGTAGGAGGAGGAGACAGTTCTGGCAGACACAAGGACCTGACAACAGGGTGGTGTGACCATGATCTTGTGGGCAGCAGCAGCAAGAATGCACTTGTGGCTTTGGAAGAATTGCCTCTTATGGTCTCTTGTCTACAGATTTTCATTGTGAAAGGGCAACTTCTGATCTTCTGAGTGCTCTAGCTTTATTTTGTTTCTAGGGGGCCTATCCATAACTTAATGGTGCCAGGAAGTTTTCCCTAGGGAAAAGATGAAGGACTGAGCATGGGGATGGCGTTCCGGTAGTGACCTGCCTGGGGTGACAGGATGGGAGAGTGGTTCTCAGCCCTCATCACACCCATGACTGCGTCAGCCTCCTCTCCTGCTGTTTAACCTAGATTTCCCTGTTCTTAACATCACAGTGTTGCTCCTAATGATACCTCTGAGCTATATAGTAAATTATTCTTTCTCCGACTTTCAGTTCTTCCTTTCAAATACATGAGGAGTTTCTAGCAATGCTTTCAGCATGGATGGGCTGGACTTGCAACCAATTACTGCTTTTAACTGAATCCCAAATGATCTAAAATCTGAGACAACTTCATAAGTTCTCAGGGCTAGCTGAAGGAAAATGTTTTATGTTAGTTTTATCAATAATTTCAATGCTTTTTCTCATTTTAACAGTTACATTCAATTGTAATTTAGAAAAAAGAAAACTTTGTTTTTTCTTTTGATAGAAATTTATAATAATATGCTTGCAAAAATCTTCTATATTGAGGAAAAAATAAGGATGGAGAAAATATAAAAGGAGAAGAACAGTGTTTGATTTCCTTTACTAAAGACTAAATTGATTTTTTTTGGAAAAAAAAAGAAGTTGAAAAAAAGTTACACAAACAGTACATTTCCAAGCTAGGAAACAACAAACAAACAAACAAAAAACCCTGGGTGAGAAACCAGTTTTCATTAAAAAATAAGGAAAAGAAAAACATCAGCCACTTCTATATATCATGATTGTCCACATGTGTGTAAGTCAGTAAGCTCAGCACCAACTGGTAGCACAATAATATCCTCGGTCAAGGCAGTGAGGATGAGGAGGGGATCTGAGGAAGAAGCTACCACTGCCCACTGGCATTGGTGGTGTGAAGGGTCCTGCCCCCTCGTGTGCTTCATGGGTAGGCAGATCTTCATGGAAAACGTGCTGACCCAAAGGCAGCTGCTAAAGAACAGCTACTAAGTGGTACCTTGTAGATATATATATATATATTTTTTTTTCCTCGTAGGTGAATTTCTGGTAGTCCTTAAGTATTAAATCCTTAAAAAAATGATACAAAGGTAATTTTGGATTCTGTAAATACATTGTTTATCTGAGTAGTTCCTCAGGTTGAGAAAGGGTGGCAGCTGATCTTAGAGCAAGATTGATTCCGGCCAGGTAGTACAGACAGGCATCTCATGCCTTCTGGCCACCACAGGGCTGCCTCGAAAATGGTGCTCATCTGCCATTCTGCAGAAGGTAGAGCCACCTCAGGGACTCCATGGATTCATGAGCTCTCTCTGTTCCTGCTGTCTGGGGTGGGGTCGATTCTTCCTGTGGATGCTGCCCTTGTCCTATTCTTACCCAAATGTGTCCTACAGTCACCTGCTTGTGTTGTCCGTAAGATCTACCCTTCATTCTGACTTGCAAAACTGCAACTCAGATGGCAGCGCTCCAACAGAGGACTATGTGATTGGGAATGCAAGCCATTAAAAATAAGTCCTTTACTAAATCCAATTATGTTCTGGTTATTGCATTCCGTCTATCTACAAACTTTGTAATTTTTATCCTAAATGAAAGCAACAAGCAAAGGGATTCTTTTTTTTTTTTTCCATTAATAGTGTGATTCCACTGCTGTTTTCACAGAACTGTATAGTCAAAAGAAACTTGGTCTGTAATATATAGTACTGACTACATCCATAAATGTCTCATTATTTTTAAGGGGTAGAGCTTGGATTTGGGGCAGTTTTGGTATCTCTGGAGTTATGGATTCACCCCTCCAACGCTCTGTTGAGATTGGAGAGCTCAACTGAGATTGGAGGCAGCACTCTTAATAGCCATAGAACGGTCTTTACCAATGTTCTATAAATAATAAATTCCCTTGTGCTTTCCTGGATGCATCATCTCAAATGTCCATGACTTTTCACAAATAAATTCAATAGTTGTGTTTTTTATCTCCCTCTGGTCTAGCAGATTTCTGTATCAGCTATTCACTTTGTGCCTTAAAGCCCTCCTTATTCACCTCGATCCTTTATGACTAGCAGTAACCGGTCATCTTATCCCCTAGAGCTTTAGCTGTCTACAGGCAGCTCTGCTTGACCGTCTAATACTTTTTTTAGTCTAGATTTTCTTTTACCTTCCAGGCTTTAAGCAGCAGGGCCATGTTTCTATTTGCTGCTTGTTTTTTACTGTTCCAGACTTAAAGATGATAACATCTTGTAGGGTTCTTAGGATTTCTTCTAAACTGTTGGTTTTCACTGTGGTTCATTCTATAGGACTATAGATGATGATCCCTGAATGTCTCCTCCCAGAGGTGAAAGCAGTTTCCCTTCTGTGGCAGTCAGTGAATCCAGCTGCACTAGAAGACAGTTTTCTCATTATCATCTGGGATTACTATCTGGGATCTCATCTGTGATGGATCTGGGAAGAGGAGTTGGGCTGTGCAGAAACTGCTGAGAGCACATGCAG
>NW_010577480.1:144549-201107 GCF_000705375.1 Tinamus guttatus | reverse complement strand
CTTTCCCTCCTTCAGCTTGTCAAATGTTTGTTCTTCTTGTCAGAAGTGTCCCATCCAGTCACCTTGTGCTTTGCCTTATCTGGACATGCACTTATGGCCACTGCTGGAAGCAGGATATGTCCAGATGTACCTTTGATCTGATCTACTCCATAAAAGTAGCCAATCTTATGTTGATATTTTAATTGACAGTGGTTTGAATTTACAGGAAACACGCCTTAAACCGTTCTTTTTTTCCTACACGTTACCTACACTTGCTTCCTGCGAGCCCTCCCAGTGATGGGAAGGAGGAAAATCAAGCAGTTAATCAAAGTGCTAACGCTCAGGCTGCTTACATGACTGGAGCTCTCAGAGCACCAGGATGCTGTGTGGATTTGGAGGTTTAAGGCAGTAAGACAGCAAAGTGCCATTTCTAAGAAGAACTAAGAAAAGGAGCATTTCAGCTATCTATGCAAAGTGCTGGCAGCATGGGTAGGGATGAGGCGCAGCAGCTCTGTAGGTGCTTGTATGGGAACTGCTCTATCAGGTTTGTGACAAAAGGTTACTGAGCTGAGAGGCAAGAGACCTCATACTCAGTATGCCTCATACCTCCCTGTGCTTTGGCCCTTATTGCTTCGGGCAAGCATCTCAGGACAGGGATTGTCTTTTGTCCGTAGGAAGCCCCTGTGATTTCTATACTGGAGGGAAGAGGTGAAATGTCTTCCCTTTAGTCTGCAGAGTGACCCAAGAGCCTGGTGGTGAAACTGGGAAATGGGAAAGAAGTAGCGTCCTCAAGCTCAGGACACATCAGCTGTGGAAAAGCGCTGATCTGCCATCATTTTTCCTCCCCTCCTTATTTATTAGCTGTGTTTGAGCTGGCTCTGACCAGCACTCTTGTGTCTGGTCAGTAAGAACTACTCTGTAGAGGTCTGCAGGCATCTACTGACTCATGAGAAATATGCTACTGTTGTAGGTATTGAAAAAGCAAGAAAATATATTTGTTAAAGATCTATAGTGATGGGGTGTCTCCTCTGGCATCCGCTGCATAACGTCAGCTGTTCCTTCTGAATTCATATTCAGTATTTGACAAAATCATGGGTAAAAATATCCCATTCTTCCACGACTTCATAAGAACTTCAAGGTTTGTTACTAAAATAAGAAACCAAAATATTTCTGAAATGACACACATTTAAGTTTTCTTTTATTCTTTCTTATTTGAATTCAACAGGTAAGACTTTTTCTCCTCCTCTTTGAATTAAGCTATGGATAAAATTCTCTAATGTTAGTTGAATTCAATATTGGTGTCAAAAATGGACAAAGCCCAAACTTTACCGCTATACAAAATCTTTTTCCTGTTAGAACCCAACATTACCTTTCCATCCAACCACTGATTGAATCGATAGCATGTTAAATTGCTTGAAATCTCTCATGGATCCATTTTACGAGTCTGACACAGGCCAAAGAAAGGTCTAATGCTCCTTATCTTTCATGTAAAAATCTGTCACACCTGAAAATTGTGATTGAAAATCTTAAAATTATGATAGGATTTGGATAATTCCTTTTAATGATTTAATCTCTTTCCAACATCATTGTGGCACATGCCAGTAGCTCTGGCTTTGTTTTGAGTGGTGTTATGAGACTGTGAACCTTTAACCTTTTTTTTTCCCCTTTCTTAATGTAGAGAGTCCTGGAAAATTCCCTAATGACATAAATTAGAGGAGGTGCCAGACTTGACTCTGGGAACTCCTGCACGCACTTCTCTCACTCTCACTCTGCCTCTCTGTTTTTTTCTCCACTGCTCTTGTCAGATTGTGAGGAGAAGATAATCTTTACTTTACACAGGGGGGATTGGATGCAGTGGAAATGTATCACAGCAGTGAAAAAAAAAAAAATGGAATCAACAAATAACCTCCCTCAACACAATGCTCAGATGTATAGATTTTTTTATTCCTTTCCAGTCCTTGCAGTTCTTGTTTCTGAATGATGATGAGAGAAATAGCAGTAGCTCTTCTATCTCGGAACAGGAATCAGCAAGTATATGCTGATCATCAAGTACATGCATATGCATAAAATTCAGCAACAGGAGCTATTGCCAATTTAAGCCATTGTTATCCTAATTTGGAGGAAAAAAAAAAAAAAGGCTGTCTTACTGTCTTTATAGTAAAAGCTTCAAACACATTAGGTCAAGTCTCTACAGACAAAGTAATTCTGTGGTGCTCAAAATGATAGGAACTAATCTCCATGAAAGCTTGGTCCAGGAGTATAGACCATTAAAGATATGTATATGCTATAGAGAGAGGGGCAGATAAGAGGTCCAGCTCATAATGAGAAATGATAACTCTACCCACTTTGTTTACAGTTTACCCCAAAGACCGCAGATTAACACAAATCTCAGAGCATCTTTATTACGATGCTGCGTTGGAGAGGGAGCTGCCAACAGAGGATGGAATTGCTAAGTAGGCTGGGACCATCTGTCCTCTTAGGGAGGTGAAAACGTGCATGATTGAGTGACACCTGCTTGTCAAGTGCAGCCTGCTGGGAAATTTTCTCTTGGATCACTGAACTCGGAGTACATTACCTGCATTAAAATCAGACAAACAATCTCATCAGCATTATGCATTTAAGCAACTCTTGGCAATATCAATATGTATATATATTTTTGTAAGTTCTCTAGATCTTGAAGATCAGGAGCTCACATATATTTTGTTTCCCATATTGGCAAGCATAGTTTCTGGTGGAAATTGAGGATTTAAAAAGAAGTTTTCTGTTATTTTAAGGAACATCACTGGAGATAAACGAACAGGCAATGGAAGATGGCATTTCCCCCCTTTAAATGAAATGAGTTCTCACTAAAAGAACTCTTTGTAGACTTTTTTTGAATAAAAACATTGTCCATCTGAAATACTTCTGATTGTCCTTTGCCTAATGCAAAGAATTTCACCTTTTAAAATACTTAACTGCCTTGGCAGTATTTAAGCAATATTTAATAAACCTCATAAAGAAAGACAGGAAAATACCCAGTGACACCCAGTGACAAACTCATGCTGTTGAAAAAAAGCTACTCCTTGCACCTCCCTTTCAAAAGGCACCACAGCATGAGTTAAGGTCATGGTGTCAGCTTGAATTTCCAGTACAAATCCTGATTTTCCTCTCTTGTGTGGTTATCAGCTTGATCATTAGATCTAAATCCTGATGCCACTGAAAATCACGGGTGGTTTTGTCAGTAGGCTTAATGAAGGGGGTATTTGTGTCAGGATTGACCTTTAGTCTGACTTATGTTTTATTTTTTGAAATTAAAGCTCATCTGTTTTGTGTTAAACAGGAAATATTCTGATGATTATCATTAACATCTCAGTATCTGATTCTAATTAGTGTTTTTACTTGTTGAGTTCCAAAGTTATAGGCACACAAAAATGAGTACTGAAAACAAACATGAAAATAACAGAAGAGGAGAGAGAACAAAAAATTGGTTTGCAGTAACTACGCATCTTGAGTAAATGGCACTACTAGTCCTATTGCAATGAAGCTTGTAAGTCTGTCACTAATTTAATAAAGAAGTAATTCTGAGGATCTGGATTATTAAAGCTTATTAAAGACAATGAAAAAAATTCAGTGGATATTGAATCAGATCCTTTGTTAACCATGTTAACAGAGTTGGTGAGCTTTAATTTTCCATTTCCAAGTCAATAAATATACTTTCTTCTGGATAGTATGATGAAGATGACATACATTATTTTCATTGTTCTGAGTTCTCTAACAGCCTACTAGCTCTGTGAGACAAGTGTAAAAATACGTGCATTTCCCACTGTTTAATGGTATAGCTGAAATCCAAGTAAAAACAATAGGATCAATGATTTTCCTGCATAGTCCCTGAGCCCATCTCCCTTCAGTTTTGACAGGAGTTGTATCTACCTACGAGCCGTTGAAGTTCAGCTCAAAGTAATAGGTGAGATCTTTTGTTTTCTGTTTTACGCGGTGCAATTTGAATTTATGTTCAGCCCATTTGGAAAAAGGCGATGTTGGGTTATATATTTTATCAGTCATGTAATCCCAGGGATACATATGCTGCAGGTTTTAGGGGGAGTCACAGTTGCTTTATGCTCCAGAGGTGCCTCTTAATTCTGCACAGAGCTAGACTGGCTGCCCTTAGAGCAGTAGGAGGATGAGCAGGAATAGCCTTCCTCTTCCAAGGCAGAAAGGTGGCAGCCTCCTGCAAGAAGTATGGATACTGAAACACAGCAGTCCATTTATGAGCATTAACTGAAGCGAGTGGGGCCTCAGGTCCTGTCTTAAGGACCAGCAGTGCTTTTTCCTCCAGGGATTTCTGAGGGTTTGTTGCCTTCTTACTTAGAAGTTCTGGTTAGTTTGGAAACAGTCTCATGTGGAAGTGAGTCAGATTCTTCTTTACCTTAAAGCAAGCAGAAGGAAAGGCCCTTTATTTTTAGTCTTAAGGCCTTTCATTGCGTGATAAAGGTCTCAAGAGGGCCAGGCATGTGCAGTGTCTCCACTAAAGTCAGTAGCTTCTTCTGGGTTATGCAGGTAGGAAGGCAGGGAACGAGATTTAACTCAGCTAGTGTCTGGCCTGGGGCATTAGGACATCTGTCTGTCATTCTTTTTTTTTTTTTTTTTTAATTTGTGCTAAGATTTTTTCTTTTAGTGGAGTGCTGGGAAACCTACTGCGAAACATCCTCCATTGTTGGGGAGTTAATGCGAGACATCTCAGATGCTGCCCTGTGCCTTCTGACATGCTCGTTGGCCTAGGGATATAGGCTGACCCTTGTGAGCAATGCATCTTTTTAGCTGTGAATGTGACAATGAGAAATTATTTGATATGGATATGCTGCCTATGTTCTGCTCTGTTCTCAACAGCTCTAATTGTGACCCTTAGGTAATTTTTCAAAGAAGATTGCAGGTGCAGGGTTGTTTTATTCCTGCACGTACTTTTTTTTTTTTTTCTATTTCCCCCCTGGATGACTGACTTAAATACATTAACTTACAATTCATTGATGAAAGAGAATTAATAATAATTAAGAAAATGAGGGATATATGCTATAGGATTTTCTTGTGTGAAAAAAACACAGTTTAAAACAATTTGTTTTACTCTATATCAATTCTTCTGCCATCTCATCTCCAGAGCACCTGGTGCTTGTGTATTAAGTGATGTGATTAATATCTGTCAGATATCATTTGTTTTCTCACTAATTCTCTACCCAGTGAGGGAATTCTGTGAAAGGAATGCCTTTTCAGGATCACTTCTGTTTCCAGGAGCATCTGATGCCATGTGCTTGGTGAAGATAACTGTGTGTCTTGAGGGGAGTGGAAGTTGGGGTCGCTCAAAAAAATTCCTTTTTGTCAAAACTGGCAAACTATTCTATGGAGCAGCACTGGAAGAGTTTTGATGATTTTTCTCTTCCTGTTAGCTTGCCTACCAGACAGGAGTTGATGGGAGATTGCAAGAGTGGCTGCTTAACTCAACCTCCTGAGTTAGGGAGTTGTAGCCTGTAATACTCAAGAGGAAATAGCCTCAAGTTGTGCCGGGGAGGTTCAGGTTAGACATTAGCAAGAATTTCTACACTGAAAGAGTGGTGAAGCACTGGAACAGGCTGCCCAGGGAAGTGGTGGAGTCACTGTCTCTGGTAGTGTTCAAGAAACGTATAGATGAGGCACTTAAGAACATGGTTTAGCAGGTATGGTGTTGAAGGGCTTATGGTTGGCCTCGTTGATCTTGAAGGCCTTTTCCAGCCATAATGATTCTATGATTCTGTGTGGTGGCCTTGCCTGGAGAGAGGCTGCTAGGGGATTTGGGAGCCTGAAAATCCAGATGCTAGCTACTCATCATGAAGTTCTGCTGGGCTTCCGGACTCCTTTTGGGCTGCCTTGTTTCTGGTTAAGAAGTTCTTAGAATACCGAGTTTATGATTTTTTTTTTAGACAGATTGCAATTAGCTGCATGTCTCAATGACTCATGGTGCTGAATTAGTGCACACAAGACTTTACCTCAGAGAAGGGGTGTCTGATGGCTGTGGGATGTCCAGTGCCTGAGTAGGAGCTAAGGTGTTTGTGCCCAAGCTTGGTAGGACTGCCAAGCACACAGGTAGTCTAGGGCCCGTTGGGTCTGCAGCTCTGGGTCAGCCAGTTAAGTTGTCACACTGTCACTGGAGCCAGTGCTACCTGAGCAGCTGGGGGACCGGCTGACTTGGATGACGAGTCCTACGCTTGTCCTGCCTAAGGAAAGGTGTGAAGGTTTTATCTGAAGTTGGGATGGAATTCTTCTTTAAGTGCAGTCACCTCTTCCCATACAGATGTAGAAGTGAAATTTGTGGGCTTCTTAATTCCCGCAGAGCCCATTTTGTGGTACATGACCAGTACCTAAAAACCCTAAATGTCCTGTAAAGCTCAGCTGAGAAGAGGATTGGCTGGAAGGTTTTGTTTAAAATCTTCGCATTTTGCAAATTGGTCACTACCATCCATTAGAGTATCAGGGCTTTCTCCCTATTTCAAAATTAAGATCTAATTTCTGTTGACATGAAAACTACTTCTTGCCACTCGAACTGTTCAAAGGGATGACTTAGTGTATATAAATATACTTTGCTCCTACCTTGAGGTCTATTTAGATCCTTAGATATGTTTGAAGTGGCCTTTGTTTAAATGAGAATCAAGGTTTTGGACTGAAAATGTATTTAGTGCAGCAAAAAAACACAAAGATACGCTGGGACTATTCTGGGTTCATTAGCAGATGAAGATACCATAATTTCAGTGGTTTTAGTCTCAGCCTACAGCAGTGTAAATCAGAGCTCCTTTGTCTGCATTTTCAGTTCTGATATAGCCACAGAAGTGAAAAATATGATTTCCTTGGTCATATTTAACAGCTTCCTTCTATTGTCTCCTTTTTGCATTTAGCGTTTGCTCTCCTTTTCATATGTTTTCATTTCTTTCAATAAATGATCTTTGTTTCTTTTTTTCTTTCTTTTTTTTTTTTTTAAGCAGTGTTCTAGCAAACGACTCTTGTTTGAAACGTACAGAATGAAGAGGGCCCTGCAACCAAGCAGGCTGTAACACGCTTTCAAAGCTGGTTGTCTGAACGCCGGGGCTCTCCTCCGCCCCCTCCGCTCTGCAGTTGTGGGCTTGAAAGCACCTCGGGCAAGAGACTGCTGGAGCAGCGAGCGCTCTGAAATTTTTGTTTGCATAAATTCATAATTAAATACTCTGGTGTGGAAGAGAAGGGGGGGGGAAATGTTTTCCCTGCTGCTTAGCAATTCTAAATTGATTGATTCTTTCTGATGGCAGAGGGCAGCGAAATACTGTCAGAGCTGAAAATGTTTCTGTTTATCTGGGGAGGCAGCTTTTGCTCGTTTTACACGTGCAGAATACACAGTCTGAGAAATACTGAGGGAGCATATCATTCAGCGAAAAGGGATCATACAGCAATTAATAATTCAGATCTGTTGCACTCTGACATGCACAATAGTGTGGCATCAGTCTAGAAACTGTATACAGGGAAGTGTAGTTCATCGATCAGTTTGTTTTTCCATCCATTTTTGAATTATTATTTATTTCTGTTTTCTTGATTTGCTCTGGAAAACCAACATCTTCAAACTCTTCATCTTCAAACAAAAAAAAAATCTTACACATTCTTACAGTTTCCGTTGAATGTTAAAAAAAAAAAATCTCAGAATATATTCAATGTGGGTATAATTTAGAATATATTTTGTACTTGTTCCTAGATTTCTTCATAACAGACAGTCGTTTCTAGGAATAGAAAAGCTAAGATTTTGTGGTTAAGATTTCCTGTATCCCAATCTGTAGAAGCTTTATACAAAAATAGAAAGATGCTAAAGTATTTTAATTGACTGCTAGGAGTTGATAGCATTTGTAGAGCTGTCTTTGTGAGTGAGGGGAGTATTGAGTGTAGTAGATCCAAGATCAAGCCCCTGCACCAGGCCAAGTTTTTAATTCCAGATTACTCTCAATTTGACACAGTGGGGACATGAATTGGGGCATGACAGAACTAAGATTATATGCAGCCATCCCATCTAGGTGCATAGTCCCTAGTGCTGTCCTCTCTCTGATGTCTCTAACAGTGTTTGTCCACCTCCATTTACTGTTCTCTGTATGTCCTGGGTTTTGTGCAGCTCTACATAGCAGTGGTCTCTGCCTAGACAGGCTTATCCAAATCTTAAAGGAATTTTAATAATAATCATGATAGTTTGAAGCATATTTTTTGTCTGCTTTGGAAAAGGGGTCTCTGTTTCCAATCCATCCAGTTTGGAATGACAGACGTCACTGCATTCATGTGACGCTGGTGGGACGTCGTGACCTCCTTTTCCCTGTTTCCTGGATAAGGTGCAGACACTCCAGGAATCTGCTTAACTGGGAGCCTGATCTCTGCGTCTGCTTGTGGCCACATCCACTGCATTTCTGTCGAGCGTGAGGACTCAGCCTGGATGGAGGCTCAAGAGTGGCATCCTGCAGGTAAGAATGGTGTGACAGATTTATGCTTTCTAATAGATGTCAGGCAACCACGCTCTGGTCCAAGCATTTTGTGTCTCTTCTTGCTTTTTCCCCTGAGCACCCAAAAATCTAAGGAGAAAATAAGGATGAGAGGGAAAAAAATGTAAAGACGTTTCCACCATGGATGAAGGTGGCAGATAGACAGCTAAAAGCTGTCACATGTCAATCAAGTAAAGTGCAGGAAGCATATGCAATGCAGTTAATGCTCCGAGCAGGGGAGGCGGGGGGAAAGCAACGACTAGTCTCTGGGTATTAATTATGAGTTGAACTGCTAATAAATTGGAGACACTGTGCCCATCGACTTCTGATATATGCCAGCTTTGGAAAACAAATAAAATAAAGGATAAGAGAATTAGGAGTAGTGTGATATTAACCTGAGCAGTGCAGTAAAGTTGGTAAGGAGTCCTGGCACTGCACCTGTACAAATACCCCTGCCCTTCTCAGGGCACTGGCAGGCAGCAATGCACAATGAAGGTGCATTGATCTCTTTTATCTTCAATCCAATCGTAAGGTCTGAAATACTGAGTGAACTGGAAGACCTCATTAACTTCAGCTATCAACAACACTGCCTAATGTAAAAAAAAAAAAAAAAAAAGTAAAAAATCCCAAGCATCATCTCAAACAGGCCCTCTCTCATTATCTCAGCCCTTCCTGGAGAAGATCAATAAACAATTTGCATATTTTTTATCAATATTTAATGTAATGCAGCAGGATGCTTTTGATGGCTCGGGTCCTTCTGTGCACTCTTTTAACATGACAGAGACTAAGAGCACAGCAGGTGCTCAGGTGCTGGGGTCAGTTCCTAGTTAAAAACATTAGGGATTGGTCCGGCTAAATAATCTACAGCTGCCCATCCAAGGGCAGGAGTGAGCGCTGACAGAGCATGGTGATGAATTTTAACGATCCAACAAGACAAATGAGCCTGAGCTGCCATGCAATTAGTGGGCTGTGGAAAGATGTGTTGGGTCTAAATGAGGGACATGATCTGCTCTTGACTCTCAGTGTGGTAGGAGCCCTCCCTCTGAAGGCCGTAATGAGGAAGGTAGATGAGATCCCAAACAGGTTGACAGAACAATTAAGGGAAAAATGGGAGCTGATTCAAAATGCAGCATTCCCCTCAATGGCACAGACACATGCACAGGGATAGAAACAGAACTTCCCCTTTAAGAACATAAGTAGGTATGTGCTTAGGGAATTCTACTGGCTTCCCATATACTTTACATATATATATATATTTAATTTTATCCCTGAGTAAACCTTTATATAAATGAAAAGATATCTCAGCATGAAAGGTCTAGTTCTGCTCTCAGTTACAGAGGTGTAAATCAGGAGCAACTATTCTGAACTTGCTGCAATGAGAAAGGTTTCTAGGCTGATGTTGATCTTCCAAAGATCTATGATTCGTGCAGTAGATAAAAGTTGGTTTCCATCCAGGGATCAGACTGCTTCATTGAGACTTTAATGCTCTCTGATGAATGTGGGGACTCAGGCACCTAAAGGAGAGACTCCTGAGGTCTGCTTAAAGAAAACTTGGAGTTATTCTCCTATCTTCAAAGAAATAAAATAGGGATATTTAAAAAATGAATCATAAGAAAAAAGATACTATATAGATCTTAAAATTAATTATGTTTATAAATAAATCAAATTATGACAGTTATATTCCAGGAAACTACAAATTTGAATTGAAATTATACTAGAAAATGTTCACATCTTATTTGTAAACAGGTTACAGTAAGATGATGCAAATAATTCACCAGGAATAATCCATTTAATAATCTAGTCTCACTTTTTACCTGAAGAATATCAACAAGAAGAAAGTGTTTTCCTTGAACAGTGTTCATTATAAGAATATAACCACCTAGGCTGATGATAGGGAATGGTTATAAGCACAGGGTGTTGGAGCTGCATTACACAGATATAGTTTTGTTGGCAGCCCAGATATGGCACTTCTGTTTCAATAATTAGTGGTGGTTTGTCAAACAGATTATAGTGTTGTTTCCCCTGTTTGAATGGACATTGTTACATCCACTATGGATACTTGCATGTGCAAATTGAAAATAAGTTTGTACAAGTAGCGTTGCAGGCTGCATTATTTTATTCCATTCCAAGTCAACGTGGTGCTGACGAATAATGTGATCCAGTCAGTTTGCTCTTCGTGAATTTGTAAAACTCAGTGGCTGTAATGTTTGTGCCGGTAAATACGGTAACAAAATAAATGCAGGCAGAAAGAATTCATACTCAGAGTATGAATTTCTACTAAGAAATTGTGAAAAACAAGGAGATAGAATGTTTCTTAATTAGCCACACCAAGCAGTAATGCCTGCTCTGTATCTTGAGTTGAAACACAGTCAAGAGATGTTCATGTTAATTCTCAAGCAGGCCAAGAAAATACAGAAATAAAACAGAGATTGTTCTTCATCCTATACTGCCCAGGGAGTGGGCAGTAGGTTGGTAACCTGAATGCAGCTTCTGTCGATGCTTTATACAGCAAGCAAAAGAGAAATACAGAGAGATGATTTATTTTGGGAAAGAATATTTTCACTCTTTTGTTTTCTTCCAACACTGGCTTGTTACCCATTGCTCCATACGGAAGACTGCGCTTTCTGTAAGCTCTGTTTAAGCCTACAAGAACTGTGCAGGCTCTGAGGCATTTATTTGTATTATGCACCACTACTTTTTATACACTGAGATTTACAGCAGACAAGGAGAAGCTTTAGCTATGGGATGCTTTGTAATGAAAAAAAAAAAAAAACCCTCAGAAAACAAACAACTTTTCACAATTCAACACCATTATCATTTCAACTCTAGCTTAATTATCTAATAGATGCATTTTTTACAGCTGTTTGCCTAGAAAGTGCCTGACTTTGTTTGCCATTAAAGATTTCACCTTAATAACCATAATTTATAACCATCTTTCTTTATGCAAGCTAGTTAACTCAAACATAATACTCTTGTATACATAGAGGAACATTTAGAAATGTTCCAGTTGCCTAACTTTATGTCCATTTTTAAAAATACAAGCAATATATTTAGGGATCAGCTTTCATTTAGAAGGAAAAAAAAAAAAAAACACAGAAGAGGTACCCCAAAACATGAAATGACCCTTTCTGCTTAACTCTCTGCACTTAATTCCCTATTGTTGTATTGAAACCTGTGATTTTTGCTGGTCCCAGTGATCTATGCATTTCTTTTTGCAGGTGATGAAAACCTTCACCATTGATTTTCTAGAAAGTTTGTTGCAGGGTAGAGAACAGTCCTTAGAAGATAAAAGTTACAGAAAAGTCAAGAACTGTGTGCAGCTAAGGCTGGTGGCAAGAGCCGATTCAGGTGGTACTAAAGGCATCTGATAATGGTGTTTCAACTACACCAAAAGTACTTTTGACCCTTTCTTTTAAATTTAGTGAAAACTTTCTAGGTATTTTTTCTGGAGGCAAAGTTGGGCTGTTCTGGAAATGTACAGAATCCAAATGTAACAAGTTCTTTGGATATATGATTCAGTTGTGATGCAGGAATTTCTGAAGTGAGAAAGGATTCAGCCTTGTCTTTTGGACCAAGTCTTAAATGGCCACTTTGAGATAATTAATATTCTTCTATCCCATTAAAATGACAACAATAAAAATAGAACCATCTCTATTGTCCTCAATATTTCATAGTTTTTCTGTTGCCAGTATGTGAGGATAACTGCTAGTAAAGGGTCTCTAACTGTCTTAGCAGAAAGTTGACATTTGGCTTTCTTTTGACTTTCACTGATGTGTTCCATATTGTTCCATCAATAGCAAGGTATACTGAAAACTTAAAATTTTCTATTGTATGGCTAATGAGTAGCTATTTAACATCCTCCATATGTTACGCAAAACAAAGCCCATGCTAGCTGCTAGCACAGAATCAAACAGAATTAAGAGGACACACTGATTTTGAGGCCTAATCCAAAACTCTTATGTCAGTAGAGGTGCTTTCCATTGAACCTGGTGTGATTTGAATCAGCAACTCTTTAGCTAATGAGCACTTTTATAAAATGTCTTGTGATCTGCTGATGAAAATTTCTACTTGGGATGGGTTCACAATGAGGACGATGTTACTGAACATAGAATGGGAATGGGAATTAGGAAAAAAAGATGGGTGAAGCTGAAATACTTCCTGAAGTTACTTGAATAAGGCTGGCTGAACTATGGACATTAGAATAACTGTACTTCTCCAAGATTACTACTTTTAAAGGTTACCTATGTTTCAGCTCTTTTTTCTTTAATGCTATTCCTTGCCATATTTTTATTGTCTCTAACATCACCGTGAAAGGGAATGTTTTATTTCTTTTTCTTTCCGATAGGCTACACTGCATACTGTATTTTTTGCTTTAACCATAAGGACCCAAAGTGTGACTGTTTTGCTGCTGTTAACACCCAGATAACATCACCGTGAAAGGGAATGTTTTACTTATTTTTTTCTTTCCGATAGGCTACACTGCAAACTGTATTTTTTGCTTTAACCCAGATGACCACCAGAAGAGATCTTCTGCAGGGAAATGACTGCGATGGGAGCAGAGCAACATCTAGTCCTTAAACATAAAGGTGAACTTATGTTATTCATAGAGAGAGGCAGATGCAGACCAGGACACTGATTGTAATACATTAGGACTATATTTGTATTGTGCTGTAGCTAGCGAGTTATATTTTATCCAACAAGACTCTTTGAAATAAGCGGTAATCATTTTGAGTAAGCCTGAGGGATAGTAGAATCTCCATTCTTGGACATATTCAAAACTTGACTGGATGATGCCTGTAGTAACCGGATCAAAGATGGCCCTGTTCTGCTTGGACCAGATGACCTCTACAAGTTCATTTCAAGGTAAAATATTCATTGATTCTAAGCAGATTCTGGCCCTACAGTTCCCTGTGGACAGATATTTTAAATACTCAGAGGCTGTGTAGGTTGTGCAGCTATAGCCTTTGTGTATTTCATTGTGCTAATTGATTTTAACTTGTAATCAAACTTCAGTGAAGGTAAACATATTCATATATTCCGTGTGTGCATTATTAGGGGAATCTGAACATGTGCTAATGGATTCTGAATACGAACTTCGAAGTTGTGCTGAGCATATTGTATGAGCAATATTTAACAAACAATATTTAACGTACGACGAGTGAGATCCGGGACTTACCAGTTTACCAGACATATATGTATGGATCTTCAAGCTACTCCCTGAATCCTGCTTTAGATGTTGCCTCTAATTCACTTTTCCCTTTCTCCAGCAATTGTGTAGCAGCTTCTAGCCCTCTGAGTTATTAAAGAACATAAATTGATGTATAAAGCACACAAACTGATGTGTAAACCAGCTCCAAAATGCTGGTGCCTGTACACAGCACACTGCTTGTCAGCTCTATCAGGGTGCTGGTAAAAATAGAGCTGAGCAGGTCTGATGTTTCTGCAATCTGCTAGGCTTTACCCCTCAGAGAAGCTGCAGGGCTGGCTTTAGATCTATCTTCTTGCCACTGTGCAAGTTCTTCCTCTCTGGGAAGGAACAGAGTGGATTTGTTTGTAGCTCTGGAAATGTGCTCAGAAGACGTTAGCTAGAGTGCTTCATTCAGTATTGTGTGCTGTGCTACAAGAAAGAAGGGGGGAAATTGGAAGAAATCCAGTGAACAGCAATTGGCAATCTAGATGGTATGATGAAAAATGGAACAAATGGGGGTTGTTTAGCCTACAGAATAAAAGCCTAACATGGATAGGCTAATAGCCTTCAAAGACATAAAATCCCTTCTGCTGCAGGGAGGAAAAGACTGATCTCTTCTCCTTGTCCAAGAGCAATAAACAAGAATTGATGCACTTAAACCAAAATGAGGAAGTAAAGAGCATTTATGCTAGATACTAAAAACAGCTTTTGAACAGTAATACTGTGAGTATTGGACTTCACTTAGGTAGGGGATGTAAATCCAACAGAAATCTTCCATGATCTTGGTCTCTTCCAAGCCTATATATATACATATATATATATATTTTTTTTTTCTCTACAAAAATTCTGTTTTTGAACAAGCATCCAAGAAATGAGGATGCTTTGCAAGGGAGTGAGTAATTTAACAGGTGGCAATTCCCAATTTCTCTACAAATCTCCTGTGTCATCTATGGCAAAGCCAGAAAATTACATAGAGTTCCAATTTTCAAAATGAAAATAAAATTATTTCCTTTCTCCCTTCCCATTGTCTAAGTGCATGACAAACTAGTGGGATTGGATCGCTGTCTCTTTGTACAATTTTTCTGGCGCAGAGAAGCTCTGTTCTTAGTCAGGGTTTGGGGACAATGATATTGTAGGTACAATAATGCTATTAATTTCACACAGCTTTATTCTGATTTCTGCTCCTGCCTGCTCCTTCCTTTAATTGTACTGCATTCTGTCTGTTCTGGGAAATTTCCAAGGCCTCCAGTGTTTTTTCTTCTATTATTTTTTTCTGTCTATTGATGATTACTTCTTTTGTCATATATTAAAGAATGCATCACCTCCACTTATAATTTATTTGGCATATTTTACTCTAACCTATTTTACTAGTTTCTTTATTTTTCCTTTATATTTAGTTTTAAACTGAACTATCTTAATAAAAAGCAATACTATAGCTGTAAATAATAATAAATAACTGTTCATCAGTATTGTGGTAAACACTGACACAACTGTAGTCTGATCCAGGTTTCACTAGAGTCATTGCAAGGACTTCTGCTGACCTCCCTGTGTTATTTTATTTCTCATATTTATGCTCATCAATCACATTCCTGCAGAGTAGCCTCGAATCTATTTTCTCTTCTATAATTTTGACATAACATGTTGGCACTGCCTCTCTGATCAGGACTCAGCAAAGTTCCATCTGGGTCTCTCAGTCTTCTCCAAATTTTCTATGTGACAATTCACAACCTTTCCCCATATATCAACTTTGCAAAACCCATGGAATTAGCTATGGATCATGCTTTGGCACCATACCAGTGAGTGGTAGCATGTGGCTGGTAATTCAGATTTGTTATCCTTAGTAGCTATAGTGGGTGCATCTGTCAGGACTGACGAGTTTACTGCATCTCCTTTGAGGTGGATTAACTAACTCTGGCTTTGCCTTGATTATGTACCTTCATGGATGTGGATGCATCATTATTTAGAATTAATACTCCTTTTTGGAGAAGCAAATTAGATTTGATTCAAGGATAGTGAATTGATTGGTAGCAGTCACATTTCTTTAGGCTTTATAACAGCCTGTCTCATCCTTGTTTGCAGAAATCAAATTGTGATGTTTGAAGCACTGTCACCATGTCACCATGTTTCAGTGGAAAATTACCAGACAGACATACTCCTCTCCTCTGACCTCACTCTCCTTTTAAAGAAAATATTGGAACCAGACATATGCAGCTGATGCTCCTTGTAAAGTTAGCAAAGAGAAACAACTTTTGCATACAGCCTCATGTTGAAAGCAGTTCTGCAGGAAGTGGAAACTTTGTGCAGTTCTTTTGTCAGCATTAAGATCCTCAAAAGGAGGACCCTGTCTACTACTCTGTAGGTTTGACTGTGAAGCCAGCCTCTGCTTATCATTTTGAAACTTTATAGAAATGAATTTGGGAGTAAAAGGAATCAAGAGAGCCTGTTTCTGTAGGCAGTTTTTGAGGGCATTTCAGTGGGAGCTTTGAGGAAAGGAACTCATGTTTTTCAGCCATGGCACCTGAGCCTGCTCATGCATTTTGAATGTGAAGTTTCTGGAGAAAAAAAGAAGGAAATATAATCAGGGTTGAGATGCAGAGCTTTGTGTTGAACCCAGCACTGATAGTGTTTGGTGAGATTGGTCTGAGCCTGCCCAGTCCTTCCAAGGGTTTGTCCAGTCACCTCCTTGCTTTATCCCTGAATCATGATGTTTATTAGGCTAAACTAAAGCATCTAGGTACTTGGATCTGGTTCTTTTTCCCCAGTTGAAGACACCTGTGTTTAGATACTCAGGGAAATCTGTAGTCTAGACTTCAGATGCTGGATGATCCTGGCAAGCGGGTACTGTCAGAGACATTAGTTCATAAATTTTGCCAAAGTCTAAGGTTTGACAGAATTGTGGTGGTCCAAATCTCACCCCCCACCCTACTTCCATGTGCCACAGTGCATAGAAAGAACAGTTTTCTTTATGACTAACATTTGTATTCATCTCTCTGTATTTCTTACATATTATTATATATGTATAATATACATATTACAACCTCTAGTTTTTGAAGAAGGCAAGATAGAAGTACAATGATCCTTCGGCATGATACTATTACACTAGGAGTCCAAAATCTGTAAGTATTGAATGCATTGGGTGCCCTAGCACAGTGTCTTACTTCCTAACAGCCATGCGCAGGAGGCAGCATTCATCAAAAATCTGCCCTTGTTTCTAATTCCCCCTACTGCTATCTCAAACTATTCTCAGCTGTAGTTTGCCCACCACAGGAAAGACAAGACTTTAGTAATACTCTAGTCAGAGACTGAAGACTGCCTATTAAACAGGCCACTTTTTCTTTTCCTTCTATGGTAGATCTGCTCCCCCTTTTCTTACAGCCTTATGAAATATTTCAGTTCCTTTAAAAATATATGAGAAAGAAACTCTAGAAAATTCGTACCATGCCCATCAGGGATTTTATATTCTGTGCTTGTGGAGGCCAAGAGGACAATTTTTCGTTTTTTCCCAGTGTAATAATCATCTAAATTAAGAGCACCTGAAAAAATCTCAGTCCATCCCTGCTTGTTAGGAGCCCTGTGGAGCTGGGCAGCTCCTGAGTCCCAGGATGCTGCCTCTGCAGAGTGTACCCTTTCTAGAAGTGTCAGAGATGAGGAGGACTCTCCTTGAACTTGCTTCATTTTGTCTCCTGGGGCTGGTGTCAAGCACAAGAAATGAGAAGAGATCTCAGTCCTGACCTCAAAACAGCAATGCAGAAAGCTGAGACGGGAGGTACAGGAGTTGGTATGGAGAATAGGAGTTAGGATGGGACTGTGAGAAAAGAGACCTTTTTACCTCCCTGCTTCCTGAGAGCAGTCTCTAGTAAAGCTGAAAACCTGCTACTTCCAGGCCATTCCCCACTCCATGTCTGGAGTTGCACAGCCCATGTCTGGAGCCGCACTAAAGCAATGACAGGCCAGATAGAGAAACCAGCCAAGACTTACTCTGTACTCCCCTCCTTATGCAAAGGCAGCCTTTCCTTAGGACTTCTAAACTACCAATTTCAGGATTTTTTTTTTGTGATCAGCAAAGCTTTAGGGAAATATTTTCACTGCACAAAAGGAAGGAAATGCATCTGTTCCTTTAAAGGATGAACAGACTCAAAATATTGCCATGTGGTTTGCAAGTTAAAGACTGCAAGTTCTCCCTAGTGTGCTTGTGTTCACCAGATTCATCACATCTAAAATAAATTATAATTTCCCAGGCTATTGTGTTAAACAGAGCTTTGGAGACATCAGTTGTCTTATTAACATTTATATTCCTTTTTTTTGACTAATGTTATCTCAGAGAAATTAAGGAAAGCTTATTAGTATTTGAAATGGTGAAAAGAACAATTTTTTTGTCTTCTGAGTGCTTAATGAATTCTGTGATGTATCTGAAGATTTGTATGCTTAATGCAACCACATATTTCCCCTTCCTGTCTTTTCAACATTAATATTAAGTTCTCTTTTTTGGGGAGAGTCTTGGGACTTTGAGAGAAATTTTATTTTATTCTAATGAAATATTTTCAAACATCCAAGGATTTTTTGGGGAGATTGCTAAGTTGTCTCTATAATGCTTCATCTATAGAATGATGAAGACATCCACTAGCAAATCAACTGCTTGAAAGCCAGATTCATGCAATACAGAAATAATTTTCCATTTTACCACAAATTGTGTTTGTCTTTGCTTTCCTTTTGCTTTTGCTTTCCTTTCCAGAACGGGATACGGACTACAAAAGATAATTGATTATCATCAGTATCAAATCATATGCAGGAATGACCAGACCAATTCCAGAACAATATCCATTCATTTCTTACCTTCCTAAGTCTATAGAGTTTATCTATTTGTTGTTTTAAATATTTTTGTTTCTTCACCTTTTTTGTCTCACAAAATTACATGCTTGTTCCGCAACCTGAAATTTTTAATTTCTGAGGCTTCTGTGGTACAGTGTGACATGCTGTATCCAGAGTAATTAGTATTTTTTTTTTTCTGATTAAACTTTTCTTTTAAGAGGCTATGAAGTCAAAAATAGACTCTTGCTCTTTTATCACAGGAATATTCTGAATATTCAATAATATAAACTCCAGTGCTTGTAAGACTTCACAAAATAACTCCTATTCTTAGAATTACAATGTATAACAAGCCATGTTGGCTCCTTAAGTGCAGCTGAACTGTGTGGAGCATTACCAGACATCGGCCCCAGTGGGAACTTAATGTGTATGACAATCATAGAATTTGTCTGTTGTATTTCTTTGAATTTCATGAATTTCTTTGGGTAGGGATCATTCTATCTCTTCTTAGTGTTGCTCAGGAACAAATAATCATGTTAACTAAATACAATGCATATCACTGTGGTAATTCTTTCCAATGGAGTCGCTATGTTCCATAGGTTTTAACATAATACTCTAGATTTCATGGTAAATGAACAAATAATTCATGTTATCCCCATAAAATTTGTCTCTGATCCCAACTCTGTTGCATGATTCTGCTTGGCGTATGTATGAATTGAGGAGAAAAGGGCATTGCTGTGTAGGGCTTTGCTTTAGTTTGGATTGTGATAGTGGATATTGCTCTCTGCATTGGAGATGAATATGATAAACATCCTTTCCCTGAGCATAACTTCTATATAGATTGCCAGATCAAAACTCAGCCACTGTAATGTTTACTCTACATTTTTCTTAAATGTCAACAAAGCAGAAAAGGAGTATTCCTATTCAGAGTTCAATATTCCCATGGGATTGTGCAGATTAGTACTTTTTGCTTACCTTTCCCAGAAGATGTGTTGAAGTGAACTGCGTTTATTCATACACGATGCAGAAATATGTTTGTTATTTTAATTTGCAAGACATATGTGGGGTTGCCGTTAGAAATACTGAGCTTTTGCAGCCACAAAACTTCATATATACCCATCTGCATCTCCATGTTACCACTGACTGCGCAGTTTTGCCTCATGATGAGCTAGATTCTGTCCCCACCAGCTCTGCTCCCTGCTATTCCAGCACCATGAAACAGCATCCAAAATCCTTTGCTTAATGCTATGTCATGGAGAAGCTCCTATTTGGAGAGAGGCAGCTGCTAAATTCAGAGGCTGCTGTTGCAGCTGGATCCAAATAGAGCAGCCCCAAAGCTCCTTTCAGTTGTCAGAAGGGTCTGAGCAGGGGTGGCTGGTACAGATGCTGCCTATCCAAATATAGCCCTTTTGCAAGTACACTTTAACTAGGCTCTGTGATCAAGATCAATTTCGTGTAATATGGTCATGGATTTGAAGCCATCATAGTACAGAGAGTTCTTCTCTTATTATTATTTATGGTGAAAATTTCTGGTTCAGAGAAGAAGTACACAGATATAAATGATTGCATGTTTGCAATCATTTTGTATATCTTCTTGTAATGCTCCAAAGTTTCCAGACATTAGGCTTTTCTGTACTTTTTCTGAAACTTAGTAATAACATGACTCTAACTTGTCAAACAGCCTAGTGTTTATCCTCAGACTTAAAAAAGATGAAGTACTTTTTGAGAGGAGCATTAATCCTGGAGCTTTCAGATATTAGTGCTCACTTGACAGAAAACGGATGGGTTCAAAGTGAGGCTTTTCCCATTTACTGGGGAGTCACTTTTTTTATCTGCTGCAGTTGAGAAAATCCTTAAGAAAAACAAGGAAAACAGCTCATCCATGAGAGCAAAACGTGAAGTAAAATATAATCCTGTATTAGAGTTTCTTAGCAAAGACTTTCCAAGTCTTTTTGTGCAGAAAGTCCAAATCTACATTTAAATAGAGCCATTTTGAATGTATGTTCTGCATGGGCATGCATGGATTGACTTTCTTTTTAAGAACAATAGAGAAGGTAAAGTTCTGTTGGGCAGAATGATTGATACCAAGTAAATTACACATTCAAGCAGTGACAGATCACTTGGCAAAGGACAGCATAAATATCCTGATACTCTGTAGGAATTATATCTAATATGTCGCATTCTAAATTTGAGATTACTGGATATCTAGGGTTGATTCCAGGCTTCAGTCAGTCAGACTCTCTTGTATTGGAAGACTGCAATATTCTTCACAGTTGAGTGGCTGTGAAGCCAGCATGTTCTTAGAGCAGTTTGTAAAGTGTTTGGCTTGCTATTAGCTCACCTAATGTGCCACCAGCATTAAAACTTCCCCTAAAGCAATACGTCTAACTGCATGCTCTACTGAAAAACAAGTATAATTGGGCCCAAATTTATGCTATCAATAAAGACAAATTATTTTCCCTTCTTTTTCTCATGAAGTATTTAGAGAGATTTCTAGACAAATCAAAATCTTACTTCAAAAAGAATAAATCTTATGTTAGTTACATAAATCTCAACTGCTCATGCCAAGACAATGGCTATTATTGTATGTCTAATCCAGTTTTTGACGAGAAAATCTTGGTTAAATATTTGCACTGAAGCTGGCTGATTGACATTATTGGCTGTTTGCATCATTGTCTTACCATATTTATCATAAGGCACTGTCAGGAGGAATGCTAAATTTATCTGCAACCTTGTTCATTACCATTTTAGCAAACAATGACAATATTCTTTAAATTGTACTATTGTGTTAATTCAACGGGTGGGGTTTAATTCTCACAATTCAATCACCTAAAAAAAAAAAGGCAACAAACACCCCTTCCCCCAGAAAATAACAAGAAATCTTTCCCTTCCCATTCTGTGTTTAAAGACCTAAGGCAACATGAATGAAACATCACTGAACAATTGCATCCCTCTAATCCCCAGGGAGCTAACGTATTTTATCAGCATTTACAGTGAAAAGAACAAACATCAGAATCTCAGTATTACCAGCGCTTCAATTCTTCTCCCCCTGCATTTTTTTAAACTCATTTTAGAGAACTGCAGGTTGCAATTCCCAGCTCTGTGCAGGAGAAGCCCTAATAATGGGTCAAAACTCGCACACCCACACGTGCATGCACACACGTACACATATCTAATTCTTTTTTTTTTTTAACATGGTAAAGGAAAAGATATTATCTTGGTAATTCTCCATTCACAGTGTTACACCTCTTCCCACTAATCCAATGCAGAACCAGATTACCAACCCAGCCTTTTGAAGCCTTGATGTTATTTTGCTTGATAAATTGGGCACAAGGCTAAAATTGAAAAGAAATCCTGTTTTTATTATTGGAGACAAATCTAGCAAGCAGGAAGCATATGTTGCTCTTTGGACCACATGCTGGGGAGAGGGAGCTAGAGGGCTCTCACACCAATCAGCTCCTTCAAACAATGCCCGGCGCCCACCTGGGACAGAGCCTGGGCCATTAGTCTTGACTGGAGCAGCCCTGTAATGCCACTGGGCAGCCCCAAGGAGCAGAGAAACCCACCTGACAAAATGTCAGAAGCGAAAAAGGAAAAAGAAATAATCAATATGTTAGGTATTGATTTGCATTATTTTTTTTCCCTGTATAATTTGATACAGGAATATGTTGATCGAATAGGACAGGGAGGAAAGAGGCATATTTTAGCCTGCAAAGGGCTTATGTGAATGCTTTAATGTTGGTGAGCTAATGCAAGGATCACAATAAATGCACAGACCAGAAGCTCTGTGTTTTTCAAAGGGCAGTGTTGAGTATTGATCTGTATTAGAAATGATAATGAGGTTATTTTGTGCCTCGGTGAAATACCTTAACTGTTTCAGTGCTTCAAATGCATCAGTGTTAAAGCGCTGGAGCCTATGAATTTTTAATGCCTCCAACTCCAGTTCCTAAATTTTTTCTGTCTTTCCAGTAGCTATTGCGGTTTTATATTCCTGGGCTATTGCAGCTACTTCTTTAGACAGTTTCAGCTTCCCATTTCAATATAACTGTTCATGAAATAGTAGTTACTGAATTCCACACCCAGAGAAAGGAGCTTTTCTTTGCAATCATCCTGCAGTGTCTTTTGTGTTTAAAACATTCTAATTAGACTGAATGAATGAACCTTTCAACTTTTCTAAATACAGGTTAAGATCAATGCTTGCAGAGAGCACTGTAGATTCGTGGTAATTTATTTTGGAATTACTTGTTTTGATCAATAGAAAATGTTTCCTATTTCTGCATGACTTAAATTATAAGTCATGTATAAATAAATTATTCATGCGAAGGCCAGATTCTTATTTCGTACAACAGCACAACATTTTGTAATTGGACTAACTGAGACAGTGTGATACAACATATAGCATAGACATAGAAAGGGAAGTTTTGTTATTGCAATTTTCTCCATATAATTACCAGAAATTTGTTACTGGTTAATATCTTTTTTTTTTTTTTTTCCCCCTCCAATCTAACTTACTTGCACCAGTTAGTTGGAAAGCAAGATGTAAGACAGGGCATTCAGTTAAGGTTGACTTCACCTTTGGTGCTGTATATCAAAAGATTTTGCAAAGATGATAACATTTTTTTTTGTGCTGAAACTATTTAAGTATCATCAACCTATTTGCCTCGCTAAATATAATTCCTGTCTAGCATTCTGGAATTCAAGCTATCATCATTCCTTTCTCTCTGTAGCTCTTCGGGAAAAAAAAGAAAGAAAAAAGAAAGAAAGAAAGAAAAAAAAAACAGAAAACAATCAATCTGAGGCACTGCAAGTTAAAGCCATCTCTCTCTCTCATTCAAAATTAATGTCTGTCAAAAACAATGTAATGTGATTCAAAAATGCACTAAAACAAGACAAGCATGTATAGGAATTTATTGCTTTCCATATTATTCTGAATCATGCAGTTAAATTTTAAAAACATACTTCGCTTGATTTAGTTACATTTGAACCATCCACAGTTTTATAGAATGGTAGAGAAAATGCTTCAAAAATATGTTTTTTCCCCCCATCATTTTCAGATGCTATGGGATAGATCTGTAGTTTAGCACCTATGATTTACACTGGTTGTTGACCCAGACTTGTAGGTTTAAGTGGCAGTATTTTCTCTAGAAAGTGCTGTTTCTAAATAACGAGTATGTTGTAAATGATATCCCAAGGGCAAGGTATTATTAGAAATGGTCGGTGGTGGGAACTGAGGTTTTTATCACCGGTGTAAAAAGGAATTAGGCACCAGGACGTGCTTCTGGGAATCTTTCTGTTAAAATTCATTCATTTGTGTTTCTTCTTTTGGTTCCAGACCAGTATATTTCCCTTGGAGTCTCTCCTAATGTAGATTAGTTTTTGGGCCATTCGTGAGTTGAATTCTTCCTCTTGGTACCTTCCATCTGGAATGGGATCTGTAGGGCTTGGTATGCAGAAGCAACCACAGCTCTTTGGTGTTATTCTTAACAGGGCCTGCGCCATCTGAGGTCATGCCCAGCTTGTTTTGCTTAGCTACTTTGCTCTTTCGACACTAAAATTAGTGCAGACGAGAAGTTATTTGTGGCAAGCATCTGTTCTAGCTTCTTAATCTCTTCAGACTAGTGGGTTAGGAGTAGAGGGAGGGAGGAACAGAGGTTGCTGCCTTCAAAGTGGCTTTAGGTATGTGGAAGAAAGGAAACTCAAAAATCAATGGCCTAAAGTGCTAGACAAGGATCGCTGTGAAGTATCTGGTTTCAAGAGCCCTGCGGAGCAATGCCTTCCCATTGCCCTCAGCATCCACGAGAAGAAACAAACTCTGCTTTGTGATTTAAATAATCAATTCCTTGTGCAGCAAGGAGCAAACAAACAGCTCCCGCCCACGCTCCGACTTTTCTTGCGTTGGGTTTAATCATTGATCAAGGTTAGCTGCGCTCAATGATTGCATCATGTTTGTTGACGTGAAGCTCACCCTGTGGTTTATAACATCTCAGCTATGCTTTCCCAAGCAACCACGACACCCCATTTATCACTATCTAGCCGGGGATATTTTGAAACACAGATAAGCTGTTAGCTATTAGCACAACAGCCTTCAGGAGCTCCTTTTACTGATTTACAGCCTGTCCCAGGATGACTAGCTATTTACAGAGGTCTCAGAATGGGAGCTGGTTTTTATGAACCATGATCACGCTTTCCCGTTGATTTCACAGGGTGCTTTGGTGGGATCAAAAAGGCAGCAGACAAAGTCCTGAGTTATTCTTGGCCCTGGCATATGCTGCGACCCCCCAGCCCTGCTCCTTCCTTATTAATAACTATACTGAATCATAATAATTTTAGAAATGCTCTGTAGGACGTCCTGTTACTAACTTCTCTGAAAAAGAAAAAGTTATAACTCTTTGTTTCCTATTATTTGTCTGGGTTTCAGTTCGCAACAGGACATTGCTTTTTATGTTGCGTTTGTTTATTCTCTTTGACAGTGTCCAGTGAAGGATCCTGTGAAAAGCCCTTTGAAATTGCATGTTATTTACACCCACCATATCCTCCTTTTCCACTATTTAGTAAACCTTTGGAATACATTCTGGAAGGCCGAGGGGCCAGCGCTGCTGTTGTGATCCTGTCAGTTGCTATTTATCTATGTGCAGTATTATTCTACTCATAATTGTGCACTCCCATCTGCTTCCCCACTAGTGAAGTGACCCACCAAACTGGCTGCTACACGCTTGTTGGAAAAGTATTCCCCTGGTAATATCCAGTCTAGTTTTAAGTAGGGAGAAGGGTATCTCGGAGATGATCTGATCTCAGGTGCTCTGCATCAGGCAAAAGAGCTAATTTCTGCCATGCAAAAGGTTATGCAAGCAGTGACACATTTTGATTCATAGCTCTGTGGCCCTGTCAGGCCAGAACTGGTCTGATCAGTCAGAGTGTTGTAGACTTGTGCACAACTAGATTGCCTGTCTGGGTCCCCTTTCATAGAGCTAAACTGGAGAAGGTTCCCAGTTTGATGGTAACAAGAGTCGTGCTCCTGTCTCTTCTGCGTGCAGTCTTGCCCACCTAAGTCTCTCTAACCCCTGTGCTGAGCCATTCTTTCCCTCTCCAGTCATCTGTGGGTTACTCATGGCTCACCCTGCCTGTCCTTCCAGCTCTCTGGGCTCTTTTCCCTCCAGGAGCTCCTCTCTGGGCTGGATGCAATCCTTCTTAGCTATGTAAGGCTTTAAAATGGGGAGGGTAACCCAGCAGCACTGCTAAACACCAGGATTTTGAAACTGTAAAGTAATGCTTTCCCATGCACCAATGTGAAATGACACTAACATTACCTTCAACACAGCTGAACAGCTAACACCACATAAGCATTTGGATTTAAAATGTACTCCCCTATAATTCTGCAGTTTTACATGCACTGCATTTCCAAAGGGGCTTATGCTATAGATGCATTGTTAATCTCTGAAAGGTTGTAAGATTCTACAGCAAGATGTAGCAAAGATCCTACAGAATTTCCTGTAAGCATTTGTACTAATTATTTTAAATTCAAATAGTTTCACAAAATCAAAGAGGAATTAAGATTTTAATTTCTTTCTTCCCTTTTGTTTTTCTTCATTATTTGACAAAGCCTAGCGACTAATCCCATCTTAAACATGAATATAAAATAGACCTAACAGCTGTTCTGTCTGCTACAAAACTTTATTTAAGCAGGCATGGTCTGCATGTAATATGCACACGAAGGTCAAAGCCTGGGGACTGTGGTATAAAAATACAAAGCCTTGACACTATTTAATTTTTTTATTTGTAATTTTTTTCAAGTGAGTTTAGTCAATGATTAATAGTGTTGGCTTAAAACAGGCATAGTGCTGGCAAGCACTGTGCAAATGTCAACATTGCAAGTGTACCTCCGTCCTGACCTGCAGCACCTCTGCTATTCCCGTTTCCCATCACCCTGGAACAGAGCCTGCCAGCCCCACGGATCTGTGCCAGATGGATTTCTGTTTTTCCAAAGTATGCAGCACCTGGAATTAAGTTGGAAAGGACATTTAGACTCCAAAGCTTGTAAAGTTTTGCTTTGCTACTGTGTAATGGTGGCAGCTGTGTTTTGAGGTATGAAATTTCTTCAAGTGAATTTCTTTTTACAGGAAAAATACATGTGTATTTTTCAAGTTCAAATCTGGGTTTTGCCCCAGTGTAAAACCAAATTAGAAACAGAGGGGTCCTCCTTGTGCTGTTATTCCTACACAGGTGTCTGAAAGGGAGCCCTTGAGCAGATGGAAGGTAGGAATGGGATATGGAGTCCACATCTAGTTTCTTATAATGGGAAACGAGCTTGGAATTTCTTTAGTGTGAGGAATTTGTGCATCCCCCCTCTCCACACCTCCATTAGTGCAACGTCCCAGGGAGGTGTGAGACACTGCAGCAGCTACCTGCTCCCCTCCTGTAGCCTGGACACATTGGGCCCTGCAGAACACGTTGCCTCTTCCCCACTTAGACTAGATTTGCTGAAGATGGTGACCCAGTTGTTGAACACTAGCCAAATTCGCCGTGGACTGAAGCCACCTCAGTGGATCTTTGTTTATGTGTTGCAGCCATGCAAAAGCTCAGTGTTTTTATGTGAACAGGAAAATCGTACCGTTTTGAATGGAATTTTCCTTTTTCCTTTCTCTCTCTCTCTCTCTTTTTTTTTTCCTTTCTATTTTCCTTTTTGATTTCCTCTGGAAAAGAAAAGGGCAGTCTGAAAAAAAAAAAGCCTGTTTAAAAAAAAAATTATCTACATCGGGACAGTTTCAAAAAGTAGTGAGAAAACTGGAGTAGAGAGAAGGTAGAAAAAACCTGATAAGAACTGCTTTACTATTGCCTGCCTGGAAGAAATGTAGAAAGCATGTAGAAAATGGGAAAACTCTGTGCGTGCCCCAGCATTTTTCATGGAAGACATTTTTTCCTGACAAGAAATTTTCCAAGGGATGTGTTTTCCCAAAAGAATTTTATCTTAGCAGTTTTTTTAACCAGCTTTCTTTTTGTTTTGAACAAAACATATACCCCTATCAGAAATTTGGAAAGATGCTCACGCCAAGCTCCTTATAAATAGTGTTAAGCTTCAACAAGCTCAAGTAACAGGTCTAAGTGCACATGGGCCAAGTCTTGGTGTGCATGGGCCACAGAAGTCAGATCTGTGTCCGGATCTAGATTTCAGATACTCTGGAGTCAGTGCTTTGGTTTGGCTGTAACTGAGGATTTTAAATCTTCATGTTTCAAACCATTCAATACGGGCATCCTCCCCTTTCTGTGCTGAGTTCCAGGAGTTTTGAAGTAGGCCTTATGCAGAGCAGTTCTCAGCTGGCTCTCTTAACTATGTTTTCAATTAAGATATTACTTCTGTTTGCATGTGCATGTAAGCGTGTGTGTCCATTGGTGATATAATAACGCATTTCCTCTACTTTTTCTTGTGGCAGAATGGCTGCTGAGGATGTACTGTGCTCTAAAACAATTTCTGCTTCACTGTTGACCTTCTTTCCAGCCTTTGCCAATTTTTTCATAGCTGTTTTAACAATAGCAGGAGAGAGCCTTTCAGGCTACTTGTGAATTTGCAATCGGATCATGTACTGCGTGTCTTTGAAAGAAAAAAAACCCACAAAGACAAAGACTGAATGTGATAGAATTTTATTCAATGCATTGGCATGAAGTGTAAATACATACTGCATACAGATACTAAACTTTCCTAGCTCTGATATGAAATAATTACCCTGGGGAGCTCTGTGTAAAATAAGTCCTGTGTAATCATTCAAATATGGATGATGTGATTCAGGTGACCTCTTCTTAATACTAAAGGTCATCCGCCAAGTATAAATGTGAATGTTTACTTAGTAACAGATTTTATTTTACCTTAGCAACAGGAGTGAATGCTTTTTAAAAGTTAATACCAATAACTATTATTTTTGTGAAGCAGAGAACATACGACAGTTTATAGTTTATCAGTCATATAATTTTTTGGAGCCTTTACTTCGGGTGACTGATTACATTACAGTATCTGATGTCCTCCATGAAATAGGGGCTTCAACTTACAAAGATCAGTGGCCAGCCAGTCAGTGTCATCATAGGACTTAGTTTTTGCATTTGGTCATAAGGTATATTACACCATGCACAAGCTTCTGACTTGTGTCCACTACCACCCCCTATCTTCATTGGGATGATAATTCCCATTATGTGTGGAGAATGGTATTTCCAATTTTTTTTTGTGGTGTACTCCAGCAGTAGGATTTGCATATCTTTCTTGAAGTTTACAAAGATTATTTTCTTACATTTTGTTTCTGGCCAACCCCTTCCCTGCAAGCCGTGCAAGAGCTGAAACAATTCCCAAAGAACCATATTTTTGGGGTGCCAGTTTGGTTATTTTCAACTAAATTTGTTATTATGGAACAAAAGATCTTCAGATCTGGTTTTCTTTTCAAAAAATATAATTCATTTTTCTCTAGAGAACATCCATGTCAATATTTCCCTACTTTTCCCAAAATGCTTTGGAGGTGTAAAATGAGATATTCTGAGTGCTGAAGAATTACTGTAGAAAATGAAGAACTGAATGGTTTTTTTTTCTTTTCTTTTTTTTTCCATAATTAATTAAAAGCTATATTGTGGCCTTCTCATATTGAAAAGAAGGTTTGTCACTGACTTTGCCTCTAAGAAGATACAGGTAGAGTCCAAGTCCAATGCAATAGCCATCTGTACCATTTATGGCTAACAGTGTTTTAGGGTGAAAGTAAAATGGATTTGCTGGCAATCCTGTCAGAGAATTATCCTCCTTCCCCAAGTGGTATGCTAGAAAATAATATCTTTTTTTTTTTCTTTTTTTTTTTTTCAATTTGTGACACTTGCTGTCTGGGGATCATTAGTCTGTAAGGAGCAATCGGTGCTTCTGTTTAATCTCTCACTGGCAGGGCAAGCTGCATCTCCCGAACGCTGCTGTGCTTCCATGAAGGCTGTCCTGTGGGCAGCTGATTTGCTTTTCACTGTGGCAGCGTTTTTTCCAATCTCCGAAGTAATTCCTAGAGTGGTGGTGGCAAGTAATAGCACTGTGTGCTGTGTTTTAACTCAGAAATAAGTCTTGAACTACTGGCCTTAAGGTAGTCCTTTGCATTTACTGAAGGCTGGCAACTTTTTTTTTTTTCTTTCTGTTTTGTTTTTTATTTTCCCCATTCAAATATGGTTGGAGGTGACACTTTTTTTCCTGATTTTAGAGGAGACTAAAACATCTCTGTTCTCTCTGTCTTCTACAGCTACTCTCTTTTTCTTAAAATACATGGACTAAACTGACTGGGAAAGAGAAATGTTCAGAAGAAAACTATGCATGCTTCTGTAATACAAATTATTTTTTAGGGTTCATTCAAATTCAACTCAATCTTTGCATTATCTTGCAGTAACTTGGAGATGACATGAGCCTATAGTGATGGAATAAACTTGAAGTTTTGATTAAAAAGGAGCATAAGAAACCAGTTCAATTTACAGGTACTTTAAACAGGCTATTTCTGTGATTTGAACAAGATCTGGAAGAAAAAGATCAGTGGCAATGAAAAATTGTCAAAAGATTGTCAGCAATAGAAACCAAAAGAGACAGGAAGGGAAACAAACTTCACCGCAATTTGAGTCTTGGCTTCAATTCTGTTCCATCAGGGTCAGCAAAGTGATAGGCCAGAAGTAAAATTATAGTGCAGAAAGGTCAGAAGAAAGAAATCAATGATAAGGAAAAGTGAGTTTGAAGAGAGTGGAAAGGTCTATCTGTTTTACAAGGTGGAGAGAAAATAAGTATTAAACTGGTTTGGAATGATAACTGAGGCATTTCTTGGTGCTTTTCAGAGCGCTGACTAGGAAAGCATTTGACCAACTTTACGCAGGTGCAAGAAACCCACTTATCCAAAACTTTGTAGATTGCCAGTGTAAAAAACAACAAAAGCCATCATGAACCTTCACTTCTGTCTGAAATACTAACATGAGAAGAGGGAACAAGAAATGGAAGATGGTATGTCCTAATGAACATGTTTAGAAAAAAGGCAAATGAATCAATTGCTTTTTGTAGATGCAGGGAAAAAAAAACAGGGCACGGAAATTTGAGGGCTGAAATAATGTTAGAAGTCTAGGAGCCCATGAAAAATAAAATAAAACAAACACAAATGGTAATGCGTAAGGGGCATATTACCGCCTGATGGCACATACGTTAGACTCTGGCAGGAAGCATGTGCACAGCTTAAAAGGAAAATATGTGCGTTTCAGATTTCATGGAAAGTGACAGTACCATATGTAGTGGTTAATGAGTTTGTAGTTTGCTAACTATGCCTAAAAAAGCTTATACAGCTGCTTAGTGAGATCAGCTAGAAAAAGCTCTTCCTAATTCTTTTGGTGGTAGTTGTTTCAGAGAACGAAGCGCTTCAGATCTCCAAACTATAGTATTATTATTATTTTTCTTACTACTTGCAACAACAGCTAGGAAGTTGAGTCCTTGGCCCTTTGTGCTGGATGCTATACAAACATGAACAGGAACAACAGACCACCCCAAGCAGCCTGTTTTGTGAGAAATTCTTCCTCAAAGGCATACTCTGTTGGCCTAAATATTGACTGATAGCCAAAAAATAATATAGATGTTTGTTGCCTTCAGTCGCATTTACAGAAATTCTCAGCAGCTGATTGACTTACTGTTCAGTGGAGCCACTCAAGGCTTCAGTGGAGTCACGCTAGCATGAGTCAGAAAGGACTCAGGATGTTAAGCTTTGATAGAGTTGTGAAGGTTTAGTTCTTTGGAAATCATCTCTGTTTGGCATTAGAATCTGTGGTCTTTGCTTTTCGCATTAGTGAGATTGTTACGAACCCCCTGTAAACATTCATTGTAAAAATCAAGTTGTCTGAAAATGGAAATGTGATCAGAAGAGCATTCGCACTAGATGACATCAAATCGCCGAAACAGCTGCAGGAGAGAGCAGGGAGATGTGTGATGTATTTGGATTGCGGGGAATTAACAAGCAAGATTTTGATTATCATAGGCAGGTGCAAAAGATGTGCTTTTCTGCAGTTACTCTTCAACATATATATTGACCACATGGTGCATGAAAGTGGATCAAGTAAACTGCAGCAGCAGCGTAAAAAAAGACATAATGATAGTACAGAAAGAATAATCTAAGCAGGGAAGAATAGATTAAGGCAGTCTTATTTGCACGTAATTTGTTCCTTTGTGAAAATGCTGAAGATCTTAAAAGCCTTGGTAAATGCCTTTAAGGGAATATGACAGAGAAAGGGCCAAAAAATCAATAGTCTTGATTCTTTTTCTCCTAGTTTGCATTAGCGTAACCTACTGGCTGAGTCTGTGTAATTTGGATGTCATCTAAATTTGCAGTTCAGACAGACTACTAAATGTAGCTCAACAAGACAGAGCCTTGTCTGTCTGATTGTGACTAATGTAGAGAAAATGAGGTGTCTGATAGGGAGTTCAAAACTGCCATTCCTCATGTAAACTGGAGATTTCAATTTTTCATTCCTTTTCAGTTAGAAATTACATCAGGAAACAAAGCACACATGGAAAATGCACAGGAAATCTGGCTTTTGCATTGACCATTTTTTTTGCAAATGCTGCAGCCTTCTTTGATGTCACAAAAGATTAACCAATTAGTGAATTAGAGAGAAAAATGATTTTTTTGGGGTGTCATTAATCAAGGTTATTTCCTTTACCCTGGGGGGAGGAAATACCGTAGGCAACAAGCTGTAATAATGCTCAATGAGCTCTAATTTATTTGAACTTCTTTCTAGGCAGAAGCTATGCAACTTCTGAACGCATTTGCAGGTCTGGTCTCTAAGCCGCTTAGGCCTGGCCAAAGAAATCATACAGGAAATTAGTTTCTGCCCTTTTAATGGCCAGGGTGGGCCATGAGAAAGCAAGTCTTCAAGGCAGTGAGGAAGAAATGGGTTGACACAATGACAGCCGCTTACACATCTCTTTTCATTGCGTACAAAAAGACATAAGATCCTTTTAATTGCTCATTTTCTACCTGCCATAGAGGACAACAGGAGGAACAAAAGATAAAAAAACAACACTTGTCAGATGATCCTAAGGATCTTGCTCGCACAGAGGCTTGTCCAAAGGCACTTTGTAGTTCTCTGACATGTTCCTCTGCAGCCTCATCTTGTCTGATGAATGCTAGGAAGAAGGTGGGAATTGCTAATTCCTCAGGCTGCTGTCTCACTACAAATGGAGACTGTGATCTGAAAAACACACAGGGATGTGCGTAGCTGCCCGTGTAGGGCAGAACAGTCAATAGTTAAGCAAAAACAGAATGTGTGTGTTTGTGACATTAATTTAGAAAAGTTACTGAACACTGATGAACACTGGATTCCTTTTAAACCTTTTGAAACATTGGCTCAATAGCTAAAAGAACATTTTTTTTTCTGTATGTAATTAAAATGGCCACAACAAAAAGCAACTGGAGAAGCTTATTGTAATGGAAAATCTGGTGTCAGTTGTCAGAGCAACTACAATGTTGAGTTAACCACACCGTGGCTATGCTTGGGGACTGCTCTGAAGCCAAACGGTGCAACGCAAAAACTCTTCTTGATTTTAATAAGCACTGCATGAGGCAGGAACAAACCAGGTGACTGAATATTCAGTGCATCCCAATGACCCAGGAGCAAGGAGCCCTCCCAAGTATGCAACAGGCTGAGGGGAGGAAACTTCCCATAATGTCTGTTTCTTTATTAACATGCCTGTATGCTTTGCTTTCCTGTTCCTCACTATCCACTATTTGGGCAACTTTCGGAGATTCCTCCTCCCTCTTTTCCTTCCTTACTTGTCTTAACTTTCCAAGATGATGTGGGATTTCTTTCCATTCTTCTCTGCTTCCTTTTTGTCCTGGCAAAACAGAACATAACAAACAAAAAACTCCAAAAATTCTGACAAAAACTTCCTTTTGTTTTGTTGTAAAAAACTTTCTCTTTTTAAATATAAAGAAAATGTAATATTAAAAAAAAATGGAGTGCTTAAAAAATGCCAGGAAAGAGAACCAGCATGTTACCAGCAAGGTGGTGAGACAAGTATGGTAAATAGAAGTATCTTTTCTTTTTTGGACTAACTGTTATAACTAAAGAAAGCCGCCACTCTACCAAGTTGGTCTGAGGAAGCAGCAGGCAGATGAAGCAACCCTCAACCCAGTTTAAGAAATACTGGATAGATAAAAGAGGAAATTGCAGGATGATCCAAAGACCAACAGACAGTGCAGACAGTGTTACAGCTCTTCAGAGGCCTGATCCAAAAACACTTTTAAGGCAAGAAAAAAAAAACGCTCACTGAATTTGGTGCCTTTTGGATAGGACTTTGGGGATCTCATGCATAAATTCTTATACAAAATATATAAAGCTCCACTAATATATGTAGATCTTTTTGTCTCTTTATCTATGTAGCTATCCCAAAGCAGCTTTAGAGCAATTATTTTATTTGAGGTTTAGCTGCATTGAGTATCAAGCAGGAAGTAAGAAGTAGAAAGTGGGAGACAGAAAAGGCAAAACAGAGATCAACTTAGCTGAAATACTCCTCCTGATGCAATCAGTGGGAGGTTTATTTTGTATATGGGACTTCATCTAGTATAAAAGCCACCCACCTCTGTCTGCCTCCTGCAGCTTTTGAGGGCTTCTTCATTTTCTCATACATAATAAAGCAGGCTTGTCCTTTAGGGAGGGAAAAACTATTAAAAAAATGACCTCATCCGTGAAGAGTATGACTGCCTAATTCAGGAGGGGAATGCTCAGAAATCCAGACTAGCTCTGTGACAGTAAGGAACAGTTGGTAAAACCCAGCTGTCCTGAGTGTTGAGCCCTTGAGTGGTGCAAGGAGGTTTGAGAAATACCTGTGCCTAAAGTTAAATGCCTGGAATTTGGTTTCCTTTCTGGAGAAGCCAAGTGGAAAAGCAGACTTAGTTTTTACTCATTCTTCAGTTTGCTTTTGGCTTGTTTCTTTTTTCCTTCTTGAGTAAGATTAAGCCTAAGATCACAACCAGCTTAAAGTTGGAAAGTTCTGGGACATGATCACCTTTGAGTGGGATGAGTGGGATCATTTTCAGAAAAGGACTAGTGCTTACTCCTCTCCCTGTCAAACAAGAATGATATCACCTAAGGTAGGCCAGCATAAGGGGGACTGTGAATGTTGAGAAAAAGATCCCCATTCTTCACGCTACCATGAGACACTGGAAAGTCTTCCCTTTGCCTAATTCCTCCCTTTCCCCTTCCTACACAAAATTCTACAATTAATGTTGTTTCCCTTAGAACACTACGTGCATGCTAGAGAAAACTGGTATTTTCTTGGACATGCTGCAAAAGACTTCTATTTTTTTTTACTTGCTAGCTGTCCTTTATTCTGCTTTTTCAACTATTTTATGATTTTATTACTGGATTTTGGGAGGAGCGGGAGGTTGCTCTCTATAGTCTTTAGTGTCTTCTCCTATCTCCTTCAAATCAGATTTTCTTCCTTATTCTCCTTGGTGCTTTAGCTGTGCTTCTGAGTTCTGTTACCCTTATTCTTTTTATCTCTAATTTGTTATCTCCATTTTCCTCTATATTTTCTTGGTATTTCAGCTTTCCTGTATTTTCTCTACTTTTATTTTATTTTTGAGTTTTAGCTTTCTTTGCTCCCAGTTTTATCACAATCTCCACTTTTTCAGTCTCTTCCAAGACTGAGAAGTAGAAGAATTTCTGCTCAGCTCATGGTGGCTGACATCAATCTCAGCCAGCAGATTTTTTTTTGAGGAACTTTTTTCCCTGCTAAAACTTAATTGTGCATCTATAAACAAGATACTGGATTGGAACAACCCTTTGCTTGGTTTAGCTCTTTCTAGTGAGTTTAAAGTGTCTCTATTCCTTTCTCTGTTTGCAGATTAACTTTGATGTCATTGTCCTGCAGTACCATGTACATCTATTGACATTTATGACTTCTGAATTAAACTTGTTTGACAAAGAAAAGGAAACTCCTAGTGCCTCCAGCCTTGGCTGAATGCTGGAAACTGGGTGCAGCCTGGTGATCCTTTTAAAATGTGCTTTAAGGTTTTAAATTCTGCCTTTCTGACTGTGCAGCTCCCAAGACCATTTGCTTGAGAAGGAAACACAGGACTAGGTCCTAGGCATTACAATGCAAGACTACTATTTTCTTCACCCTCCTGGCTCCTTCCTTATGGTGACTCCCCTGCAGCCAGTTCCTCTCCTGCTAGTCAGTGTGCAAGGAAGCTAGGACTTTTCCTAAGCTTTAGGTCCTCCTCAATGACAAAATGAATACCCTCAAAATAACTGTTTCCTTCCTTTTTCCTCTGGCCTCTCTCCATCAATGGTAGTTTCTCCAGGGCATCCCCATTCCACAGGAGAAGACAGGCTTGCAGGCCCTCATGGATAGCCTTAAGGAAGCTCCCTGGTGCTCTGGAGCCCATGGGTGCCTGTCTGTACCCTGCTCCCTCTACAATTTGTCTTTCACCAGCACGATCAGTCCAATAAAGGCATTTGCTGGTCAGAAAATGTTTCCCCCAGTTGATACTTAGTTTCTTATTAGTTTTGACCTATAATTTTCACCATCTGAAAAATGATCAGCAAAGAGCATCTTCTTTTTTTTTTTTATCTTGGAAATGTAAAGATGCAGCCACACGCTCATTTAGCGCTTTCCTTTAAAGTTCTATTTCTTTAACAAGCTACTTTAGGATGATCTGACTGTACATGATAAGGCCATAAATTTGATGCACAGATGGTCCAATCGTCTTTGTAATTATTGTATTGCGCCATTAGGTACACAAGGGTTTCATTTGTTTAAGATATATTTTTCTTGTAATTGGAATCTGTCATGGTGCATTGGCTTGTCTGTTTGCTAGTGGACAATATATTCATGTAACAGGTTTACTGGAATAGGTTTAGCTCAGTGCAAGGGTATTTTTTGCCCCATCTTCCAATAAAGAATGAAGTCATGTGTAATATATGGTATTGTTGGCTGACCTAGTGTTGTCATAAAGATAATATGTCCATTGAGAGAAGCATTCTGCGGAAGGCTAGTGATTTGTTTGTAAAGTTTCTTATTAACATTAAATAGAGAAATAGTAATTATTTGTAAACCATTCATTTAAACCCACAATGAAACATTCCTGTTGCTTGCTTTGCACAGAAAATAGAGAAGGCTTCTGCAAAAAGATGAGAAAGTACCACTTAATCATTTGACTAAACAAAAAATAGCCATTTTTGTCCATTCCTGAGATTTAATTAAAACCCAGAGGTTGATTCCAAACCAAACCAAACCAACGCCTAATTATCACAAGTGTTAATTACAAGTCTTGCTTTAACTGAATGACTAATAGAGCAGGATGGCAAATGCCTTTCCAACAGCAAACAGATTTACTGACAAATGAGGTAGGATGCAAATTGAGGGCATCTACTAGCCTTTGAAATCCTGCTTTACCACTGCTGTGAATAATAAGTGGGAATTGTTTTAGCCCATGTTGGGGATTGTTTATCATGAAATTCTCCTCTCTGTTTGAGGCAATGAGAATGGAAAATGAAAATAGACTAAACACCTTAATCCACAAATCCTTTTGTCTCTAGTGGCACACTTTAAATACGTGGATATGGCATAAAAGCCATAAGTCAGTCTGCTGGGTGTACACTGCCAGTCAGGTACAGAAATCAAGCTGGAGGTAAAATACAGGTTTCCAATGCGAGTAATCCCGGAAGACAGACATTTATGAAGAGCTTATTGCTAGAAGTTGTTTTGGGCAGCTGTTAATGCCAAAGCAGAGCCCATCTTAGAAAGCGTAATATTCTCTTCAATCTCAGAGAAACTAAACGAATTGCAACCACAGAAATGACAAGTTTTCTAGTTTTTCATTTTGAAACCATGGAGAGAAGATTTTTTGTTTCCATGCTTTTGGTTGGCTGTGTAGGAAGGCAATTTACAGTTTTGCTTCATTCTAGGGATTCGATGTGAAAAATGACATAAAATTTCAGGTCATCTGGGAAACTTTACACTAATTTAGAGAAAGAGAGGTCCAAATTTAGAGATACACTTAAGATAGCTAAGGCATTTATTTGTAAAAGTGTGAAAGAATAAAGATGCTCAGAGATGGAAGAAGATGATTTTAGTCGGTAGTAGTTTCACACTGTCAATTGCCAGACTTGCAAATATTAATGATGTACTTAATTTTGTGTTCCTGGTAGTTGTGACAGAAGTAGGAGAACTATGAACAACCCGAAAGCTATTCACAAACATACAGTTTTTGTAAGACTGAGGATTATAGTCCAAAAGAGCCTTTTTACATCCCTAATTAGATTCATCTATGTATCTCTGTACTTATCTGTCTCTTTTTCCATTTGGTTTTGCTTTCTATTCCAGATGGTCAGAGTATATTTCAGATTCCCCCTGCTTAAGATTACAAGTTTTTCATCTAAACTACTACCTACATATTTGCATAGTTATTTTTGTTGCATAGTATTAGAAGGATTTTTGTATTTATTCTTAAAAAAATAATTTGAGGTAAACCTGATGAATTTAAAGATAATAGTGATACAGTAATACAGTGATATTTTACATTCAGATTGCTGCCTGAATTGCAGCACCTCAAAGTGTTATGCAAATATTAGTGAGCCTAATCTCAAGCTGCCCAGGAAGGGGGGATTGTTATCACCACTTTACAGACACAGAGAGTTGGAGGGCTGAATTACCCTAAATCTGTACAGTCAATCAACAAATACATGTCTATAAATGAAATGTGTTGACTCCAAGTCCACTTACTCCACATACAGGCTTTTACAGTGTCCTATTCCGTTCTGTGAAATCAGTTCCATTCTTTGCTACAATGAACTCGATGTTACGGGTCATTTTGCAGGTTTTGCTAAGAGTCAGCTAACTAAAAGTATCCACCAAAATCTGGAGAGCTTGTTTTGAAGGAAGGAAAACCAGTACTACTGACTTAGTTTGCTCTTGACAATTACCAGCAATGACATCTGATGACTCTCACCTGAAGCTTAGAACAATACAATTCTGCAAAGAACCACCCTGTGATTTGGTCCGATACTACCTAATTGCCCTTTGCTATTGAGAGAAGCAAAGCTCTAAAGCCCTTTTTGGTGCTATCTAAGCAGGAGCTTGGTGGATCTAGTGATCTAGTTGGCATTTCCTTTTCATGACAACTGTTGCCAGGAATAGTCTGATTTCTTTTTCTCTCTTTTTTTTTTTTTCTCTTTTAATCATCTGATATTAAGTTCTGAGTATTCTATGCTAAATAAACAATTTCAAGTTTTAATCTGAGTGGCACTAGCGGGAACTGGAGAGTGTTCTCTTCAATGGGCGCAGGATTGGCACATCATCCCTTAGTGTGCTAGAGCATTACATAGGCTACTTATTGGCAGCATTTTTGTACTGTTTGTATTCAGATGAGATTAAGTCACAGTATGATTTTATTCTGGCCTCTTCTAAATTGGATTAGTGCAAATCAATTGAATCTTTCTTTCAAAAAGTAATTTGTTGCAGATATCTTGCAGAATCTACTGCTGAAATGGGATCAGTTACTACAGCATTCAACAAGGTTGATCGACCATGTTGAAGTTAGTGGTATTCATTAAAAAAATCATTATTTCTGTGATTGATGAAATTCTTTTTTGAGTAAGACACCATATCTGACAGGAGTAGTCCAATGCAACACTTATTTACTGGTGATGGGTGTTCATTTTGGAAGAGCTCAGTTAGAAATCAAGTAAGCATTTGTTACATAGTTAGATTAGATAATGTAAATGTTTGCAAAATGCAAATGAAGTTGACGATAATTAGTAATGATGCTCTTCTACTTTTATTAATAAGGTAATGCTTCTGGCAATTACATTTAAATTTCATATGAAGGTTCAAAGCTCTGGAACAATTTCTTTTTGTTTAGAAGAACAGAATTCAGGGTGATCTTGCTTAGCAGTCTGTACTGTGGGCTTATTACAGGATTGGAAACTACTTGTCTTTGTTTCTCATCACTGAACCATTACCTTTTCTTGATGTATCTGATCCAGTGAAGAGTGAGAACCAGATATGATTGTGAACGATTGTGCCAGAGACTGGATAGAAAGGCTTTTATAATAACATTTTGAGATAAAAAGGCAGCCCTCTGTGTAACTTTTAGCATGTGTGAACTCATAAAGCAACATCTGACCTGGATGGAGGGAGAAAAACAAGCTGTATGATTTTTCTATCTATCTAAAGCAACCTTGCTAAGGTATACTTCTTAAATTAAGCAAACCCTTTCTGAAATGTCTAGGACTTGCTCAGGGTTGACATCTAAGCCTGTACCAGTGGTATAAGCCAGTCCAAAATCCTGGCAAAGCACCAGAAAGGGAAGAACACTGAATGTTAACAAAGGCTTCATTAATATTGATGTGTAATTCACATAGCAGTGAAAAGCTGCATTATTAGTCACTATTGTTATGGTTCTGGCATTAATATTCAATGAGAATGTGTCGGTATAGAAATTCCCTGACTTCTGGGTACCCCAGTGGTCCAATAATAATAATAAAAAATATGCTAGAGTCAATGGGAGCCTGGTGCTATCCCCATAGTAATCAAGCTCTGCTTTGTTTTATAGAGCTCAGAAGAGAATCGTATTGATATGTCTCGTGGAAGAAGGGTAACCATACTTTCTTCTACCTCTGGAAATTCCTGTATCTAGAGATGAAGGTAGCACCCCTCCTGTATAGCTCCATGCTGAATCTCTGTTGAGAAGACCTGCCATAGGAGGTAATTTCATACCTGGTTATCTGCAAACCACCCTGTACGATTTTTTTTTTCCCTTATGACATCATTAATGTACTATCATATCAAATTAAGAGCAGTCTTTGTTTCAACCTCAATTAAAAAGAAGTTGAATTTCTGAAGATGTGCACTGGTAGAAGACCTCATTCACAATAAGCTTTCTCAAATGAGTTGGCTATCTGAATACTTGAACAGGGAGTCATTTGACCATTTATATTATAAATGAGATTCTGTGATGCAGGTTTTGTGCACATGTGTAGGCATGGTCTATTGAGATGCACAGGATATAACAAACTTCATCTATGGAAGTAATTGCATTGACCTTGGTAAGACTACTGCAATAAAGACAAGTATGTACATGAAGTCCTTGCAGGATGAAGGTCTCAGTGTGTAATGTACAGGTTCCGTTTTTTGAAGACTTAACAGAAGTCGAATTCTCATTGTATTTTCTGTTCCATTCTCATCACCAAGTATAGATTTTTTTTTTTTAAACTAACAGCTCCAGGCATCTTGAAAAGCCTAATGTCCAGGAATAAACTATAAATTGTCTGGCCTTTCAAAGAAATCACCAGGTACATAGGCCTTAGAGCATGCTACAAATAGGCACGTCATCCTTGTAATTAGTTTTCCCTAATTATCATTGGTAGCTACTGAAATTAAATATACCCTTATTTCAACAGGTTACCGGGATGAAGATTTCTTTACTCGTCCTTGTGACAGTGTCTAATGAAAAAGCAGATAGGCTGCCACACCACTTAATGTCACCTTTTGGAAACTAAAATGCCAAGCTTGGTACAGTGAATCCCAAACTGCAAAACAAACCTCTGCTGACACTGTCACAGAAACAGATTGAGACTATATCATAATGTGCCTGTTGCCTCCTATGCAAATGCCATGGTGCTGGCAGATTTAGATTTCCCCTTTCATTCTACTCAAAGAAGTTTGTCTCAGATTGTGATTATGTTTCCCTGCTAGGGTCATTCATGTAGGGCAACCCTGAAGGACTCCTCTCTTTTTTTATTGTCTAAGGATTATACAGTTTTAGGATCAATCACTTATATTCCTTCTATCTACTCCCAACTATGTGATACTAACAAAAATTGGGACACAGGCAAAGCAGAATGAGAAATGTCAGTCTTTTGAGATGATTTACTGTCACATTGGTACTTCCATGAAAGTATTACTACATGGATTGCCACATGGACACTCTATGCTGAGATACCTGGGCTAACCCAGCGTTCTCTGGTGGTCCCTTTTGCTGCTCAGCCAGATTCAGAGATGATTCAGCAGCTGGGAGAAGAGTTGGGAAGCATTATCACATGTATTTAGAAAAGTTTTTGTCAGAGTTTCCAAGCTATTCATAATTCATGTTGACTAACAGTTATTTGTACTGTGCCACCAGCTGCTAGCTTTATAGTAGCATCATTAGCCCACTACAAGGAAATGACAATGAACACCAAATGCAGCTGGGACATTAGCACAGCAACATAATGCATAGAAAGAGACTGAGGATATTTGGAGCACTTACTCCAGGATATCCTAAACAATTAATGGCATCCTGAAGAGTCTTATTCTACCCTTGACTATTAAAACGCTTAAGCCTTGTTCTGAGAAGACAATACATATTTCTTCTCATCCTCAAGGCACTCTATAGGCATTCTGTATTTATCTTTCTTACCCTGCATCTCAGTTGTTGCTTGCATTTCTTCTATAACAAGCTTTTTGTCTTTTGTTTCATCTTATATTGACTGTTGGATCTTCTCATGTGGGCCTTGGTCATTTGGAAGACTTATCCCATCTGTATTGGTGCCTCCCCATCTGCATATAAACATAGGTGTCTGTCCAGCTCTATGGTTATCCTATCTGTAGTTTATATATTACTGCACTTATATTCTCATTTGAGGTGTTTTTTTTTTTTAAGATTTTTTTCTTATGTTATAAGGGATGCTCTGTGAGAGCATATGTTAATGACTGGGTACTGGTGGTCCTTAGTACTTTGCTCTGAAATGAATGCTACTCTTCCTGGTAGTTTGTGAAAAATCTATCTAATGATAAGTCTATTTATCTTGCTGCATTCCCAGCTGAGAGTCTCAATGCTCTCTTTTAATCAGAGTTTAAAGTGAGTGACATGCAATCAGAGAAGGTTTTCAGGGAACAGAAAGATGCTTGTCATTTCCCTTGTTCACTTAAAATGGTCTCATTTTTTTTCACGAAATAACTATGGCACTCACAAAAGTAAGGAGGAACCTAACAGGCACACACAGCCAGGCTGACTAATGCAGTGTAGGACATTTTGCTGAAACAAATTTGCAGTATTTCTCTATAATAGTAGATTAATTCCAACTTGGTGGAGTCACCTGACACTCGGGCTGATGTGAGCTCAGCGCTATCCATATGTTCTTTTGTTCCTGATAATTAGAAGATTAATAGCATTTTACAAGGCAATGGCTGATGCTCTTGCCATTGCATGGTAGCAGCCTGGTGTTTAAGTCCGTCAAGGATTCAGTGCAGGCAAGCGGCTGTGTATTAATCCCCTTGTATTTGAACTGTGGAAGGAATGTGATCTCCATGAGGGAAAGAAAATATCTCAGCACTACCAGGGCGAAGTAACCAACCTTCAGAGTCTGCCCAAGAACTGCGTACCTAAATTCTCCAGAGCCTGAGAGCCACAAAACATGCCACAGAAGACAAGATTGGAAGGGGAAGCCTGGAAGTTTGCAATGACTAGACTGGAGTCCAACTTCCACACTGGGAAGTTTTCTAATGCTTTGTGGTGGCTGAGGAGCAATGTGGTGATATCAGACTTCACAGTCCCTGAGCTTTTTTCATCCCAAAGGGATGCAGGTTACCGCAAAATCTATATAGTGGTTCAGCTGCGCATACATGTCCTTAGCATGGAAGCTTTTTGGGACTTGTTTGATAGCCTCAGCTTGCTACAGGTGCTTTTCTTTGATGCCCCCCTGTCTGTGAGGCTTTGCAGTGGTTTCTGGAGATAAAAATGGACAACAAAACAAGAGCAAAGGCAAATTTGCAGGAGAAAGCCCAGTGTCTGTCATCTGGAGGGTGTACTCACCAAATATGTCTTGGCTACCATGTCAGGCATCTCCGAGATTTTTAAAGGTACCGTGCACAGTAAGGAACATCACAGCAATTTCATGTACCACACGAACTGGGGCCTGGATTTATGACAGCAAATGTTATGTTGGGCTTTCTTCACGACTTTGTTTAGCTGTGTTTCCTGAATACTGTATAATTTCAGTCTATGCAACCCATTTTCCCTATCAACCAAGCTGTAGATGTGTACGATGGCATGTTACTAAAAATCACACTTAATCCTTCCAGTATTTCCCAGTGAACCTGTATATTAATTCAGATTGGACCTCCTACTGGTTTAATTCTGTAAGCTGAGTAAAACACATTCTGAATACGTGATTTATTACAAAAGATATGTACCCAAGATGTTGTTAAGCTAATCGGTATTATTTTTCACTTGACATACTGCCTTTATATGTGTGATAAGACTTTATATCATCTGCTCTATTTGCTAGAGCTCTAAAAATATATAGATGAGCTACAAAATATCCTAGGAATTGTTTTATCATTTTAAACTTTAAAAAAAAAAAATCTGGTTAACTTTGCATTTTTATTGACATCCTAACATGAATGTGAGGATCTAATAAGAAACAAAAAGTAGTTTACTTAGAATTAATATTTCTCTTTCAGATGCCTGGGCACTTAAATTGTTTGAATGATCATATTTTCCTCTGGGGCTGGGGGAGTGGGAAAAGTCAAACATGTAGTTGCCGATTTCTTTGTAAAAAGGCAAAACAGCCCTTTGGACCTGTGATGGACCATGTGACTTAGGAACATAAGATACCATTGAAAATCCATCAAACTTGGTTGGTATTCAAAAGGTAGTGTTTCCCAGGTGAGGTTTCCAAAGGTTTTAAGAGGGCTCAGGTGGCATTTGTGTCATTCTAACTTTTCTGCTTATAGACCTGCAACTTTGTTGGGACATCTCACAACAGGCATTTTTGAGGGGGAAGTCTGCTCAGTAAACTCTGTGAAAATTCTGCTTGTACTAGTGCTAGCAAGAAGAAAAGATCACAGATGATCCAGGTAAGACCCCTTCAGCAAGGCAAAACCAGACTTATATATGTCTACATGCCCTGCATGAACTTCTGTGAATATCTGCAATATTTTCTTCCCCAACAAAATTCATCTGTATCTGTCTTACCAATACTTCAGCTCCCTCAACCATTTATCTCCTCACTCCCCTTTATGTAGAAAGGTGCCTTTTCATTTTCTTAACTGCAGGAGTTGAATTAGAAAAATACTGAGCATTAAACCTAGAGTTCATCAGTTGTAAGGCAGTGCCTCATCTTCAAGATGCCCATTCTCTTGCAAGACAAATGAATGAGTCAATAAATAGAGCGCTTCTGCATGAATTTCTGCAAGAATTCGGGACGATATGTTGTTACGCTGTGAGTTTGTACTATGCAACTGGCTCTATAAAAGTGTATATATATAAAAAAAAAGTGTGCCAATCTGACAGATACATATCACAGATTTTCTAAACTCAGTGTGGCTTTCTGCCTTCAGATAGAAGAAATGTGGATGTGCAGGAGGATAAAGGACCATGATGGACAGAAATGAAAGTGTATTTGAATTGCAGGAACTGAAATGCCCATAGCAGCAGTTCAAAAATCACAAGACAGAGTGGAAATAAAGTGGCAAGTTTCTAGCAGTAGATAGATTTTATGACAAAGATGCAAAGCATTTCTGTGTTTAACTATGCTTACAATTAATCAACTTTTAATTCTGTTCATTAAGCTTCATTATTTATGAAGCAGTGTATTATAGTCACAAAGGAGCAGATTTGATTAAAATTTGAAGTGGAGCAATTCAGAAATAGTACTGCCACCCAGCAGAACTAAGCCAGATTCCCACATCGAGGGTTCTGCCACATTAAATCTAATGGAGCTTCTCTCTTCAAGAGACTGGAATTTGGCTCTAGTTCCTGGGACCTTCTCACTTGTCTTATATGTATGTATGTGTGTGTTTATAAAACTATATAGTGAAGTTATGAACAATTCTCAGTTACCACAACAGAGGCACTTGACAAAGAACCATTCTCCCCAGGTTTGTTTCCAGCAGACCTCCTGCTTCAAGGAGTCATTTCTTAAGCATCCCCCTTTAATTAAAGGCCAGTCATGATGTGATTTTTCTAAATGCCTGAATCAGTTTTAACAGGATTTACAGAAGCCCAAGAACCTGAACCAAGTGTGTGTGGACTTCCCTCACCCAAAGGTGTGGTCAGATAGCTTTGAGTGCCATTTCCAACCTGTAATAAAGAATTTACTATAATGCTGAGGCCAAGTAAAGCATTTTGTGGACTCTTGATCCTGAAATGAATCAGAATCGAAGCTTAGTCAGTTCCTTTCATTCCCACCGTATATGTTAAACTTATCTGCCAGCTTTGGTTCTTTTCATGTTTAATGCCTCTTGACTTGTCCCAAAGTCCAGCTGACTTGATTCTTCTCATTAGCAATGCCCTGATCATGAAGAAATCTAGGTAATGCTTTCCTCTTGTGATATACATGTGTATTTGTCTATTAGCTGGAGAAGATGCTGGTAAATCTCTAATGCTAAATATTCAGGCTGCCAGGATTTTCTTTTTCAGTGCATGTGTCCAGTTGTGTAGGATGTGTGACTGGCAATGCTTTTAAGGCTTATTTTGACTCTTATTGACTTCAATAGTAATTTTTTTGCCTTTAAAGTGAATGCCACAATTAAGAATGCACTTGGATGTGTGAAGCCAAATATAGAGTCTGGCCTTAGGAAATCCATGGCTCTAGTTTCCTTTGGATCCCTTGGGAAAATGAGCCTGTTGTGAAATCTTAATGATGTCCTGCCTTTAGGAATTGCTCCTGCTGCTTTCTCTCACTTACATAATTACATCTGCTCTTTTGCAATATGTAATGAACAATATTCAGGACAGGCCAAAACTAGTTTGCCTTATTGACACAAACAGTCTCATGGAAAGCCCTGGGATTATTCATGCGAATGAACTCAGCAGGGTGTAGCCCACTCAATCACTGCTGTAGTGCTTGATTTTGAGGAACATTCATGGCATTTCACAGATATGTGTATCTCTAACTACTGAGGAGTATTCTGCGAGCACTTTGAAATAACCCTGCATCTGTAGCTTATGAGTTGCTTACCATCACCAGCTGCTGTTATTTCCTTAAAAAACGTTGTTTTAGAAAACAAAACCTTTTATCTGTCTTCAGATGCTGATAAAGGCCTTTCAAATGGTGCTAAAGAGAGAGGTTCAGTTCTCTGCTCTTTTTCCTTTGGAGTAAAGTCAAATGTGAGCGTCTGCTGTTCCAGGCCGGTACCCTCACTGCAAGGCTGTAAAGCATCAACTGACTGGGGCCTGTTGAATATTGAATAGTGTAACAAAGTGACCCGCGTCCAGCAAAGCAAGGGAGGCCTCCTGCATGGCCTTGTGGTTAAAGCATCCTGCTCACAGAGTTGCTATCAGCATCCTTTCGTGAGTTCTTTATTTGCCAGGCTAAAGCTGACAGACCTCTCTCTTTCCAGTGATTTTCAGTGATAGAGTCAAGAAAGACTAACCAAAAGTGGCAATTTTTCTGGAAACATAATAGCAGATGTGTATTTCAAACAATCTTACTACATGCTTTGAAACTCTAGTTTTGTTATTTCCTTGAAAACCAATTCTTCCCCCATCTCCAACAACATTTAATTTTTGGTCTTTTTTTTTGCCTAGATTTTGTAAATTTACAAGGATTTTAAAGTTATTAACATTTATTTCTAATTTCAGAAACCCTTGCCCTAATATATATGCTATATTATAGGGGACTGAGTATCTCTTGTCCATGCTGGATGAATGTAGGGCTCTACTCTGCTGTTAAGATAACAGTAAAGAACTCGCTCTCAGGGGCATACACGTTCTTGCTGAAGAAACAGGTGAGCATTTATGATAGCATAAATAACTATGGAGCAGATTAGAATACCTGATATAAGAGCTAAGACACAGCAGGAAGACTTAAGCCATTAAAAGACCAATGTTTTTTTCATGAAAAATTTGAGTAAAAGTTTGTCATGTGGGAAGTTGCTTTTTTCAACTTAAGCAAAAGGATCTAGGAGTTAAATTTGCACATTAGCACTGATGACTGCTACAAGCTTAGTCTTTCTTTTAACAATCAGTCATAAAACACATCCACAAATAATGACATGCAGGTGTTTTTTTAAGGCTGAGTGTTCATCAGAATGTGTGGGATACTCCATGTGTGTGAAAGCTCTTCAGCTTTTTCATACGAAAGTATAGCAAGGATTGTTAAACTTTGAACACCATAGTTCATGTGTTTACATTAGAGTAGTAGAGTTAGTGAAAGTGCTGTCATCCCCAAATTAGTGAAGGAAAAGCTAGTAAGATGAACACAAAAAGAACGAAACATGGAATAAGATCTCCCTGCCAGTCCTTTCCCCCAGGACAAAGATGAAAACCACTTTAGAGGAAAATCTTGTATTTATATAAAATATGGATTTTCTTTTTGCTATCATCTGATTTCCAATGAAGAAGAATTACTTTCATGCGATGTCAGAGTCAGACAGGATTTTAGCTGAATTTACCCTGAGCTATGGGCTTTAGAAAGTGAAACCTTTTTTCCATAGATATGAGTCTGTTCCTGGCTTGTGTATTACAGTGCCTTATTACATCTCATGGATTGAAGCCTAAGGCTTTGTGAGTGAGTTGCCCAGAAGTGAAGGACCCTTACAAGCTTTGACAACCAACAACCTGCATTAACAAATGATGTGGATATTTCATTTGAAGTGGGAAGAATAAAGAACATTGCTTTAAGTCAGTGAGGAAAATGAAAGACTTAATATGGGCTGAGCACAAAACATGAATCTAAAACTGATTGCTTTCTGTAAGAGAAATTAAAAGGAGGCACTTTAAAAAAGATACAGACTTTTACAGGCTCCTTCCTCAAGTGTTTTTCATTTATCTTTTACATTTTTATTCCTGTTTCATAGCATAGACCCATCCACTGACTGCTTACTTCATTTTTAATTAAATTAATGTAGTTTCACCAGGATAATTTTGCTGAGAAATGAACTTGATGTACTGTGAGGTTTGCATGGTGGTCATCTGGAGACCTGATGCTCCTGATTTTACTTTATAAATTTGTACAGTGTCATCTGCTGATAAGTAGTAGCTGTTCAAACATAGAACTTGTAGATGGCATGATTTTTACATAAGCTGAATACCCTGCTACCTGCTTGCCTATATTCTCTGCAATTAGCAGCTATGAAAACTGCTTGACTATGTCCTGTTACAACCCTAGAGGTCTCATGAGATCGTGGTGCAAAAGCTGAACTCCATGCTCAAAGATACTTAGAAGGTGTGTCAGGTATGCTTGCAAGAAGCATATGACATATGAATTTCTCAGAAATCAGGTGCTGCAATGAAAGGTCATAAAATGCAGAACTTGTGAGGATGAGAGGTATCAATCATAAAAATAGACCAACACCCAAGAAGCAGAAGATGAATAAGACACACCCCTGAGATTACATGAAAATAGATGTTCCTATGCCATGAACTATGAAATATGGTCACTGTCTGGCATGATCTGGCAATTATATTGAAAAAAAATAGATGTTTTCTATAAGGAAAAGGTTATGCAGTGGGAATCATATGTTGCACCTATTTTGAAGGATACCATGATTCTGTTCTAGGTTTACTTTTTAATCACTCTCCTGCAATAAACACATTTCTGCTAGTGTTCAAGAGCTGCAAGTCACTGGAGCTAAGGGAGAATTTCTGCATAGCGAGTAGAGTGGCAGATTTCTCCCTACACTGATATGAGATGATATGCAGTTCTTTACAGCCTTTTGTGACAAAGCACCACTTCGTCTTCAAAGTTTATTTTATTTTGGACATAAGAAGCATGAGACACGAGATTCTGTTTGTATCCCAGGAGTACATGAAGTAATCCTCCCAAGGCAATATTAAAAAACCAAGGAAACAAAAGCATACAAAAAAATACCAAAGCGTGGTATTGGACCAGGCCTTTAAAAGGTATTTAGCAAAATTAAAGTTGCAGATAAATGCCAAGGAGAATTTTTAAAGGCATCCAGGCATAAAAATACTATTGGATATCTTAGGTATTAGAGGTCTTAGCTTTATTTAACCTCTTAAGATCTTAAAAGACAGTCCTCTTGCTTAGGCTCCACACCAGCTGAAGTCAACTGTAGAGTGGGTTCAGAACTCATGGCATAATCATAACCACATAGCAACAGATGGAAAAAGGCTAGTAGTAAAAGATAGTGCTCAAGCTTCAGCTGTACACCTCTTACAGTTTTTAATGACTCATAAAAGTTTACCCTAGCTTGTAGTGCAAGGAGAATGCAAAAATCCAACTGCAAAATACACTCAGCTCATCCTGCCTCGCACCCTTGAAAACAACTTCTGGTTTTCAGGATTTTGTTGGCATCAGACAGTGTTGTTGTACAGCACAGCTGCTCCTCACCTCCTGTTCCCTGCTCTTGGAGGATCTTGTGCTTGTTCTCCCTACGAACCTTTCTGTTTTGTTTTGTTTATATCTTTGATGCCACAAGCGCCTGCAATTTCTAGTAGTGCTAATTTCTGTGGCGGAGTGTTAGTGGGATTTGAAAGGCTATATGGCAGGGGATATGGCACTTAATTTACTTTGTTTTTAAGAATGAGGACCTGGAACCAGACTTCTAGAGATAAAATTCCTTCATTTGTTTAGGTATGGATTGAAAATGAAAGTTTTTTTTTTTTTTTTTCCCCCCCCCTCCATGTCTAGATCTGGCTGACATTTTTTTCACATAAAAATATGGCTACTGACATACTTAACATTTTATCTCATTCAAGTGTCACAGGAATGAAAATGTGGTAATTTGTTTATTATCTGAGATAACTTTGTCAAGTGAGTGGGAACAGCTTTTAGGCAATAGCTTGATATTTGTTCAACATAATAAGCCACCTCAATATCACCACCAAAATTTCTCCTCCTTTTTGATAAGCATCAGTTTCCATTGTGTAGTATCATTTCCCATTCTACACTGCAGTTAAAAGGTCAATGATGAAGTCATTTGATATTTTAACTAACATTTTGGCTCTTTTAAGAGCTGAAGTTGTTGAAAAATATGAGAAGCAGAATTTGGTTCTTTCTGCATTTCCATTTAGGAGAGTTTACTTTTTTGTTTTGTTTTGTTTTTCTTTACATCCTTTTTGGATTTTGTCAAAATGACATGATATTTTTCAGTCCTGTTTCCTGTTAGAAAATGTTAGTGTTATTTTTCAGACAAAATAATATTTTAGAAAAAAAAATATTGAAAACTGGAAGTGCCGACCATCTGCTTATACTTCCACTGATATTCCTAGAAGTTACATAACTAAGTTGCAGATTTTTGTTTTAATATTAAACTCTGCTTCTTTGGTTCCCTTATAACAAGTCTAACTATGCCTATTTTTAGCTGTTACATAGGAAGAATCATTAACACTTGCTGGAATAAAAAACAGCACAATCTAGGGTAAAAAATGGGAAGAAATGCTGTTAGGGAATTAATAAAGAAGGGATTTGGATCAACAGGCAAATGCAATGTGTTGCAAGAGTGCAAGTGGACAGAATAATTATTATTAAATTCCTGCCACTGTTGCATTATCACATGATACCTCAATCTTTTTATCTGGCAAATGGAGTGATATGTTTTTCTACAAAACCAAAAAATACCCAGTATCAAATTGGTGCCCAGCCAGCCCATCTTCGATTATAGCCGTCAAAGGGAAAGAATAAGAAATGGAGGTTTCTATGGATTTAGATGCTGCTGGTAGGTCTAATGGCACCAAACAATTCATCCATAATTTGGAGGTAAATAGAAAAAATGTTGATTTTAAACATTTTTTAGTTTTTGTTCATTTTAGAGTAGCAAATAAAATAAAAAGAACTTAAACTAAACAAAACAAAAAAAACAGAGGTCTTGTTCCCAGTTGCTCCTGCTTTTACTAATGGATCCTTGAAACTGAACCTTATCAGAGAAGGATAGAGATTGCAATATGTAAGTACCTTCACAAGGAGAAAATGAAGGTACTAAGAAACTCTTTAACCAATCTAGGAAAAACCTGAGAAGAATCAATTGCTGGAAACTGAAGCCAGATGAATTTAGGTTAAATGTAATTTTTTAACTGTCAGAATGATTAAATGTTAGAATACACCCTCGGGAGAGGCAGACTCTCCGTTTCCCAAGATTTTTAGTCCAAGGCAAAATATCTTTTGAGAAGCTCTATTTTAGCTGACTACAAGTTGTTTCTTAGCCAATCACTAGGTATTTGGCTTAGGAACTAGATAAAATTTAATGACGGGGATGGTTAGGTGATGTAATGGTCCCTTCTGGCATCACATTGTATGAGTCTGGAAAAAAATAAAAAAAGGATTTAAAGCATTTCTGCAGATGAAAGCTCTTACGTGGGTTAGGAGACAGTTGTACAACTACCTTTTGATTGTGTTTAACATTGGTAACGGGAGGAGCTGCTGCCACATATGGGTCTCAAGCAAGTGTTTATATTTGTGCAGTGACTGATTTCATATTCCCTACAAAGGAAGCAAACCTTTTGTTTCTTCTTTCTTTCCAAGGTCTTTTCTGTATTTTCCTCTCTGACTCCTTGCTAGGTATCACACTAGGTGTTCTCCTCAGCCAGGAGCAGACTCCTTGCTCTGTGCACTCACTAGTTGTCATCAGCTCAGAGACCTTCAGGTGCTGCTTTTGCTGTTTCTCTCTGCTGCATGTATTCCAAGTGAGTTTGTGCAAAATCTTCAGATACTCATTAGCCACAAGGTGAATTCCAGAGCCCTACCCCGCCTTTCTCAAACTCTCAGAAATTCCTGGAGTTGCCCCAGGTAAGGATGGACAGTACTAATATTGGTAAGTCTGGCCCAGCTTTTTACCCTGCCCTCTTGTTCTATCTTGTTTCATTTCTGTTTTATTGCTATTGCTCCTTCTTAAGTTCATACTGTTTTTTCCAGTGCTGTTTGCTGAGGGGGGAATGAATTGAATGAATTACATAAAAACATTTTTTTCCCTCATCAGCTAAACATAGAGTAACAAATGAATAAATGAATCTGTGACTGAGTTTGATTTTCTTGCCCCAATGCCCCAATGTTTCTTTCTTTTTTTTTTTTTTTTAAGATAATATTACTGGAATTGGAGGCTTAACATAAAAGCAGCCAGCCCTTAATTGCCATGGTTCTTTTAACAACAGTCTGATATCATTCTGAGCTGTTCTGAGAGGTCTGTTATGCAAAAGCATTTCACATTTGCTACGTCAGGTAGCAAATATAATGCAAGTGTTTAATTCTTTCCACGTGAGCTCGTAAGAGAGAAGAATGAGATGAGGTAATTTACCAAAACTTTGATGTTTAGCTGTGCAAGTAAGAATGGCCGTGCCGTTATGTTGTGCTATGATATGTGAATACTGTCTGCTAAGCAGCAGATGAGCTCACTGCATGAGGAACAAAAGCTGAATTGGAGCCACTTTTGCATCTGGAAAGTGGCTTTCAACTCACGTTTAAAAAGTACAGATCAGTTCTTCACAAAAGCACTATGTATGCAATTCATCTTGCCTAACTTCAGTCATTTACAAGCAAATGTCTAGTAGAAAATGAATTCTAAAGATCTATTCCCAGACTGAACTGCGGACACAGCACTCTTACAGTCGAACCGCCCATTCAGTTTTCCTTGTAGTTATCAATGATTTCTACATCATCCCATTCTCCCTATTACCAGACTTAGCACTCCTTCAATGGAGGCATTGGCATATTCAAGGCATCCTCTATTGTTCTGTAAAATAACCTTAACAAAACCTACAATCCTAAATATGAAACAATGACTGAAGGAGCCTATTGAATAATTAAGATTAATAGCAAGAGTGCCTACATATATTCTTACATGCTGTTTACAGTTACTTTGTTGCTTTTGAATGTAGTCTGATTCTCTTGTGTTGTTGGTTTTACATCGATAAACCATAACAAAATACAATTGCTGATTTGCTGACTCTGAGTGAGAAGAAGGCATACTTTCTGTGTATTTAAAACAGCAGAAATCTTTTCATTTGTAAGGCTAAATGAGTCTCCTATTTGACATGATTTATAGCAGTGAGGGTAGGTCTGATAACCACCCAGGTTCAGTCTATAGCTCCCAGAATTGATAGATTATTATCTTCTTTTATTAAATTTATGCATGGTCTGCTATTGAAGCTTTATATTAAAAGGAAAACAAATACTGTATAGCTGTATTCTGCTATCAGTCCAATGAATAGACTTCCCACCATGACTGATCAATGGGGAACTTGGTGTGAAATCAATGGTCAGCTCTGGCCCTTAACAGTCAGTTCTCCTGAGAACAGTATATCCATGTTAATGTCACATTCAAATTAGAGCAAATTCCTATTACCCTGAAAATCACTGAAGCCTTTACTGTTGATTTAAGGTGGGGTGGATGTTGGGAGTGATGCTCTGACACCTTCACTAGAGTTTACAAGGCTGTTATTCTCTTTATCCTTAAAAGTTATGACAACTTTGGTTTTGCAGGTTTGACAGGCAGCTGAACACAGCTGCATCACAAATCTGTTCCTCTTTGAAGTCAGGCGAAAGGAATAGGCTTACTACCCTTTTGGTAATGCTCCAGCATCTGCTTTACTTGCTGACTGCTTTAAAGACTTTTCCTTTTTTCAATCCACATATCTAACAACACCTTTGCTAATTTAAGCTTTTTTCTAGGCATTTTGGAGGTGCTTAGGTTTTCATGTCAGTATCTGTTTCATTTCTTTTCAGAATCCATCACCAGCCTGAATAGAAAAGTGGTACCAGATGCAGATTTTCAGCTTTTCCGTGTGTTTTGACATGTTGCTGTACTAGATATGTTGCATCACTCCCTAGTCTGGAGTTCATTCCCTGAGTGGGTCAGAAATGGTCTTGAAGGTAAGGCTGCAGAAGAGCAACCAATAGTCCTCTGGGACATCTCCTGTGCATCCTCTGTTTTGGGTGACACCTTAGACTGGAACAGATATCATTCTTGAGACTGTAACAGTACAGGTAGCAGGGATATTGGAAAAAGAATGGCATTGCATCTGACACATCAACCCTGAAACTTGGCTTTCTAGGCCAAAATGGGTTTCTTAGGTCCCTCAATTTCACTAATTCAATGTGCATGTGGCTGTTCCATTATGTCCTAGCGCTTTGGTATTCAAAGCCCCGTTGCGTGAATTGAGCTGATTACTGCCCTGAAGATTTTAAATGCTGTACATAAGAATGTATTTAAACAGTAGCAATTGCAGCACTGTGTTCAGTGACTTGGAAATATAAAATCTTCATGGGAGAAAACATGGGGAGAAACACAATGTTAAACTGCTGCCCTGGGGATATTGAAAATGGCTTAGAATGAGCTTTAATGCCAAAGTTTGAAATCCTGGAGGTTTTATTCCGCATTCCAGGTAACTTATATTAACTCTGGATGCCTGTGAAAGAGATGCAGAACAACAGAGACAGGAGTGAGTTTTTAATTACCACAAGAATTTTAAAGTAAGAGTCAATATTCAATATATTTCACTATATCTTTAGCAGTGCAAGCTTAAGGAACCTCCCCAGCAGGCTGTTAGCAGGTCCACCTGTTTCTTCTCCCCTGTTGCTTGACATATATACATATATATATATATATATATATGTATATATAAAAAAATGGATATGAGGTTATGTTGCTTTTTAGTGTCTCTACTTATGCCTGGATGCAGAAGTGGTAGGGACAAAAAAGAGAGGGTTAAGGCAAAAGAGAGCTGAGAAAAAAGGGAAGCAGAAATGCTGAATGCATTGAGGTTTTGAGTGAAGAAAAATCCCCAAGAATAGAAGGGACAACAATGAAGTGACCGGAGGAAAACAGTGTAGGTCTCTAATGCATATGGCCTTGAGTGCTGAAAAAACACACAATGAGATGTCCAGTGCCTTTGACATCCCCCATCCACACCACATGCTCTGTGCTGCAGCCTCCCCCTAATGAGCCCCATTTTAGGTTGCAATAGGTAGATCCATTCAAAGCCTCCTGCTTGATTAGCCGGTTGCCTTTGACACTGTCGATCATGGGGTACTGCTGGCCTCATGGTGCGGCTGTGCAAAATAATAGGCAGCTGCTCCTCCCCTTCCTCAAGGTCCCTGACATGAAGAATCCCAAAGGACTCATCACTCTTACTTGACATCCATGCCTAACAATGGATGGGGTCTCTTCAGGCATGAAGTCTAGTCCTTTGCTCTGGCAGACCACCTTTCATTATTCCTCTCACAAACTGACCAAGGCCCAACTTAAAACTACTTGTTTTCCTTCCTCTTGCTCCAAACAGAAAGGTCTTTCAGAATCAAACTCTTCTGAAAATGAACAAGTCCAACCGGAGGATATTTCTGGCCAGTCTCTACTCATTAGTTCTTGTGACAATGTTTTCCTTTAGCTTAATTACCTCATCTTCCTCCTCTGACATTTACCCCACTAATATGTTTATAGAGAACAAATTATCTGTCCTTGCAGGCTTGTTTGGGTAAGCTGACCAACTTGTACTTTTTAAATTTTATATAATTTAGACTCTATTCCTTGTTTTTCCATTTAAGATTTTTATTATTATTATTATTTACACTGTGGTTGAGAACTAGTATCCTGGGGGAAATCTCACCAGTGCCTCACATGGTTATACTGCATTTTCCAGATATACCTGCTTTTATATAATGCTTCACATGCCCGATCACATTGGTGGTTGATACAGTAATTCTCAAGTGCAATCAGACCTCAGCTGTAACATTTTTTTTAATTTCTACATCTTTTTTCTTTGTTAGTAGACTAACAAGAATAGTTTGTTTTTATTTTCATTTCTAGCTCTGGCTCAGAATGAATTTGGCACTTATCACTTCCTTTCTGGCAAGACATTTTGATTTCTAAGACTACTTTTCATATGCCTTTTAGTTGGTTTTAAGAACTTAAGTTGCACTCTCCAGAAGTGCAGATCAAAGATGCTGCTTAGGGGTCCTAGGTTCTTTCTGCAGTCTGCTCTCCTTCTCCCCCAACATCCAGATTTGTTGTGTTATTGGCATTATAAGGTACACACCAAATCTCCAAATTCTTGTGTGTGCCTGTTTAATTGGTTTCAATAACATTTTTTTTTCCCTCAGTGTCAAACTTTTGGAAAATGAGATCTTACAGACCTTGTTTGGTCTAACTTTGCATTAACTTAAACTGAATTATATTATAGTTACTCATG